>OZ024743.1:340981406-340996406 GCA_964016885.1 Eledone cirrhosa
CGCTGGCCGTGGTTATCCCTGCCAAACATGTTTTGTGATGTATCTTATTGGCTAATCAACCAGCG
The DNA here is from genome assembly GCA_964016885.1 of Eledone cirrhosa. Lineage (NCBI taxonomy): Eukaryota > Metazoa > Mollusca > Cephalopoda > Octopoda > Eledonidae > Eledone > Eledone cirrhosa. Next base: position 340,981,472 of record OZ024743.1, read on the forward strand.
AGAGTATTTGTTGCTCAAAACCATCCGCCATTTTGTTTGAACGTTTATTTATCGTTTCGCCTCGAATCATCCTCCTGTATTTCGTCGTTTATCATCGAAATATTTTTCTCGTTTTGGTAAGATATATTGTTAATTTATATATGATTTTTTAAATTTATATTAACTATTTTTTTTCAGTTCGTTATAACATCCTTATAATATTGGTTGTATCATATTTACTTGTATATTTGTCCATATTATTGTTCGTTTTATGTTAGATTATTTTATTATTATTATGTTAGATTATTTTTTTTATTATTATGTTAGACTATTTGTATGTAATATTTAATTTTTATTAATTCAACTATAACAATTATTATGTAAAATATATTTATTTAATATTGATTGTTTTTTTGTAGTTGTTTATATTAAAAGTCTGAAACTATTTTTATACATCTTACAATAATTTTTATAAGATCATTTATAAAATAACAATTATATAATCTAATTACATTACAACGATAATTTATTATTAATATCATATTTAACTAGAGTTATTACAAGCGTTGCCTTAAAAAATATTAAACTAGAAATGAAAAATACGCAAGCTCAAAGAGCCACAGAATGTTATAATAAACCTTCAAAAGTGTGAGACTAGAGTTGTTGTTCAAAAATATTGTAATCATTATATATTGTACACTCTGTGGCATCCTTTTATAAAAAAGAGACTCATAACGAACTCAAGACGACATGATAATTATTTAAGTGAATTTATAATATAGAATTCGGTTTAAGTGCATTTCGTATTAATCATTACTAAACATCTATATGAGATATTGAACATTAGCTTAAATAATCATCGTATCGTCTTGAGTTCGTTATGAGTCTCTTTTTTATAAAAGGATGCCACAGAGTGTACGATAGATAATGATTACAATATTTTTGATCAACAACTCTAGTCCCACAATTTTGAAGGTTTATTATAACATTCTGTGGCTCTTTTGAGCTTGCGCATTTTCAGGTCTAGTATATATATATATATATATATATATATAGATAGATAACTTTCTTTTTATTTGCCACCAGGGCATCAAAGAGTGGGACAAGTATAATGGGGGAGTTTACATAAAAAGGCATCCTCACTAAGGAGGAGGCAATAACAAAATATAAAAATATAAAATATAACAAAAATAAATTGAATAACAAAATCCTCAATAGGGAGGAGACGCCTTGGGGGGTCGCACACACCTCCGAAAAAAGTGTGCAACCCTTCTCATCAGGAGCACAGAGAGAGGGTGCTCCCTTGATCTTTCATCTTTCTCACTTACAGTCTGATGTAGAGAGAAGGCCCATTCACACGGGCCATTCTCGCCACTTTCACCCATCTTTCATAGAAACGGCTGGGGTGCAGTACCTCTCTCTCCATCGTGATCCTTCTTCCGAAATTATATCGGAAGAAACGGACCAGTTGTTGGCCAGAGAGAAAGGTGTCTGACCTCAGTCCTTTAAGACGCATCCACCATACAACCTCTTGCGCCATAGCTATTACGCACAGAAACACCGCCTCTCCTTCGTTTTTGAAGAGAGGAGGCGGCTTGATCGTTACAATAGACTCGGTGGTCAACCGGATCGGTCCCACCCGTGATAGCAGTCGTTAAACATAGCCCCACAGATCGGCACTGCCCGAGCAGTGTACCAATGCATGTGCAACGGTTTCCTCGTCGCACACGCATCTGGGACAGATCTTTTTCGAGGGGTCCCTACCCGGGCGCCCGTGTCTGTAGAGCCTTTCTCGAACGGGCAGAGCCCCTCAGTAGCATTGCCAGGCCAGGGACCTCTGGAAGTTATCCATAGGTCCCGGGATGAATGTACTATCTAACAGGTTGGCCAGTTCGTTTTCCTCCATGCCTAGGGCTTCTCCGAGGGCGTCGTCGTACCTGTTAACCACCAGCCCTCTATAGAATGTCGAGGTGGATTCCCCACTGACAGCCGGGTTCGCCTGACAGAGAGCCGTGAGCGCCTGGGCACACACGATGTGCCAGGCACCCAGTTTTCTCGGTCTTTGCTTGACCCAGGATTGCAGCTCGGTGAGCGAGACGAGTCTGGCAAAGGCTCGCCTCACAAACGGGGCCCACATCGGTTGACCGGTGAGGAATACCTGGAGGTGCCGTAGCCTTAATGCGTGTTTACGCATCATCAGCCACGGCATCCCCAACCCTTCTTTCGAAGGGTGTTGACAGCAGATGGATCTCCTCACCATAGGAGCCCGCCTCTTCCAAAGGAATTGGAAGAGTGCGCGCTCCATTTTGGCGAGCGTTTCCATTGAGCAAGGCACGGCGGTCAGGCGATAGTAGATGACGGACGCTATATAAGTGTTCGCCAGCTGCGCCCGACCTTTCAGGGACAGTTTGCACTCGGCCCACTTCTGGGTCAGTGCAAACACCCTGTTCGTTACCTGACCCCAGTTCTTCTCCACCTAGAGGTCTGGTCCGAACCAGACCCCGAGCAACTTCAACGGGCCCTCCGTCCAGCGCCCGACGACGCAATAGGAGGGCATCGATTTGCCCCTCCACGTGCCGAGTTGCAGACTGATCGACTTGTCCCGGTTCAGCTTAGCCCCTGTAAACCTTTCGTACTCCTCTAGTAAGGTGCCGATCGCCCCGATTTCCGAGGCCGTCGACACCATTACTGTTACGTCATCGGCGTAGGCCGACACCGCTTTCCGCAATCCCAGTTCCAACAGGATGCCCTGCAACCACTCCAACTTCCGCAGCAGTGGCTCTAGCGTCACTACATACAGAAGCGAGGAGAGAGGCACCTTGTCGGATGGACCGCGCTATTTCGAACGGCTCCGAGAGGTAGCCGTTCACCTTGACCCTAGAGCAGATGCAGCTGCTGTGCATGGCATTGATCCAGCCCCTGAAAACGGGTCCGAAGCCTTCCGCTGCTAGCACCGCATCCAGGTAACCATGGTCGACCCTATTGAACGCCTTAGATTGATCCAAGTTGATCAGGGCCACAGCAAAGCCGGGTTCGTTCCCAACGCTCTCTATGATGTATCGCATCAGGTGGAAGTTGTCGTGGATAGACCTGGACGGGATAGCACATGTCTGCGCATCTCCCACCAGGTTGCCCACGACAAGCGCCAACCTCTTTGCTAGCACTTTGGCCAAAATCTGTAACTCTGTATTTGGCAGAGTTATGGGCCTGAAATTATTTATATTGTCCCCCTTGTTCTCGTCCTTCCTCACTAGCGTGACTACGCCCTTGGTCACAGCACAGGGAATTCACCCGTTCTGTTGCCAGTTTCAGTAGACCGCCTCGAGGAGATCGGGGAACAAGTCCGGCATAGCTAGATATAGTTCGTATGGGAGACCATCTAGACGCGGGGATTTGCGTTTGCCGCATTGGCTCAGCATGTCCTCTATCTCAACGGGTGAAATCGGCTCCTCGCAGAACTTCGCCTCCCTGTCCGAGAGACGCGGCAGGCCGTCGAGGTATGGACCGAAGTCCACTTCCCCAACCGGCTCCCCGCCCCTTCCGCCCCTGGCAAAGTTCTTTTTAAAAGCCTCGCACATCTGCTTAGGTTCAAGGATCACCCGTCCATCCTGGTCTCGCAAAGACCGGATCAACTCCCTCTTTTGGCTTCTGTCACGCGGGCGCAGCTAACAGCTTTGGTCCCCTCGTTTCCCAGAGCACGTATTTTGCTTCGGACGATGCAGCCTTCGTGTTTCGCGTCGAAGAACTGGCCCAGGGCCGTTCTCGACGCTAGCACTCTGGCCACGTCGCCGCTTCTAATTGCCTCTTCTACACTATCTACCAACCTCTTTCCTTCCTATTTCTATTTGAGGCTAACTGCTTACTAAATTCTATAGAGACTACTCTAATCTCTCTTTTGAGAGAACCCCACCACCTGCTGTTGACGATGGCGCCCGTCAACCGCTCCTTAACTAAAGTGCTAATCCGGTCCCTGTAAGCCTTACTTGCCGGTAAGGACAAGTTGAGCTTCCAGTAACCGGGTCCCTGTCTATGCGTTCTGTCAAGGTTTACCATGCAGGTCACTAACTTGTGGTCTGAATAGCCAACCATGAGCATTTTGGGACAACTTAAACAGTCCTTATTCTTATTTCTAACTAAGAACCTATCTAGGTACGACCTAGATGATCCGCTGAAGTTTGCCCAAGTCCAGGTTAGCGCAGACGGAAAATCTAGTCGATATCTATCGGCCAGGTCAAATCGACCGATTAACCCTCTGAGGCTGTTACACCCCTCTCTATCGGGACAAGTCCCTACGTAGTCCCAACGTGCATCTAGGATACTTTTCCAGTCCCCCACTAATAGCAAGGAGCGGGACGTCCCTAGAAAAGTCTCCAGACGATGGAAGAAGTCCGGCTGCGTTGACCCGAAAGGGCCGTAGACGGCTACCAGCCTAAACGCTCCGCCTTCACCACTGCCAAGGTCCAGAACCACTAGTCGACCCTCCGGGTCCAAATGTACCGTCTGTGTTGCGAGACCCAGATGTTTTTGCAGCAGAACGACAACCCCACCCCCACCTCCGGGCATCTCAAAGTCATCAAGGGTGGGGGCCAGCTGTCGCACGTTGCTGATCCGGGCCTCGCAAATAACTATCACATCTATACGTTGTGACCTGAGGTCATTTAGAAGCATTACAAGTTGAGCCCAGGCCACGTGCATTTAGACAGCCTACTCTTAGCATAGCCATGTTGGTGGTGAAGAGAAAAGGCACTTACCTCTCTGCGTCCCGCGTATCGGGCTGCACAATTTCCATGAGGGTGGTGGATGGGTTGTTGGGTAGGGTGGTGGTTTGTGGAAGTGTAGGGGCATCAGTGTGTTGTGTGGTTGGGGTGTTTGGAGTTGTGTGGGTGTCTGGGGAGGGGGTGGGGAAATTTGTTAGGAGCATGCGGTTTATGGGCTCGACGCGGGGGAGGGGGGGGGGGGGGGCACATCCTCTTTAAAGTTGTTTTTTAGTGTTTTATATGTGTCCTCTGGTGCCTTAATCATTTTGAGGTGGGGGAAATCCCCTGACTGGGTGAAGTTAGGCCCTTGGGTTTTTACTAAATTGTTGTTGTATATAATGTTTAGCAGTTTTTTATTTCTTGTGTTTATGTATGTGTATGCATGTTTTTGTTTTTGTGTGGTGTTTTTTGTTTGCTGTTGTTGTGAGCTCTTTTGTGTTGGTGCTGTGTTATGTTTTGGGGAGGGGTTGTTTTCATTTGTGTGTCTGAGGTGTGTTTTCTTTTTTTTCTTTTGATTGTGTGGAAGTGCTCCTCCTCGTCTGACGACGAACGAGGGTCATCTTCCGCATTGGAGGGGAGGGGTAGATTTTCGGGTTGTGTTTGCGGTGCGGGTTTTTCGGAAATTGTTTTTTTTTAGTGGGGGGGGGGGGATGGGTTGGACAGTGTTTTGTTTTGGTTTGAGCTGTGGTTGTTATTTTTGTAGTGGTGGTTGTGGTGATTGTATTGGTTGTGCAGTTGTTGGTGGTGTAGGCAGATTGGGCTTTTCTTTTTAAGTTGAGGACAGACAGCCCTTAGGTGACCTCTGGCTCCACAGAGGTAACACGAGGGCCGCCTACCCTCAACGGTAATGTTGATAAAAGTTTGGTCATCCAGTATGACGCGTTCATGGATCTGGGCGATCCTTTCGGGCCTCATTTGAACTAAAAGTTCGAGGCCCGTTCCACTGAACGCGTCACCCGATGCCTTTCCCATGGATATTAATATGTCATCGTTCAGGTCAAGAAAACCTGTTAACACCCACCATATGTCCATAATTGGAAGAATGGTGTGTATTTTTATTTTCTACGTCCTTCTACCCATGTACGTGGGGTAGAAGGTGTATGCGGTGGATGTAATAGGTTTTACCGAAAGTTTTTTTGCCGTGTCCTGGTCCTTCATGAGAATGGATAGACTCCCATAGAGTCTATCCTCTTGTATGAACAGATATATATATATATATATATATATATATATAGATAGATAGATAGATAGATATATTTAAAAAGGGAGTAGGGTTCTATACAAAACAGAGGTTATAGAAAAGAGTGGAATTGGAAATAACACGAAAAATATATTTAAAATAATCTTTATTTTTTCTTGAATCCGTCAAAGTGACATTATTGAAAAATGTGATGAACAATTTTTTAAAAAAGAAAGGAGTTTTATAATTTCTATAAAATATATAAAATATAACCGGTTTCGATGTATCAGTGTAATCCATCTTAACAATTGTTTTGGATATTTGTAAGAAAAGAGTCTCCGAATAATAGAAGGGGTTGATTGTAGATTTGTTGTTCGTGGAATCCCATGACTAAGTTGGCGTATGTGGGGGCTACCTTCGTGCTCATTGCAGTACCTGAGATTTGTTGGTATGTTGAAACATTGAAAGTAAAATTATGATTCTGTAAGATAAATCGGAATCCCTCAATAATAAAGTTTTTGTTGACAGACTTCGGTTGATGTATTCCGATTTATCTTACAGAGTAATTATTTTACTTCACTTGCGGTGGGTGTCGACATAACGACATAGGACAGACGGTGTGTCATTACGCAACAGACTGACCATCCATCGTCAACAAATCCGAGACGTAAACACAAGAAAAAATCCCCTTAAGTAGTCACATTGCAAATTGTGCAGGAATGACCTGACTTTAAAATCTTCTCCCTTTATAAGTGATATAAGATTCTTTCACACAACAACAAAGAATAAATAAAGAAAAACTATTTCTTAACAGATTTAAACAGATTTAAAAAAAGACAAACAGATCTTTTGAATATATTTTTTCGTGCTATTTCCAGTTCCACTTTCTCTCTCTCTCTCTCTCTCTCTCTCTCTCTCTCTCTCTCTCTCTCTCTCTCTCTCTCTCTCTCTCTCTCTCTCTCTAATGCGACAGCTGCAGCATTCAGTAATAAGAAAAAGGGAGGTAGGCGTAAAAGTCAAACTCACTATCTTCAATTCGGTTTTCGTGCCAACCCTTACTTATGGTTATGAATCTTGGGCACTGAGTGAAAGAATACGAACGCGAATACAAGCGGCCGAAATGGGGTTCCCTCGAAATGTTTAGGAGTAACGTTACTCGATAAAGTGCGTAGCTCGGAGATCAGAGAGTCACTCCAGGTAGAGCCACTACTTCTCTGAATTGAGAGATCACAGCTCCGATACTATGGGCATGGGATTAGAATGTCTCAGGAAAGACACGCTGGACAGATTTTACGGGCGAAATCAACAGTTAGGAGAGCCAGGAGTAGACCCCAAGCAAGATGGTTGAATAAGATCCATGAGCTTGGCTTGTTAGGCTTGGAGATCCAGCCGGATCAGCTGGAGACAGTTGCGTCTGAGAGGACCCGCTGAAGGGAGTATTTGAGGACCCAGCCACCACGACCCTATAAGAAAAGAAGAATATATATATATATATATATGGTGAACGAGTCAGGACCCCGACGGGTGAGCTCCGGCCGTTTTGATAGCTAGTTCTGAACATTTCAGAACTATCTGTCGAAACGACCGGAGCTCAGCCGTCGCGGACCTGATTCTTTTCCTATTACCTACTAGTATCGAGTAATCTGGTGCGTTATGGTCCACCTAGTTCGTTATCACACTTCCTTCGTTATATATATATATATATATATATATATATATATATATATATATATATATATATATATATGTGTGTGTATTTTGTGTCTGTGTATGTGTCGTGTTTATGTATGTGTGTATGTATGTGTGTATGTAAGTGTGTGTGTGTCTGTTGTACGTGTTTGTGAATTGGATGTGGTCAACCATATTACATTGTGGCATTTCGATATTGAGAAGGCACAAGTAGCCATATAGTTAGTAGACGTTGATAAAATATAAATCTAAGTACAGTAGTCGATATATTAGACAAAACCTCTTTAAGGTGGTGGCCTAATATGGCGAAAGTTCAACTAAAAGTATAATAGAATTGCTATATTCAAAATCTTTTCTTGAAGTATATGAAATATAATTTTTATTCAATAATCCTTTTAGAGGTTGTCTGGTTTATGGCAGCCAACTGAATTATTGCATGTGTTATTCTATATTTACTCTCCCTCTTTGAACTAGGGATATGTGGATGACATTTCCTTTGATTATATCGACCCCTGTACATTTCCAAGATATATATATATACATTCATCCATACTTACATATCTGCATGCGCGCACACACACACATACCACACGCATACCACACACACACACACACACACACACACACACACACACACACACACACACACACACACACACACACACACACACATACACACACACACACACACACATATATATATAGACACACATATATAAAAGATTTATCATACAGAAATGAAATGAACTAGGTACATTCTCTTCTTAATGATTTGAGTACCTTATTTAACTGCGATCTCTTTTCGCTCCATTTCAGAAACATGATTCTTTTGGCTTATCTTCTCCTTGATGTGACGTCACGCATCACTAGACGTTGAAAACTACTACATTCACTTAGATATTTCCATTACAGGGGGTCGAACACCCGCTGACGACACGGTTCTCCGCTAAATTACATATTGTATACTAGAATTACGTAATATTCTGTACATGGTTGTTCCACTCCGAACGTAGAAACTGATGCATCAGTCCGGGTATCTCATTGATCCTACCCATACGAACTCGTCTTCCTCACTGATGAACGTATGTGTGCACTCTAACCAATTGGGTTTGAATTTTAAAAATACGAACTTAATTGGATTATTGAGTGAGTGAGGAAACGACCGAAGCTGGGTTCATTTTATCCGGTAAGCTTCGTTTCTTAATTATGTATATATATATTTAACCCCCCCCCCCCACATATATATATGATATATATATATATAGAGAGAGAGAGAGAGTGTGTGTATGCATGCGTGTCTGCGGTGCTGAGACCGGGCAGACCACTAATTGAAAAGGCTTGTTGAACACCGAAGCCGAAACTGCTTGGCGCCGCGGACGGGAATACATCTCTCTCTATATTTTTATATGTAGGGCAGCTATACTGCTGTGCCACATTCAAGGCGTTTTAATCAATTGGTCGATTATATCGATCACAGTCAATTTCCTGGAATATATTTTATCGTTCGCTATTTATTGAATAGTTAAATATTGCAAGATGTTTTCACTGAGGCATTGATTCACATCAACCCCTTCAACCACCCGTCATTGAATGGACCTTCGTCTGTTTGTACTATGAGTGTTCCAGTTGTTCAATCAACAGAACAGCCTACTCATGAAATTAATGTGTAAATGGATTAACATTCCATAGACACGTGTATTCCTAATGTCATTTTCAGGGAGATTCAGCATGAGACAATGTGTAACAAGGCAGGACCATAGAATTATAGGGACAGTTTATCCACCGAGCTTCCAAACAGTTTGTGGATCCCGAATTTCGGTTACAAGCCATTGGTCACCATGTGGCGATGGCAAATGAAAGTTGCCACGCAGTTGGATCGAACTCGGGAACTAATGATTGCCAAGCGAACCCCTTATCAATTCTACTAACATACATATACAGACACAAATACAGATACACATACACAGACACTGCATACACACACACACACACCACCACCACCAGAAAGACATGCAAACACTGCAAATTGGATTGCATAAGAGTAGCCATAGAAATAATTATCATCTCTACCTTCTTTAACCCACCGACTCTCACTCTTATCTCGACTTCACCTGCTCGCTCCCCATCCAAACCAAGCATCCCATCCCCTACTGCCAATTCCTCCACCTTCGCCGGCTGTGCAGCCGAACCCATATCGAGGCCCAAGCCCAATATGTGATTAGACTCTTCACTCGACGAGGGTATCCACTAGCCCTGGTCCCGTCCGCCCTCATACGAGCTCGTGTAATCGATCGCACTACCAATCACGTAACCGCACCCCTAACCATCAGCTATCCTTCCCCCTCACCTACTACCCCTCCACTTTCTCTCCGTCTCTTCCACAACCTTCACTCAGACCCCTCCATCTCATACGTCTTCCACCTCCCACCCATCCCCTCATTCATGGGCACACGCAATCTCCGGAATCTCCTCGTCCGCAGTTCACTGCCCCTTTCCCTGATGAAGGGAAAATACCCGATACGTTGACTATGTTACTCTTTCTCCAAGCGTGAAAATAATAAACTTTAGCTTATTGCATCTTCTTGTTCATTTATTTCGTATTTCCTTGAGACACACACACACACACACATACACACACACACACACACACACACATATATATATATATATGATGAGACATAGAGATATATTAGAAACATACTTGTTATTAAAAATCCAAGTGTGAAAATGAATGTAAACTAAATTTCCAATTAATATTTGCAATTCTTTTTTCGTTTGTTTACAGGCAATTTGAAATAATTGAAGTCATCTTGAAAATATACGTGAGTTGGATTTTTACTTAACACCTCAAATATTTCATAACCAATTAATTTAACACAAGAGGAAATTTCAGTGATGAATATTGCCGAGAATGACATGTAAACACAATTATCTCAGCATTGATGCTTACTAATGCGTGCGGTTTCGATTTACTAATAAATATTTTTATAAAACACATAAAAGAATAGACAATAATCATTATATAACTAACAAGAGTAGTGCCCATATAAAATAACAGGCTCCATTCTTTGTGCTTCAAGATTTGCGTCATTTCCTTTTTATGTTATATTTTGTCTTTCAGTTCTTCTTCTTCTTCTTCTTCTTCTTCTTCTTCTTCTTCTTCTTCTTCTTCTTCTTCTTCTTCTTCTTCTTCTTCTTCTTCTTCTTCTTCTTCTTCTTCTTCTTCTTCTTCTTCTTCTTCTTCTTCTTCTTCCAAGACCTAATTACTGGAAGCCGAACCCGGCCCGTAAAGCTTTCAGGCCCAGGTCACCACTCTAGTTAAGTATAAGATGACAGTGGGTGTCGTCAACAACAGGTGGTGAGATTAGAGTAGTGTCAATAGAACTTAGCAAAGAAGTAGCAATAGAAAAAACAGGAAGCTAAATTAGACGAGGCGATTAGAAGTGGAAATACAACTGACGTGTTAGAAGCGAGAACGGCATTAGACCACTTCTTGAATGCGAAACACGACAGTTGTATTGTCAGAGCTAAGGCGCGTGCTCTAAGAAATGAGGGTATAAAACCTTTCGATGGGCTCATGTGGCGGAGGCGCAGCGTGGTAACAAAACTACGATTCGGTCTTAGACGGACCGAGACGAACACGTGCTGAACGATTCCAGGCAGATGTATGCGGAATTTCGCTAGATCTTTGCTCAGCTTTTCGAGGAGGGCAGGGGTCGGAGATGGTGGCGGATTTCAGTTACTAACTCGACAGATTCCCACGACTCTCCTAAACCGATACTAAATGCTGCGAAATTACGATAACATCAATCGAGATTCACTATGTCGTGGTCGATTGCACGGGAGGTAAGTCACCCGGTTTGTAAGCTCTGTTCTATGAGTTTTATGTAGATATGCCACAACTTTTGCTCCATATATCATCGAAGCGGTTTACTGCAACTGGCAGCAGAATCTTACTTTTTCCATTTCAGTGAGCTGAGGCGTAATAACGTTGATGAGGAAAGACGCGAAAAAGAGGGATACTTTAGATAACTTCAAGCCCATAACTCTGCTGAAGATTTCAGTTTAAGATTTTAGCCAAGGTGTTAGCGAAGAGGTTGAAACTCGTCGTCGCGTGTTTGGTAGGCGATGTGCAAATGTCTGCGATACCGATCAGGTTCATACACGACAACCTCCACCTCGTGTGATACATCATAGAGAGGGTAGTGTGTAAACCTGGCTTCGGTGGGGCTCTGATCATTTTAGATCATTCGAAAGCTTTCGATAGCGTTGACCATTGATACTTGGAGGCTGTCATCAAGGCAGCTGGCTTTGGCTCCGTCTTCAGAGGCTATACACCGCAATGCACAGGGACATCTGCTCGGTGGTTAAAGTAAATGGCCACCTTTTGGAACCGTTTCGGATCGCGCGATCGGTCCGTCATGGGTGCACTCTTTCCGTCTTTCTGTATGTATTGACTCACGATCCTTTACTGTGGAAGCTTGAGATGTTGCCGGGCATCTCGTTCGAACCGGGAATTGGGTGGGCTGTGTCAGCATATCTGGAGGACATCATTGTGATGGTTTCGAACATTCTGCAAATCGAAGTGGGGGACACCTTCTTAGAAGAATATGAGAGGTTGACGGGAGCAAAACTGAACGCCGAAACGTGGGTGGGTTTGCCTTTCAACACCATCTTCGGACGCTGGACGGATGGACTGGTAAAGATATTCGGGTTCTGGTTCGAAACGGACTTCTTGGGGGAAAAGGACTGGGACGAGGTAACGAGCAAGGTGGCCACTCGCATCCAGAAATGGGCCTAGATGAAGCTATCCCTGGAAAGTTCTGGTGGAGTTGCCCTCGTTAGCACCTCACCAAACTGGAACGCCTGCTCTTCTGCATTTTGAGGAAGGCACACGTTCCATTAGTGAGGCGGTTTTTCTGCATCCAGCCCCCTCTATGTGGCATGCCATGGCTAATGATACAGGAACATGAGCTGAGGCTTCGTTATCTTCAGACATTCTTAAACGATGAACTAGTGTGGTTGCCTTTTGCGAGACAGGCCTTTCCGCAGCTCGACTCTTTTGCAGAGCTGCAGTTCAGGGTCAAGAGGAGATAAAGACTGGGCGCCTGGCATCTGGAATGTTGCCAGGCGCTCATTTCCCTCTACCAGGTGGGCAATATGGTCAGAGGAAATTCCACTCTAGAGTTCTATAGAGAGTTTGTGGTGGGCAAGTGTGATGAGGGGCTCTGGGCGTCGACGAAATTGAACTGAAAATTGTGTTCCATTGGACTTTTGAGTCGGGGACTCTGGATAACTTCCCGAAATCGCTCACTTGACAATGGAACAGGTGGGCACTGCCGGTTTAAGATAAACTCTACAGGCTCGGGATTTAGGTCAAATGGACCTGTCTGAGATGCGCGCAGAACGACAAATCCATTCTGCACGCACTCGTCCAGTGTCCGAGTATTACTGACTTGTAGAGTTATGTCAAACAGATGTTATCGCGTATAGCACTGATCCGGTTATTTCGCAAATCCATAGCGAAGATCGTCCAAGCACGTTCATTTGGCCGGAAATGGCAAGCAGTTTTCTTTTGTCTAGTGGCGGTAGCGAATGAAGTTGTGTGGCGGACCAAGTTGAAATGACTGAAAACAGACACTAGTCTCTGTGTCACCAACGCGTGGGCCCCCATTAGCTCACAGTAGTGAGGGATGGCGAGAGCAAGAGAGACGGTGGCAGTGATAGTGGGTGTCTGGTTCTTTTGTGTTCGGTCATGGTGTATATATATGTGTATATAAGAGAGAATGAGTCTTTCCCACTACCTTGCGTCTAAATAAACAATCACTAACACACACATCATATCTTGTGGGTATATATTGATATTATTACGTCTGTATACATGTATGCATGTACGTATACATACTTATATATATATATATATATATATATATATATATATATATATATATATATATATATATATATATATATATATATATATACATATATATATATATATATATATATATATATATATATATATATATATATATATATATATATATATATATATATATATATATATTAGAAAGTGAGGATTTTTTTACAAAATGAAAAATAACCGAGGTGTCCTACACGAGTGAAAGTATAAAGAAAAATAGATGAAATCGAATATGCAACTGGAGTCTTATTTAAAAAAAATATATATATATTTATTTGGTTCCTTTACTGGTTTCGCAGTTCTTCTGCTTTTCAAAAGTAGAGTTGAGATGGAGGGTCTGTGTTTTTTCTCACATTATATATATATATATAAAATAAAATAATATAAATAAGTCAAATGTTTAAAATTTGGCTTAGTTTATTACTGCTATATATATTTCGGTGACAGCCATCTTTGGCTGTGACCTCTTCAGGCAGTCCGAATTAGTGTGGTAGAGACGAGTACACATGTTGTTGAGGTGTATAACTTTGTCTCTACCACTTCGTATCTACCACACTAATTGGGACTGCCTGAAGAGGTCACAGCCAAAGATGGCTGTCACCGAAATATATATAGCAGTAATAAACGAAGCCAAAGTTTAAACATTTGACTTATTTATTTTATTTTATTTTATATATATATATATATATATATATATATATAAATGTAAGTATGTATACGTACATACATATATGTATACAGACGTACAATATTATGTATATATATATACACACATGCACGCATATATACATGTACGTATGGGTTTATCGAACATTACAATAAATGTTCGGTAAACCCATACGTACATATATATATATGTGTGCATGTATGTATATATATACATACTAGTGTACGTCTGTATACATATATGTACGTATACAAACTTACAGTTAAGTATCAGCCGTACTAAGAGTGAGAAATGAAATTTCATTTCACTCTTTTTCATTTATCGTTTTCGGTACGCCCGGCCGACTAACTCACTCGATATGGAAATTAGGCTGCTCAGCCGTTAATATGCATAAGGAAAGTATATACTTTCAAACGTTCAATCATCTGACAGGAAGGTATACGATGCTGACGATAGCTAATATGCTTGGAACTAGTTCATCGTTCCTTTGTCAGTGTTGAACAAAAGGGCGACGATGGTTGCCGAACACTGTACGGCTTAATTCGGGCTGTTTGTTTACAAACAAATCGAACATTATAATAAATGATCGGTAAACCCATACGTACATATATATATATGTGTGCATGTATGTATATACATACATACTACTGTACGTCTGTATACATATATGTACGTATACATACTTACAGTTAAGTTACAGCCGTACTAAGTGTGATAAATTTCATTTCATTTCATTCTTT
>OZ024743.1:341001406-341083906 GCA_964016885.1 Eledone cirrhosa
AACACCCGTTCGCACGTGCAGACACACACAAACACATACATGTATTTACATATGTTTATAAATATATATATATATATATATATATATATATATATATATATATATATAAGATAATTACATAAACGGAGAAAGCTATTAACGATACTCCGACTAATTTCCACCTCACTCAACAAACATTAGGAAATACCGGAGTATATTCCCAATTAAACGTTTGGGTGCTAACTATATTGTATTGTGTGGATAATTAGCTGTATTATTTTATATGAGATATATTAAAGATCTCATTTCCCAAACGAATCGTTTCATTGTAAGATTTCTACATTGTGTGTAAAACTAAATAAGTTATGTAGAAGCTTGTGTATGATCAATGGATTCTAACGCAAGTGGGTTCTTATAAATCTTCAGTGGGTGCCCAATAATATTAATATTAATAACTAAATCAATATCAATGTTTAGCGAAAATCACCGTCGCTGGTAGAAGGAACTCTTAGGTTGTAAGTCCAGCAGTTCTAAAGAAAATCTCACACTGTCCCAAAAATGGGAGGAGGAGGCTACCGCAAAAAATAATATACATGCAGGTCATTGAACTCTGACAAGAATTCAAGCCTCGTGCGAAGAACTCAATTGGATATGAAAATATAAATATATGTGTGAACTGTTTAAGGAGACATAGAGATATTTTCTCAGGCAAAATAACAGACATGAGATACAGGAACAAACGAACAATATTCATATAAAAAAAATATACATATATATATATATTTGAAAGGAAAGTTGTTTAATATATTGAAAATTCAATTGGAGTCTTTAAGAAGGTTTATTTACAATAATCAATCATTTGTGAAACCGGTTAAGCTATAAGTCATTGTAAATAAATCTTGTTAAAGACTCCAATTGCACTCTGAACGCCCTCTCTCTCTCTCTCTCTTTCTCTCTCTCTCTCTCTCTCTCTCTCTCTCTCTCTCTCTCTCTCTCTCTCTCTCTCTATATATATATATATATATATATATATATATATATATATATATATATATATATATATGTGTGTGAGTGTGTGTGAGAAAGAGAGAGGCATGACATTTATATCATTTAATGAGAGTGTTAGAGATAGCAGCTCTATCTCCCTTATTCCCTCATACCAGAAGAGCAAATGAAAAATGTTCTAAGAAATGCGGTCAAGACTATCAAAATAAAATGGGATATGTCATAGTTAAACCTCAATTAACCATATATCTGTTCAATCAGATCTGGTTGTATGACAACAACTAAATCCCATTGAAATCCCTCCTTTAATACCATAAAAAAATGAAATGATATTCTGCATAATATAGTTTTAGATACACTCCTCCAGAAAATACAATAAGATGGCTTTGGCTAGAATGCTTTTGTCAATAAATCTTCTTTTAAAGACAGGTCTGAGTCAGCATAGCAACAACAACTTATCAGCAGCAAAAACACTTTTATAGTACTTAGCAACGGAAGATAGAAGTTCGCATAAGTTAGGAAAAAGCTATAACGCATGACAGTTGAAATTACCTTAAATGCCAGCTGTAGAGCTAGTGAGAAATACATTACACTCTTTTTTCACTTTCTACCAACCTTTGTATGTATGTATTCTTGGTAGTGAGGTTATAGGAAATATATTCGCTACAATCCCGTTTACTCACATTACTCACTCAATGAGATATGGTTTGAATGCACAAGCCCTTACAAAATATATATTTGTCATGGAGCAGTCAGAGGGGTTGTCCCGGACCTCTTGCAATTTGCATTTTGCCAATTCCATTAAAAGCATCGTGCAGCTATGCATGCTAGTTCTGCATTGCCTCATATATGTATGTATGTATGTATGTATGTATGTATGTATGTATGTATGTATGTATGTATGTATGTATGTATGTATGTATGTATGTATTTGTATGTATGTATTTACACGCACACACAGACACACACACAGACACACAGACACACACACACACACATATATATATATATAATATATATATATATATATATATATATATATAGACCTAGACCGGGGTACCGAAAAGTTCTAGGCATTAATGTATATATAGCTGTTGTAAGGTGCGTCCGTAGGCGGTATGCCGTTTGAGAACTCGATGCTCACGCGGAGCAGAGTATATTATATATATATATATATATATATATATATATAGGAAAATAATCAGGATCTCGACGGCTGAGCTCCGGCCGTTTCGTCAGCAAGATCAGAACTGGTATCTTACCACACTTTCTTTGTTAAATATATATATATTTATTATTTATATATATATATATATATATATATATAAATGTATGTGTATGCATGTGTATGTATGTGTGTGTGTCTGTGATAAGAATAAATATTTCGTAGATATGAGTATATTTCTTCGTATAAATCGTCCAGTGAAACAAATATAATTTCATATCGAAATCTATGAAAATGTATAAATATTTCAAAAATATCTTAAACGGAATGGCAAGTGGAAAATCTATCAAAGTACCTAATCTATACGGAACATCTATACATAGTGTGTATATTCTGTCTTTAATCATGTTTCTTGTGTAATATATATTTGTTTGTGTGTGTATGTGTCTTCGTATGTATAATTATATGCACACACACAAACATATGTATAAATACATATATATGCGTAAGTGTAAACATCCGATTGACTTCAGAAGCACTGGGAAGATTGAAACTATTGTCATCCCATAATAATAGTGCACCACTACAAATAGTAGTGGGAAAATGTGGATAATGTACTCTTGATGACGGAAAAAAGCATTCGGGGGAATTGAACCACGTATCAGTCTCAAGCCGGATGAGCGAATTAATTTATCCTTGGGCATTGTTAATCATGTATGGTGAAATTTCCGAAAGCATCATATATCACATGTATGTTTACACTTCGATCTACAGGCTTGAATCATTTAAAAACATCGCAATCTTCTAACACAATAATACGACACGCTTGTGTGAGGTGCATGCTTCGATTTTTGGCAAACGAGTCAGTCTACATTTTCCTGTCTCCAGCGTGTAATTTACCTGACTTTTTCAACTATAATTTATAGCGATAAATTAGTATTTATGACTGGTGTTATATCAATGTAGGTACAAACCTGTGGTTTAAAAGTTCTCTTTACAACAATGGCAATGAGTTCAGCACTATTGTTTAATCTGTTATGTTGGTGTATCATAGGCAGAGGCTATTCAAATATTATAACAACGTTAAAATGCCTAAAATATTTGGAGGCCCTTCCCCCCCCACACACACACATACACACACACATACACACACATACACACGCACATATATATATACACACACACACACACACACACACACACATTAACATAGGGAAAGAAAGAGAGCTATAGTTATATGGGTTATATATATATATATACTATGCATCTATCTATATTATACCTATCTATCTATCTATCTATCTATTTCAAGTTGTAGCTGTCTGATCACAGCTGTTACATAATGGTTTACCGAAATATATATAATAGTGACTATGAATAAACGAAGTCAATTATGATCTGTTGACTTACACTTCTTGTCTATGAATATACACCGGAGTAAACAGACTCACCTGCGCACTTCCTCGTGTGCTCTACCTTGCATACTGAAGTGTCGGTAATTAACCAACACATACTCGAATTAATGTATATATATATATATATATATATATATATATATATATATATATATGATATATATTTATTATTATTACTTTATATATATATAAATGGAAAAAATGAAATTTCATTCCCGACGCTTAGTTCGGCTAATACTTAAATATAAGTATGTATACGTACATACATATATGTATACAGACGTACAGTAGTGTGTATATACATACATACATGCACACATATATACATGTACGTATGGGTTTACCGAACATTTATTATAATGCTCGGTTTGTTTGTAAACAAACAGCCCGAATTATTAGCCGTACATTATAATAAATGTTCGGTAAACCCATACGTACATGTATATATGTGTGCATGTATGTATGTATATACACACTACTGTACGTCTGTATACATATATGTATGTACGTATAAATACTTATGTTTAAATATCAGCCGTACTCACAAGAGTGAGAAATGAAATTTCATTTTTTCTATTTATCGTTTTCGGTACGCCCGGCCGACTAACTCACTCGATATGCAAATTAGGCTGCTCAGCCATTAATATGCATAAGGAAAGTATATATTTTCAAACGTTCAATTGACTGACAAGAAGGTATACGGTGCTGATGACAGCTAATAAGCTCGAAACTAGTTCATCGTTCTTTTGTCAATGTCGAACAAAATGGCAACGATGGTTGCCGAAAACTGTACGGTTAATAATTCGGGCTGTTTGTTTACAAACATACCGAGCATTATAATAAATGTTTGGTAAACCCATACGTACATGTATATATGTGTGCATGTATGTATATAATACTACTGTACGTCCGTATACATATATGTATGTACGTATACATACTTATATTTATATATATATATATGCATATTATTAGGTTATGCAAGAAATGCTCAGGATTATCCTGAATGCAGTATATGTATGAATGAAAAAAAATACTGTTATCTCTGATCGAGAGGTCACATATGCCACACACACACACACACACACACACACACACACACACACACACACACACACACACACACACACATATATATATATATATAACGAACTTCGGCAAATTCACACAAGTTATGATATAAAGTTCTACATATTCCGATCGATCTCATATTGACCTGCTTGGATATATCATTTCCGTTCAAATTATACACAACTGTGTCATTTGTTTTCATAAGCAGTCTCAGAAATATACTAGGATTCAGAAATAATGGGATTGATTTTGTCTCTTCACTTCAACCAGCTATTATTCTGCTAATAGGTTTTAGGTGTTGAATCAGGCCTTGTTTTCATAGCATTTAGTTGCATTTCTTCACATTTCTATGCTTTAAGTATTCCTTTATTATACGGGTTTGATATTTTCTGGACAGTTTACTTGAAAAGCCCACAGTAATAGGTTTCTTGATCAACGCTTTCTATTCCAAACGTGAGCTTCAAAATTTACGCATGGATTAAATTATTTCTTTTGACTCTGCTAATTCCTGCCAAGTATTTCTTATACAAAAGCTTCCATTTGATTCACGAAATGTTACTAGAGAGAAACAGAGCAGGTTAAATGATAAGGTAAATCATTCTTAGCTGGTTGTTCTGAAAGGTAATTTTATAATAATAGGACTTATTTCTAAGCCGACATATCTAAATCCAGAAATATTTGCGATGGTATATAATATTATTGATATGCAAATATAAATCACTGTCCAAGCAGACTTGTTATGGTATGCATCGGAAACAATTATTATTGAAGTTCGTACATTTGGGTAATTTCAGACGCCCCTGTTTTTGAAATATATGCGTTATAGAAAAGTGTCAATGTGTTTGTGTATGCACATGATTTTACACTTACATTAGCATTTTACCCATTACGATCTTTACTTTAGCGCCTTCCCCTATCCGTAATGGGATTTTGTTTCAGTTATGTTCATGGCTTTCTATAATCACACAATTCACTTCGTCACTCTAGCTGCCGACTTTCTATCAATAACATTCTAGATTGGTTATCACCCTCATTCATTACCATTTCCTTCTATATATTCCTTCAAACATATGTATATTCTCAGTGCCACTATGAATATTAACATTTTGTTTTATCTTCGGCGAAGGCATTGATCGGTACCTCACGTATTTATCTGTAATTATGAACTTTACAACTGTCAACAGGGAAATATTACTATAAATTTATTCAAAAGAAATGTGAACTGTTTGACACTATCATAAATTACATTTCGGTATATAAATACTCATGTCAGTTTTAATACCGCTAGGACTGAACAGTACTCAAATATATATTGCATAATATAAATTTAAGCTGATGGAAGAAAAGAATTTAGAGAAATACACCAATTAGCATTGTTACGGGCACGCGATTTATATTTTATATTGAATTGCTCAGTCAATGACAGAAATAGAATGCTACATTGAAACAGGTTTGTTCTATATTAGAGAGCTTTCGAAGTATATGAAATCAACAGATAATTACTGGTATTGAAAATTGTTAGCTGTGAGCATTTCATGTTCAAAAATATTAATTTTAATTGGACATGCATTGAGCAAGCTAAATGTGTGCGACACGCTTTAAAATGAATGCCTAATATAAAACGAGCAGCCTTGCAAAATTCACACACTTCAGATAAGGATTATCTGAACAAGTCACGGGGGTCATTGAGGAAGCCTCAACACGATCATACGACCTATCAAATATAGCGGAAAAAACCTCCCGCAAATCCTAATTTACCACTATATAATAGGATCAATACAGGAAATAATTTAGAAATAAATACCCCATCTATATATACGACGTACTACCAAATACCTTATCATTCAGTCACAATATTTGAATACGCTGTGTCTATAATATAAAGTACTTACACAAACAGATCCAGTATTAGAATTGAATCCATATTGCCGCTGCTGCAAATTTAACTTCCACTCCATTCTTTCTTTTCGAAATATTGTCACGTACCTGGAAATCTTGTTCATATGATAATGTCGATAATGATGATGATGGTGGTTGTGATGATGTTGATGATGATTATAATGAAAAGAAAATTCTATCGGACACGGAAGCGATATGTCGCGTTCACATGCAACATCAAGATATGGACAAATGATATGATGTAATTATAATTCACAAGACAATACATTAGCAATCCATCTATATAGAAGGTTGTTTGTGTTTTGAAATTTAGTTTTCTTTTCAGCTAGAAAATTATATGTATAATGTATATATATATATATTACCTACAAGCATGCTTACACAAACGCACGCATACACACACATACACAGACACTCACATATATATACATATATATACACATATATACATATACATACACACACACATATATATATACATACACACACGCACACACAGATATATATATATATATATATACATACACACACGCACACACACACACACATATATATATATATATATATATATATATATATATATATATATATATATATATATATACATATATATTTGTAGTTCGAATATATACTTGCATACACACACACATATATATATATATACACACATATATATATATATATATATATATATATATATATATATATATATATATATATATATATATATATATATATATACATATATATATATATATTGTTATACATGGGGAGGGTCATATTTGTGTAATATTGCCAGAATTAATAACAGAACACACTCACTGTTTGGTTGGTTTTCGCTTCTGTGTCTTTTATATCGGTTAATTTAATTTATTCGGTTCTCAATAAACAGAAAAAATGAATGGAATAACAACAACACTGACCTAAGAGAAGTATAAATAAATAAATAAATAAATAAATAGATAAATGAATAAATACATACACAAGCACAATAACAACAAACACATATAAACACACACTAGTAAAGATAGAATACATTATCAATACACAGTCACCCAAACACGAACACACATTTAACAAAACACTATACACACACGCAAACGCATGCACAAAGAAGACAAACAAATTAACAAATATATAAACAGACTAAATAAAGATGACGTAGACATACAATGCAACGGGAGGAAACAATAGCACCACTGACGAGGTTGCAGATGTGCAACGAAAGAACTTTGATAGACTATATATATGTGTTTGTGTCTATATTGTATCTGTATTTTTGACCGTTGGTCAGTCAATGGCAACATTGAGGACCGAATAAATTAAATTAACCGATATAAAAGACACAGAAGCGAAAACCAACCAAACAATGAGTGTGTTCTGTTATTAATTCTGGCAATATTACACAAATATGACCCTTCCCAAGTATAACAATATTTGTTTCGACACACGATTTCATATCAAAAACCTCGCAAAACTAATATATATATATATATATATATATATATATATATATATATATATATATATATATATATATATAATTGGAAAATAGTAAAATCGAATCTCTGGCGGTTTGCAAGTAAATTCGATCTACTTATATGGAATGATGAGTTAGCAAAGCACTCGATAAGTTGTGGCCTTAGAGTAATAACATACGTTTAAATAGCTTGACAAATCGAACATTGTGGTAGGCGAATCCAACACGCAATATAGACCAAAGCAACGATAGAACTAATCAGGTTGAGAAAAATACACCTGGACAAATCAAACGATTAATCGTTTAAAGTGCTTCTTTGAATCTGAAATCAAATATCATATATCAGACTTACATGACTGGCAAGCTCGTGGTATTCTTGATCGAACGGAGGATTCAGTTTATCAAGAGGGTTTTCATTCTGCCTAGGACCGAAGCTATATGTTGCTGCTATATATATATGCTGCGTATCGTATCTATAGCTGTCACATGTTAATTCCGGCAAGGGAAATAACCCCCGGTTTTTGGCGGGTCATTCAAAATGTTAGACAAATGAAATATTTTAATTTCCGTTAATCATCATGATAAGCTCTCAACTAGATGTTATAAAACAAACATAAATAATTAACCAATCAACAGAATTGTCTAATTAAATTAATTAGTTAATTATTAAATCTAGGAGAATAATATAATTGGAAAATAGTAAAATCGAATCTCTGGCGGTTTGCAAGTAAATTCCGGCTACTTATATGAAATGATGAGTTAGCAAAGCACTCGATAAGTCACCTTAGAGTAATAACATACGTTTAAATATATATATATATATATATATATATTGGTAAACGGAATAGAAAATGCTGACAAATTGTTCACAGTTGAAAAATGGTTTAATTAGGAATAAAAGAGTATTAGTGATTGTATGGGTTAGTATTCAGTTGTGGTTTTAAGTTTTTAAGTTTTTACCGGTTGCGCATTTCTAAATGCTTTTCAAAAATAATTTTGAGATAGAGTGTCCGTGCTGTTTGCTCTGATCTGATAACCCATACAATCACTAATACTCTTTTATTCCTAATTAAACCATTTTTCAACTGTGAACAATTTGTCAGCATTTTCTATTCCGTTTACCAATATATAATAACTTCTGTGTTACACCTCTATTCTTTTAACTATATATATATATATATATATATATATATATATATATATATATATATATATGTATGCAAGTATATATTCGAATTACAAATACTTTACCCTTAGTAGTTTCATGTTTATCGGTAATCATTAGGTGGGGGTGGGGCTGGGGTGGCATCAGATGATAGAAGAATAATGTTCACAACTATTCACGAATGGTTCGAACAAAGTTGTTGTCTCTGCCATTTCACTTCGATAGTTCCAGTGATTAATTGAATTATTTTTCAGAACATTTCAAAGAATAGGCAACCGTAGTTACGTGAGGTGAGATATGTATTAAATATCTCTATATACCCGTCTCTCTCTCTAATATATATATATATATATATATATATATATATATATATATATATATATATATATATATATATATATATATATATATATACATTTATACAAATATACCAAAACAGAAAAACTGTCACCATCAATAACAAATTATATTCATACATACATATATATATATATATATATATATATATATATATGCATGTATTATGTATACAGTAAAACCTTTTATAGTTATATATATTTTAAGCCCTAAACAGTGAAAGACAGTAATTTATTACTACCTTATTACCAGTAAGATAAAAAATAGCTCAATGTAATAACATCCGTTGTTCTACAGAGCAGTTATATAGAAATTACCTGAATCAAAGTTCTGTTCATGTAATTTCTCTCTCTCTCTCTCTCTCTCTCTCTCTCTCTCTCTATATATATATATATATATATATATATATATATATATATAGGGACGAGTAGGACCCCGACGGCTGAGCTCAAGCCGTTTCGACGGCTAATTCTGGACTCGGCCGTCGGGTCCTACTCGTTCCTATTACCCACTCTATTACCCTAAGTATTAAGTACTTTGGTGCGTTATGGTCCACCTGGTTCCTTAGCACATTTCTTTGGTTATATATATATATATACATATTTCGTTTCTGAATTTGTTTAGCAAGTATAACAATATATATATATATATATATATATTGTTATATTGTTTAGCAAAGTATAACAATATATATATATATATATATATATATATATATATATATATATATATATATATATATATATATATATATGCATATATATATATGTTTATGCGTGTGCGTGTGAATGTGGATTTGTACACATACGCTAACTGACATATATGTAGACATATATATATATATATGAGAGAGATGGAGAGAGTGCAAAAAAGAAACGAGTGACGGAGTGGGAAATAGCCATATGTGTGTTTTTGTTTGTGCTTGCATTTACGTATGCGTCTTTATATCCAATTCGCGTATTTTTGTCGAGACGAACATCTTTTGAAAATAGATACGCTAAAACTGTGTTTTTACTATATCATTTTGCAACACGAGACTATGTTATATAGCCGTTTCGTGTTATCATGTAAATTTGATGTTACGCGATAACCTAGATGATCGTTTATATTACGTTATTTACCTTTTTCTACCATAGTGAGACACCACACTAAACGTGATTTAGATAATGATAGCGTCTCCAAATTCGCTGCTCTGTTTTGCATATATTTTATCAGTCTGTATTCATCTGTTTTTCTTCGGCACGAGGATTAATCAGTAATTCCTTGCCCATAACCTAATACGTACGTTCAATTGCCGACAGGCACGCATAAACACGCACATAGAGAAAAGCGCAAACATACACACCCACATGCAGAGATAGATAGATAGATAAATAGAGAGAAAGGGACAGGGATGGAGAGAGAGGGAGATAGAGAGAGAGATAAATAGATAGATAGATAGATATATAGAGATAGATAGATAGATAGATAGAGATAGATAGATAGATAGATAGATAGATAGATAGAGAGAGAGAGAGAGATAATTATCACATATGGATGATACTTATTCAATAACGGAAAATCAATAATTGTAATTGGTCATTGCCTTATATATTTATTCTATCGCGACGTCCACGAAAAAACTCTTGACATGTTTCGGTATTAAGGAACCAACGAATAAACTAAAGTTTATAATAAAATGGAAATATATGTGGAGTTGGCCTTCGTATTGGTCCACATACTCAATACAATAATTGTTTCTACTTTTGGCACAAGGCCAGCAATTACTCAGTACATTACTGGTACTTTATTTTATCGACTTCGTAAGGATAAAAGGCAGTGAATATTTAATAATGATTTTATTTTTTTTCATAACATAATTACTACTTAATAACGGTTTAGATTTTGCTCGTTCGTTTGTGCGCATCAGCAACATGGAATATGATGACCTCATATTCCACGCCCGCAGAATCCTCCTATTTGATAACGGTACTATTTGGGTAAATATATCTGATCTTGATGACTTTTTTGATGACTCCATGGAGTCCTATGACAGTTCTGATGTCGTAACGGCTTATACATTCTTCATACGCTAAAGACTATATTCCCCAATCACTCCTTTGGTCTATACCGTGACGATGGTCTTTCGATTTCACATGGTTGCAACGGACAGACGCCTGACAGATTCCGTAAACATTTAATTGGCATTTAATTGACATCTTTCGTAACTAGGACTTAAAATTACTGTTGATACAAATGTTAGTAATGCAAATTTCCTTCAAGTAAATTTAGATTTTACCACGTCATATAAACAATGCTATAAGCCTAACGAAAAATTGAAATATATCAAGAAGGCAACATACCACGCACCTGCTGTTTTAAAAAAAATTTAGTTTCTAATATCAATCTATTAACAACCAGGTATATCTTTCATTAGGCTGCCCCTTACTACAAACAAGGCCTCCTAAATTGTTGTTTTAAATGACAAAATTAAGTATACATCCAGTCATTCCCAAACATACTAAAAAACTAATTGAAAAAGAAGAATTATCTGGTTCGCAGATAGACATTTCGCGCCACAACATAGAAACAATAAAGTAATCAATCGCAATCCTATTCATGTGGACCGTCAATGAGATTAAACATAAGTTGAAGGAATATATTCGACGTTAATCCGAGCTGCTCTTGTAGGGTCAAAGAGAACTGCTTTCTCCAATAGAAATGTAATATAAAATCCGTTGTGTATAAGGCAAAGATTGCACCCAACAACACAGAAAATTCTAAAGTTAGCGAAAGATATGACAATATGGTAAAAGATCATTTTAAACAACGTCTTTACAAGCATCTCCACCTCTTCAGGAAACCTGATCTGAAAACTAGTAAAGACCCGGCAAAAAAATGTGTGGCAATTGAAGGTGAGAGGAGTCCCCAAAGATCCAGCCCTGGCACCAAGATATGCCGTCTAATATTACAAGGTTTGTCGTATCCGAACAATATTTATTTGAACCCAAAGACAAAAATATTAGAGGATGCCTCCATCACAAAACTTAACTGCTTGCCAAATGGAAATACTCAACAAATTCGACTGATTTTTAACCACCTTAATTTGATTTAGATATTTCCGTTATATTTTCTTTCTCTCTCCCTTTCCACATTTAGATATAGAATACAATTGTTAATCTATTCTACTCCATACCTTCATAAATATTACCATCTCCATATTACATTTCACCACATAATACAATACTTCTGCTATAATATACGAACCCTAACGCATGAACTATCTCGCATTTCTTGGATTTATTTGCCTTTGTTATCATACATTCGTTCGTAATCTGTCGGTTTTAGTAGGCATTACTTTTAACAGTATCTTATGAAATCGTATAAGTGCTCGTAGGAAGGACACAATTTTGATAGCTCATGTATTTTAGATGTGTGGTCAACATTGGGCCTTGAAAGTAAAGATTTGTTTCGTGTATGAACATAAATAAATAATAATATATTTCTGCTCTCTTCCTTTTTCATGCTTACATATGTTGTATATACACACACACACAATTATATACACATACACACATATACACATACACACATATACACACACATGCATATATATATATATATAAATATATATATACATATATACACACACATACATATATATACATACATATTCATACATACATATATACACATACATACATACACACAATCATACATATATACACTCGTACATACAGACACACACATGCATATATATATATATATGCATGTGTGTGTGTGTGTGTATGTTGTATATACATATAGATCATGCGCAAATGCAAGCACTCGCACGCACACACACACACACACACACACATTTATATATATATAAACTATAAATAAACACACATACACGCACGCACACACACACAATACACACACACACACACACACACACACACACACATATATATATATACATGTTTATGTAAAATACTTGGCTACTTACATTATAAACGAATAAATATATATACATAGATCTTTTGATGGGGAACTCTAAGTTGAAATCCTCAGATAGATGCGGGATTTCATCACTGATATTTATTACTTACTTTATGCCAGGCATCTACGTTATTTTTCTTATTCCGCTTTTCGACCCCTATGTTGGTTTTTGTAATATATATTGTTCTAGAAAATTAACCAGATTTCAATGTTTATGTGTTTCCCTTTCACCAAACTCTATATGACTTTAATATAGGTGATATATAGTGATAATAAAAGCAAGAAGAAGAATATGGTAGAAACACAAATTATTATTGTTGCTACTGCTAACGTTTTATGATTTGAGTATTCTTATATTTACAGCATGATTTCATTGCATAACAAAACGTAACTCCATGTGCCTAGCTTGCGTAAAGAGCTTTGCATTTCTATTTTATATATATGTTCAGCTTGTTAATTTCAGTGTGTACGTCCTGGAATTTTCATTTCATATCTCTTTTAATCTTCTTGACAATATCCATGTCAGCTATTGTTATAGTGGATCTTTCTGTGTTCAATCCCAATATTCTGGTTATCTCTAGCTCTTAATATATATATATTGGGATAGATTCTTTATTTCTTATAGATATATATTTTTGTCAGTTGGAATTGATACATCGATTAAATGACGTTTCCTTTTCTGACAGTTCTAGATAACAATATTCAGTCGATATTCTTGATATTAGTTTTGTATTTTCTTTCCTAACAAGCTTTTGATGTTCCTGCTGGTAAGATATTAGTGAAGTGCTACAAGAAAAATTGTTTCGGTGTTAGCTTTGAGCTCTGTGCTTCTCCGTCTCTGCAAAGGTATTTTTCCTTAATCAGTTCTGCTTTATTCAGTCATGCCAAATATTCACCATGTAGGGGTTTTCTTGTCATCGACACAGCGTGACATTATAATTCCATCTTCAACTGGGATATTAGATTTTAAAATTATACTGTGCTTTCTCCCTTCATTCCTTGGTGTATTGTCAATTTCCTTATTGAATATATATATATATAAATACACACACATACACACACACACACACACACACACACACACACACACACACACACACACACACACACACACACACACACACACACATATATATAACATTGAAAATAAGACCAAATACTGTTACTTATGTCATATTTCAATTAACGCACGTTTCTTACAGCGTATAACATTTATTATTAGCTAATAGAATATATAATCCAATAATTGGATTCATCAGAATTATGAACACATATAAGAAACATTATTACCTCTGTAAATGGTGGATTGACTTTGCCTTTCATCTTTACGGGGTCGATAAAATAAAGTACCAGTACTGCACTGAGTAATTGCTGGCCTTGTGCCTAAAGTAGAAATAATTATTACCTCTATAAATCATTTCGTATACGCGTATAAGGAGTTGGGTGTCGGTCAATGACAACTTCTTATTCCATCTTTGAGGGTCTTCACACTATTTTATAAGCAATATTAAAGCATCTCCGCGTATGAGCATATCACCCTTTATGTTAAATGTATCCCCTCAGCGTCTCGTAGAAGTCTGAGAAATCGGCTACGTCTATATATATATATATATATATATATATATATAGAGAGAGAGAGAGAGAGAGAGAGAGAAAGAAAGAGAGAGTGAACGTAATATAACAGTATTGAAAGGTGTATTTCAAACTAAGGATTATCTGATGCATAGAACCCGAGTTCATCCATATCCGAAAAATAGTTCATTTTCAATTTGCATCTGACTCTACTCAATCAATATTTTGTTAACGCCCAGAAGAAAATACTCCCCTTTTAATTAGGTTGTAATCGTCTCGCTATTTTATTTGTTCAGAATTACTTAAAGTACGTAATTAATGCAATTTCATACATGGTAATTCCATCCACAATCCCCGTGTAGGAATCACTGTGTAAAGCGTTCTGCTAATCAATCCGTCTCATGCTCAGGTGCGTCATTCGCTTTACTGATCTGTAAGAGATATTAACTGATACAGTGTACCCCCGGCATTCGCAGTTCCGTTTATTCACGGAATTTTTCTCAGAATCTAACTAATAATTATTCGTGAGAACCACCGCATAATCTTAATTATTTTCCACGATTTTTTAAATGGCTTTTTTCGTGGTAATATATATTGTTAACGCTAAATTAAAAAAAAAAACCGTATTTGCCGGCCCATTGGACACTCCTTCGCATAAGATGCTTCTTATTTTTATATTTTACGTTATATTTTTACATTCATAAGCATTTTTATGGATCACGTCAATTATTCGCGTCTTTTCAATTCTTCGCGGGTGATCTAGGAACGTAACCCCGCGAATACCGGAGTACAACTGTATATGATGAGCCTTTTCAGCAATCCTTTTCTACTTCTAGAATTGAATTGTTTTTCTCCAGACATTAATTTGTTCTGTGATATTATTGCACATAATTCTTTTTGACACTACATATTTGTGTCTGTAGATTTGGAGATTTGCTTGCAAGTATTGTTTCTGGGTCATTCACTAGATTATTAAATATAGTTGCTTGTACTTTTTGTGCGACTATTTAATATTTAAACAAGAAGCTTTGAACATTATCACTTCACCTTTAATTTTGTCAATCATTTTTATTGCACCTTTGTGTTTTTCTTCTTTCATATTACTGTTACGTTACTTCACAAGTTGTTTCTGATATTCTCGTTCATACATATCCCTTTGCTATACATCCCAAAAGTTCTTCTACTCCCCTTGCATTACTTTCCATTGTGATTTCATCTAGCTTTCGGTAAAATCCCCTTTGATCAATATATTACATTTTTCAAACAATCCTTCGCTTTTTATTACGATTTAACAATGATTTCTTCTTTTAAGGTTTATTGGTTACAGATATTAAGTTTTTACGATGATGTAATTTTATCTCCTAGCTTTTCTATTATTTTTTTTATTTTTGTCGTTTCGATATTTCCCTATCTTTTCTCTTATTTTTGTTAACCCTTTACCATTTACATTACTCGCTATATATTATTATATGTTTACAATAAAGGCTTTACCTCACATAATTATCTCACATAATATCGAATCTACGAGATTTTGAAATTATTTATTTTGAGGACAATACCTTAACGTCAGTATGAGTGACCAGTTACAGCCAATTTGGACAGAAAGAGGTGAGAGAATTCTGCTTGAATTCTGGCTGGTTTACATGCTAAAGAGTTATTTTCTTAGTTCAGATATACTTTTATAAGCACATATGAGAATGTTCTCGTATGCCTTTTTAACTACAGTTGCTGATGTCTGTAGATACTTTAATTTATCCTCGTATTTGTTTCAACATGGATTACGAATATCCCGTTTGTTTCTATCTATTGTTAATTATATTTTATCTTGAAGCTCATATGAGGGAAGGTATTTTATTGGTTCATGAGAATAAGTTTTATCGATTTAAATTTAGAATTGCAATTACATTTAGTTTGTCAGAGTTGTGTATGGTGGTGTTGAGGATTAATTGAGTTACCCCATGCGCATGTCTCGATTGTGTGATTCTTTTTTGTTGCTTTAATGTTCCACATCGTTATTGTTATTGGTTCTTATCGATTTATTAATGTCTTTATGGTCATTGTTGATCACAAATTATTTATTTATTTATTTATTCGTTTATTTATTAATGTATTAATTATTATTATTATTATTATTATTATTATTATTTGCATTTATCTTGCTTTATGTTTATACGAGTTATCACCAAGTCACAACCAGTGACCTCAAGAGACAACAAGGTCCGCCATGTTCAAGAAAGAACATACATATTCACACATGCATCCTTAGTGTTTAGACTTGTGATGTACTTATATTGACAGTATTGATGTACTTATATTGTACTTGTGATGTACTTATACTAGTATATGGGCAGTTCCCATTAGTACTATCTTTTGTATTTCTCCTATACGCGGGTTTCCTGGGATTTGCGATAAGTAGTCGTTAGACCCCTTAGGTATCATTCCCAGAGCGCCTACAACCACTGGTATTGTTTTAGTTCTCAATTTCCACATTTTTCCAATTTCTATCTCCAGGTCCTTATACTTGCTCAATTTTTCAAATGTTTTTATAGATACATTCTTGTCTATTGGAACAGACATATCAATTAGCAGGCATACCCTCCTTTGAAAGTCCTTCAATATTATATCAGGTCTATTTGCATCTATTTTTCGGTCTGTTTGGATGCTAAAGTTCCACAAGATTGAGATGTGATCTTTTTCAAGTATGGGAGGTGGTTGATGCTCCCACCAATTCTTTTGATGGGGCAGGTCAAAATGCTTACACATTATCCAATGTATGTATTGTGCAGCTCTGTCATGCCTGTTTAGGTATTCGGTTGGAGCTATAGGACTGCACATTGAAATTATATGGTCAATGGTCTCTGGTTGTTTTTTGCATACACGGCATAATGGGCTGCACCCATTTTTTTATTATGTTGGCTTGGTAATTTTTTGTTGGCAGACACTGATCTTGTGCGGATATAATCAGTCCTTCAGTCTCCGATTTCAGTCCAGAGGATGCCAACCACTGATGGATTAAAGTTTTGTCAACATCAGGATTGTTAGCTCGCTCTGGGTATTTTCCATACAGAGGCTTTTCTTGCCATTTCTTAGCCAGTTTCTGTAGCAGTTCTTTCTTTGCAGTTACTTTTACCTGCTTTGCTTTTTCTGTGTTTTCCATTTCAGCAGTAAATGGGACTTCTGAAATTTGTAGTCCATTACTGTATCTTTGTGCATCTTTTGTAATGGAATATGATCTTTTGGTGCTTTCGTGTTTCAAAACGAGTTTGATCATCCAATCATGTGATTCCCTTAGATATGTGGATAATCCAATTGTTGCAGTTTTCAACGCAATGTCTAACTGGATTAACCCACGTCCTCCTTCTTTCCTAGGGAGATATATTCTATCTATGTCTGCCTTAGGCTGATGCATTCTGTGCATGGTTAAGAATTTTCGGATTTTTGTATCGAGCCTACGGATCTCTGTGCTTGACCAGTTGATGACATTGTAACTGTAGGTTACTACTGGTATGGCAAGCGTGTTTATGGCATCGATCCTATTCCTTGCATTCAATTCCGTTCTTAAGATTGCTCTGACTCTGCGGTAACATTCCTTCCTTATCCTTTCCCTCATTGTCGAGTGCTTGATTCCGTCTCCTTCACAAACACCTAGATATTTGTAAGTTTGTTCTTGATCAAGCTCTCTTATCACGTTCCCCCGATCAAGATTAATGTCTGAACTCTTCAGCAGCTTTCCTCTGGTGAACGTTGCTTTGGCGCATTTATCCAGTCCAAACTATTTTAATGTCATCACTGAACTGCTTCACAGTGGATAATAGCCCTTGCAATTGTTCATCATTTTTTGCAAATAGTTTCAGGTCATCCATGTAGAACAGGTGATTAATGGTTTTGTCATAGACTCTATATCCATGTTTTGTTTCATTGAGCATTTTACTTAATGGTATAAGTGCGATGCAGAATAAAAGCGGTGATAAAGAGTCACCCTGAAAAATTCCACAATTAATGTTAACTTCTCCAGCTTCCAGTGATTTTGTTTCACTATTCAAAAGGAGTGTCGTTCTCCATGTCCTCATACTGAATGACAAAAACCTCCTGACAACGGGGGATATTTTGAAAATCTCTAAACATTTTTCAATCCAACTGTGTGACAAACTATCAAATGCTTTTTTATAATCTATCCAAGCAATCGATAGATTTTTGTGTCTATTATGACAATCTTCCAGTATCATTTTGTTAACCAGAAGCTGATCCTTACAGCCATATGAGCCTCGTTTACACCCTTATTATTATTATTATTATTATTATTATTATTATTATTGTTATTGTTATTCCTTGAATCTCAGTCATTGATGTTGGTTAACTGGAAAGTCCGTTGGATTGAATATCAAGCCACTACCTGCAGCCTCAGATATTCAGGACGTATCGGAGGGTTCTTGCCGTTCCAAGCAAGCATGCCTTTTGAAGCGTTCCAAAAAGCGTGAAGGGGCCGATTTTCTTTAACCATCCCTGGAAACCTTTGGAGATAGTCCCCAGTGCGCCTATGACAATCGGGATCACTTTGACTTCATGGCAGTTCCAAATCCTTTTCACCTCCCACTTTAGGTCCTGGTATCGGTTAATTTTCTCCCTCTCCTTCTCTTGCACTCTCGTGTCGAACGGGCAGGCCACATCCACAATCAGGCACGATCTTTTTTCTTTGTCCACAACCACCAGGTCAGGTCTATTGTGTTCCAGTTTTTTGTCCGTCTGTATCCTAAAATCCCACAGCACCTTCACCTGATTGTTCTCCATCACCGCCTCTGGCCTATGCTCATACCATTTCTCAGAATGTGGTAGATTGTTTACTTTGCACAGGTGCCAGTGGATCACCCTGCCCATCACATCGTGTCTCCAGCCCTTATAGTGGGTCTGGGCTAGGTGTTTACACTCGGACACAATGTGAGCCACAGTCTCCTCTCTCTCTCCACAGATCCTGCACAGTGGGCTAGCCTCCTCCTTGTAGATATGGTGCTTCAACCACTTCGTTTTGAGGGCCTGCTCCTGCGCAGCCATTAGCATTCCTTCTGTAGCCTTTTTGAGGTCTCCTCTTCTCAACCAGTTCCATGTCTGTGGATCTCTAAATTCAGTTTTCTCAAAGAAGGTACTATGAAGGGATTTTCCCTTAAGGCTGCTCTTCCTCCTTGATGTTATTTCCTCCTTGGGTATCCCCTGGCCTACTGTCCCCTCCTTCAGTACAGCTCTGAGCATTGGCTCCTTACTATAGGTCACGTATTTGTATAGGTTGTTTTTCTCCATCTGAACACAGTCCTCTATGCTGATAAGACCTCTTCCACCCTCAGATCTCCTTAGGTAGAGTCTATCGACATCACTCCTCTTGTGGAACATGTTGTAGATAGTCAATAGCTTCCTAGTCTTCCTATCCATTTCTTTTTGTTCAGCAACATTCCATCTCAGAATTCCCGCACTGTACCTAATAATAGACACAGCTCGGGAATTTACTGCGCTTATGGCATTTCTGCTGTTCAGATGTGACTTCAATAC
The DNA here is from genome assembly GCA_964016885.1 of Eledone cirrhosa. Lineage (NCBI taxonomy): Eukaryota > Metazoa > Mollusca > Cephalopoda > Octopoda > Eledonidae > Eledone > Eledone cirrhosa. The sequence goes on from OZ024743.1 coordinate 341,022,016, forward strand.
GCTCCTTACTCTCCGAATGTATTCAGTTCTTAACAATTCCTTCATTTTTTTGTTCTTTATGCCATCAGCCTCCAGAACGCCCAAATACTTGTATCCTTCCTCAGAGTCAATTTCCTTTATCATCTCACCTGTTGGTATCTGGATCCCGTTACTTCTGCTCAACCTACCCCTCCTCATCACAATGACTCCACATTTACCAATACCAAACTGCATACATATATCACTGCTGAAAATACGGACAGTGTCAACAAGCACATCCAACTCCTTCTCACTTTTCCCGAAGAGCTTAAGGTCGTCCATGAAGAGGAGGTGATTGATGGTAAGCTCTCCCCTTCCCAACTTGTATCCTGCTCTCACTTTTCGCAGCATAATGGTCAAGGGCATCAGGGCAAGGACAAACAACAGAGGGGACAGGCTATCTCCCTGGAAGATACCTCTCTTGATCTTCACGCTTCCCAAGGATACTCCAGTTGATGTCAACTCTGTCTCCCAGGACCCCATACTCCTGCCCAGCAACTGTCTGATGTTATCTGCCACCCTGAAGATCTCCAGGCTTTTGGTGATCCAGGAATGAGGCACCATGTCAAATGCCTTTCTGTAGTCTATCCATCCCATGGCAAGATCAGTGTGTCTCCTCCTGCAATTCCCCATTACCATCTTATCAATAAGCAACTGGTCCTTTGTACCACGTGACTTCTTTCGGCATCCTTTCTGTTCGTCCGGCAACAAGTTGTTTGTGTGGAGGTGATGGTAGATTTCCTCAGACACAATGCTCGTCAACAGTTTCCACATTACGGGCAGACATGTGATAGGTCTATAGTTGGTGACATCATTACCCTTGATTTGGTCTTTCATTATCAGAACTGTGGTACCTTTTGTCAACCACTCTGGCACCTCACCCGACACCAAGCAGTCATTGAACATGGCCGTCAGCTTCGGGTGGAGGGATGTTAAATGTTTAATCCAATACCCCTGCACACCATCTGGGCCTGGTGATTTCCAGTTGGTTAGTTTTTTGGCTTGCCCCTTAAGAGTTTCAACTGTGATACTCAAATCAGTCTGTTGCTGTGCCTGCTCACCGATCTCCCTCTGTACTGTCTCAATCCACCCTGCCTGGGCATTGTGTCTAACATCCTGCTCCCATATTCCTCTCCAGAATGTTTTAGCTTGTTCCGCCCCAGGGATCAAGTCGGTGCCTCTTTCTTTCCCCTCAAGCTGTCCAAACAGCATCTTCTGGTTGTTGTCGAACATGCGGTTCTGTTTATACTGACTGACTCTGTTCTCGTATCGCCTGATTTTGGCACTCTTTGCTACAATGCGTTGCTTCAATTCCTCTATGATAATATTTAGCTTTTTACTCCTAGTTTTGTATTTTATTTCCAGTCTATTTTTAGTGCCTATGTTTTTTAGTGTCCCATTCAGTAGTGACTCAAGCTTTCCTATGTCATTTCTCATTTCCCCGATTTGCCCACTCAGTCGCTTCTTCCACCACGGCTCTGCTCTTTCTTGTCTGTTGTTTCCTCTCGCTTTTATACCAAGTAGTTTCCTCACCGTATTTGCTGTTGCTTTGAGGATATTGTTGCACTGGTGAAGACTCCTCGCCTCAAGGTATGGGATGACTTTGTTTACCTTAGCTGTTGTTTCTTTTAACTTTTTCCTGTCTACAAATCTTAGGTTCATAGGTCTCCCACTATCATTGTTCAACTCATCTACCACTAAATTTAGGATGTCAACCGAATCTTGTCCTAGCCCGTCAGCATTCATCTCCTCAGTGGCCGTATCTCTGTTCCAGGTATTATTTATCTCAGTATTCAGATCATTGTCTGCTTCGGGTGGTTCCTTCGCTCTCAGGACCTCCTCACCTTCATTTCCCGCCGGCTCGCTTGTCTGGCATACTACACCCGCCATCTCCAAGCCATTCTCTCTGCTCAGTTCCTCCAGTTCCAGCTCGCTTATCCACCCATTAGTTCTTATTACCCGAGCCTGCCCGGCCAATTTTTGTTCATCTAATTTAAATAAACCAATCTCGTTCCAGATGTTATGCATCCGTCTCCTGTAGCCCCTCTCCTTGGGGTTACTTTTCAGGTAGCATTGCATAACAGTTCTATTCAATTCTTTCGTCCAGTTGGTTCTGGCCCCTTTCCTTCTTCTTCTTCCTCCAACATCAGCAGTATTTCGTTGACAGTCAGGTTCCTGCTGCTGAGCCAGGGGGCACCTGTTGGGTGAGAGTCTGTCACATGACGTTCTAGTCTCCATTTCACCGTTATTCGAACTGTTTATGTTCGATATTTAAACACTCTTATCGAGGATTGGCGAATGTATGTTTACATAGCCATCTGTGGATCCGCCATCCCACTTGGCCCTTGTGTGGCATTATCACCACGCTGTATACGGACACACATAAACAAACAAACACACGGGCAGAAAGGGCCCCAAAAATGAATAAGCATAAGTTTCATTGTAATGTAGTATTCGAATGTCCGACTTAGTTTTTGTTTTTTAAGTTTTACTTTTCCCCCCCTCTTCTCTGTCCGTCCGCCTGCTTCTCTCTTCATTCTTATTTTCTTTACGTTTTTGGGGTTTCTTTTTTTGTTTTTGTTTTTCTCTGTTTTTCTCGTTTTTTACTGTTGTTGCTGTGCTGCTTTTGTTGTTTGTTTTTTCTTTTTTCTTTTGAGTCTATCTATATATTTTGATGCCTTCCTCTTTGTTAGTAGTAGGAATTCTATAATGTGGAAGTGGTAGCCAGCAGAGACTAGCGGCGTTGGCGATACTGAGACAGTGGTGGCGGTGATGTCGATACCGAGGCAGCGGTGGCGGTGATGCGACCGTATTACTGTAGTGATGGTGCTGTAGCGGTGGCAGCAGCAGTGAAGGAGTCAGGGGGTGGTGGCGGCGGTGATGGGACAGCGGTGGCAATGATGGCCGCAGTGAGCGGTGGCGGTGAAGGTGAAAATGCTGTTGTGTTCAGTGTACACAGATGATGGGGTGGGTGGTGTATCTAGTTTCTGGTGTTGGTGAGTTTCGCTGTCCTATATAGTGTAGCCAGAGGAGAGGAGGGGGGGGGGGGTTCTTCTTCTTCCATTTATAGCCATTTTATTTTATTTATTTTTTTTTTTTTGGATATACAGTGTACAATACAAAGTTGAATATTTGAATATTTGAGCCGTATTACTGTAGTGATGGTGCTGTAGCGGTGGCAGCAGCAGTGAAGGAGTCAGGGGGTGGTGGCGGCGGTGATGGGACAGCGGTGGCAATGATGGCCGTAGTGAGCGGTGGCGGTGAAGGTGAAAATGCTGTTGTGTTTAGTGTACACAGATGATGGGGTGGGCGGTGTATCTAGTTTCTGGTGTTGGTGAGTTTAGCTGTCCTATATAGTGTAGCCAGAGGAGAGGAGGGGGGGGGGTTCTTCTTCTTCCATTTATAGCCATTTTTTTTTTGGATATACAGTGTACAATACAAAGTTGAACATTTGAATATTTGAGCCTTATAACAATATATTTTGGGTCCGAATTTTTTGGGGCTCAAGCCGGGTGCTTTACGTAGCATTTGTACTAAGAGTTGTTATTTCACAAATGATTTAAATATGTTAAAAATTCAAAACTTACGGGAGCGATTTCATGACCTCCGTCACCTCGTGCGTCTTCTTCCCTTATTATTATTATTATTATTATTATTATTATTATTATTATTATTATTATTATTATTGGCGACCTACGTAGTAAATCGTATCATCGTGAGCTCCGCAAAGGTTTGTTATTTTCAGTTGTTTCAAATTGCCATTTATGGAAAACTTTTATTGTTAACTGTATATAACTGCACATACATTGATTTCCGAAAAGGACACTCAAAAATAGTGGGGCTTTGAGCCAAAAATTTAAACTTTTTATAATTATCAAACAAAAATTTTTCTTTGAAAAATCATGACTGTCTCAGAGTCACTCCTACCTCACAATCTAACACCTCACACCGACACCACCATTGTAAATATTGCTACGTTTGCCAACACTGGAAATGTAAGCAGTAGCAATATTTTAAATTTGTCTCAGGCGACGTTCATTTCCCGCCATTACCAATGACTGCAGGTGTTAAAGCCGCCACCACCACCACCACCACCACCACAACAGCGACAACAGAAACAAAAGAAAAAATAAATTAACTCGTGATATCGAAATTAATTCAACCAAAATGAACTCTTCCACACCGAACACCACTGACACCACCACAACTGAAACTAATATTAACAATAGCAAAAATAACGACAACAACAACAGCAACAATGAAATTAAAAAAACTACCCTGAGTTTTGCCAGAGTAGCAAAAACGTGCGAAGTGATCCAGGTAACTCAGGAGGAATTAGAAGAAGCCAAAGGAATGGTAAAGAAAGATGGGTACAGGGTCAGCCTCACCCCACCACCCACACCTAATAAAATGGAGCAACGTCGCCTATGCACCGTGTCTTATCGGACAATTAACATAAAATCGCGCCGAGTGGAATGGGCATCCGAGTCCCAAATCCAAAAAGCTTTGGGACATGTGTGGGCAAAGAAAACCCACATCAGACGTGGGCAGAAGTATGGAACCGTTGACGTGTTCTTTGAAACACCACAGGAGGCCAGAGAACACTTCATGGCCCCATTAAGAAGTGACGACTTCACACTCATCCCAAGCTATTGTGGCCAGAGACTTGTGAAGATCAGGCTGACCCACGTTCCACCGGCCATCGAAATTCCCTGGCTAATGGCTGCGGTCCTCGCCGGCATCGAGGCCAACACCAAGATAATTGAAATAGCGAAAGAAAAGCAGGAGGACTGGTCCGGATCTGGGATGGAGCTCCTGATCCAAGCGGTCCATAAAAGCATTGAGGAGATCCCAGAGGTAATAGACCTCCTGACGGCAGCAACCTCACCGTAATCGTCGAGGGCAGAAGACCTAGGTGTGTCGTTTGTGGTGAAGGAACCCACCTAAGGGCTTTCTGCCCTCAAGCTAAAAGGTTGAGGCCACCTCTCTTACCCACCCCAGTGACTCAACCATCAACACCACCAGCAGCATAAATGGCAGCAACAACTGTAGCAGCAACAACAGAAGCAACTATAACAGCAACAACCCCAGCAACAGTAGCAAAACTAACACCACCACCACCCAATGCGCCAGAACTAGCACCAGTGCCTACACCATCCAACACGCCACAACCAAAACCAACGCCCGTGGAGGATTTTCCACTCCCCCGCCGGTCACAGCTGGAGACAGATTGTGACAATGAGGAGTGGGAAACGGTATCAGGAAAAAAAAAGAAACCAAAAAAGAAAAAAATTCTCTTCCTTTCCCCTCCAAAAACAAAATACAGAGGGAAACAAATAAATTAACAAACAAAAAAGTTAGGACAGATATGCCACCATCCACACCAGCATCACCAACCCCATCACCACAAACACCAACACCATCACCATCATTAACCCCAACACCACCATCACCAACACCACAAAAGTCACCAAAACGCGTAACAGAAACAAACCCAAACAAAACAAAACAACCAAAAGAATACACACTACACAGCATTAAATTTGAACAAGCAATTATTACACTACATGCAACACAACACCAGCATCACAGAAAAAGACTACACAACAACCCAAAAGTTAACACCACCTCCACACATACAAATCACTCGCATCACACAGAAAACGTACACGACACTAAAACAAGAATTCCCCAAAGACATCGGAGACTTCCGACAAACACTCTCCAGGAGGATTTATAAGGACATCCTTCTGGAGGAGGCCACAAGCAGTGAAAAGGAAGGACAAACCATCCTTCCTCTACGAGAAGTAAGGTAAGTGGTCTTTCCCATCATTTCCACTCCATTTCAACATGACCTCACTGAGAATAGGCAGCATAAATGCGCGTGGCTTGGGGTCGTCATGGAAGCAGGGCCACCTGCTCAACGACCTCAGGTCACTAAACATAGATGTAGTGGCGTTCAGCGAGACCAGAATCTGCGAAGCACGGGCCTTCGCACCGATCTTCGGCGGCTACGATGTGTACGCATCTCCCAGCCGTCCGGGATCGGGGGGAGGAGTTGCTGTGCTTTTTCGGAGAGGTTTGGATCTCGCCATACGGGCCATCTTCCTGGACCCAGAAGGTAAGTTGGTGGTGCTAGACGTGATCAGCGGAGATGGGCAAGCTTTGAGGCTAGTGGCCGTCTAGCCCCGACAGGAGCAGGACGGCCTGATTTCTTCCGGCGTCTGGAGACCTTTCTTGGAACGTCCCGCTCTTTAGTGTTAGTGGGCGACTGGAACGGGATCTTAGATGGACGCTGGGACTGTGTGGGATTAGCGGATAGGGGAGGAGGGTGCAAGAGCCTCACCAACCTGCTCAGGCATTTTGAACTGTCTGACAGGTACCGATTGGATTTCCCGAATGTGCCAATGTGGACTTGGACAAATCGCATAGGGTCATCCAGATCATATCTAGATAGAGTATTTTGTAGAGAAATCGATAGGTCTAGCATAGGCTGTCCACAATTCAAGATAGTCAGCTACACGGACTACAAATTCGTGATCTGTGTGCTTGACTTAGATAGGCTTCATAGACGAGGATCCGGCTACTGGAAGCTAAACGCGTCCTTACCAGTGCGCAAGGTTTTACAGAGACCGGATTAGCGAACTAGTTAAGCAGGCGTTGACGGGGCCATCGTCAACAACATGTGGTGGTTTGCTCTGAAAAGACAATTAGAATAGAGTCCATTAGGTTTAGTAAGGCTTTAGCAATAGAGAAAAATAGAGCAGAGAGAGAGTTAGTTAGAAAATTAGACGAGGCGCTTAGCAAAGGAATCGCGACTGACGTACTTGCGGCGAAATTGGCCCTTGACCAATTCTTCAATGCAAAGCACGAAGGCTGCGTTGTCAGAGCTAGGGTGCGTGCTCTCAGACACGAGGGTACGAAAATCGTTCAATGGGCCCGAGTGGCGGAGGCGCGTCGTGGCAACAAAGCCACGATCCGGTCTTTGGTGGACCACGACGGGTGCATGCTACTCGATCTCGAGCAAATGTGTGAAGCTTTTCAGCGACACGTCGCTCTACTGGTCGGGGGCAGCGGCGGGCCGAATCGAGGGATGGACTTTAGTGTCTACCTCGACGGACTGCCGCGGCTCTCGGCCACTGAAGCGGAGTGTTGCGAAAAGCCGATAACAGCCGCTGAAGTACGGGAGGCAATGACTGGCTGCACAAGGGGTAAATCACCTGGTTTGGATGGTCTGCCCTATGAACTTTACGTACAGATGCCAGACTTGTTCGGAGGCCTCTTGCCGGACGTCTACTGCAACTGGCAACAGAACGGGAGAATTCCCAGCTCGGTGAGCCGAGCAGCTGTGGCGCTGCTGAGAAAGGATCCGAACAAGGGGGATAACATAGATAATTTTAGGCCCATAACTGTGCTAAACACAGAGTTCAAAATTTTGGCCAAGGTGCTAGCAAAGAGGTTGGCGCTTGTCGTTGGTGGTCTGGTGGGAGAGGCGCCATTCCCGACAGATCCATCCACGACAACCTCCACCTCATGCGATACATCGTAGAGAGGGTAGCTAGGGAACCTGGCACGGGTGGGTCCTTGATAAATTTAGATCAGTCGAAAGCTTTCGATAGGGTCGACCATCGTTACCTAGCGGCAGTCCTGAGGGCGGCTGGCTTTGGGCCCGTCTTCAGAGGCTGGATCGCTGCCATGCACAGCGACATCTGCTCTGTGGTGAGCGTGAACGGACACCTTTCGGAACCGTTCAACATCATGCACTCGGTCCCCCAAGGATGTCCCCTCTCGCCCCTCTTGTACGTATTGACTCTCGAGCCATTACTGCACAAACTGGAGACGTTGAGGGGGTCCCGCGCGAACTAGGATGCGGAAGATCCGTGTCAGCATATGCGGACGATGTCACCGTAGTGGTGTCGAACGCCAAACACATCGAGGCGATCGGCACTACACTAAGAGAATACGAAACGGTGACAGGTGCAATGATCAACCAGGAAAAGTCAGTGGGCCTGCAGCTCGGCACCTGGAGAGGCAGGTTCATGCCGTTCAACAGCGTCGTCGGGCGCTGGACGGACGGACGGGTTAAATTGCTTGGGGTCTGGTTCGGTCCGGATCTCCAGACGGATAAAATTGGGACGAGGTCTCGTGCAGGGTGGCTTCTCTCACCCAGAAATGGGCCGAGAGGAAGTTATCCCTGAAAGGTCGAGCGGAGGTGGCTAACGCGTTTATCGCATCCGTCATCTACTACCGCCTGACCGTCGTGCCTTGTCCTAAGCCCCACCTTACTGCGCTGGAGCGTTTCCTCTTTCGTTTTTTGTGGAAGAGACGCGCCCCGTTGGTCAGGCGGTCCATCTGCTGTCAACACCCGCTACGTGGAGGGCTGGAATGTCTTCAGGCGCTCACAGCCCACGACCAATCGGGCAATGTGATCGGTGAAAACTCCACCTTGTCGTTCTATAGGGGATTAGTGGAGGGCAAGAGCGACGACGTACTTGGAGAAACGCTAGGCGTCGACGAAAATCAACTAGCCAATCTCTTCGGAAGGACTTTCGGGCCGGGGCCTATGGACAACTTCCAGAAATTCCTGGATTGGCATTGCTACCGAGGAGCTTTGCCAGTTCGGGATAAACTCTACAGGCATGGAAGTGCCGTCAGCCGGGCATGTCCGAGATACGCGCAGGGCGACGAAACCGTCCTGCACGCACTCGTCCAGTGTCCGAGCATTGCTGACTTGTGGGTTTATGTCGAACACCTGCTGTCACTTGTAGGACGGATCCAGCTATCAGCTGAGTCCATCGTGAGGATTTCACCGCCCTCTACCTTTAGACGGGAAGAGCAGGCGGTTTTTATCTGTCTGGTTGCCATGGCGAAAGAGATGGTGGACACGTTTGAAAGAACTGAAGACGAGCCCTTACCTCTTCGGTGATGCCCTGATTAACTTTTTCAAATTTCATTTGAAAAGGAAAATCAGGGTAGAGAGGGAAGTGCTCTCTTCCCAGCATTTTGTTGAAAGATGGGTGAGAGAAGCAAGTATGGCCCGTGTGAATGGGCCTACTTTGAGTATCTGTCTGTAAATTAAAGGTGGAAAACTGGGAGAGGGCACTTGCCCTGGTGGTCAGGGTCACTGTGGCCTTTTAATGGGCTTTCTCCACAAATGTCCCTCGGAAGTCTCCCCCCTATTGGGGAATTTTTCTTTGTTATTTTATTACATCCTCTGTTATTTTACACGCAGAAATGCCCATTTGTACCGTCCAGGTATTGTCCTGTACTGTCCTCAATGTCTACTTTATGTAAACCCTTGTGGTTAATAAAGAAAACATTATTATTATTATTATTATTATTATTTGCATTTATCTTGCTTTATGTTTATACGAGTTATCACCAAGTCACAACCAGTGACCTCAAGAGACAACAAGGTCCGCCATGTTCAAGAAAGAACACACATATTCACACATGCATCCTTAGTGTTTAGACTTGTGATGTACTTATATTGACAGGATCTTCCTTAGTATATGGGCAGTTCCCATTAGTACTATTTTTTGTATTTCTCCTATACGCGGGTTTCCTGGGATTTGCGATAAGTAGTCGTTAGACCCCTTAGGTATCATTCCCAGAGCGCCTACAACCACTGGTATTGTTTTAGTTCTCAATTTCCACATTTTTCCAATTTCTATCTCCAGGTCCTTATACTTGCTCAATTTTTCAAATGTTTTTATAGATACATTCTTGTCTATTGGAACAGACATATCAATTAGCAGGCATACCCTCCTTTGAAAGTCCTTCAATATTATATCAGGTCTATTTGCATCTATTTTTCGGTCTGTTTGGATGCTAAAGTTCCACAAGATTGAGATGTGATCTTTTTCAAGTATGGGAGGTGGTTGATGCTCCCACCAATTCTTTTGATGGGGCAGGTCAAAATGCTTGCACATTATCCAATGTATGTATTGTGCAGCTCTGTCATGCGTGTTTAGGTATTCGGTTGGAGCTATAGGACTGCACATTGAAATTATATGGTCAATGGTCTCTGGTTGTTTTTTGCATACACGGCATAATGGGCTGCACCCATTTTTTATTATGTTGGCTTGGTAATTTTTTGTTGGCAGACACTGATCTTGTGCGGATATAATCAGTCCTTCAGTCTCCGATTTCAGTCCAGAGGATGCCAACCACTGATGGGTTAAAGTTTTGTCAACATCAGGATTGTTAGCTCGCTCTGGGTATTTTCCATACAGAGGCTTTTCTTGCCATTTCTTAGCCAGTTTCTGTAGCAGTTCTTTCTTTGCAGTTACTTTTACCTGCTTTGCTTTTTCTGTGTTTTCCATTTCAGCAGTAAATGGGACTTCTGAAATTTGTAGTCCATTACTGTATCTTTGTGCATCTTTTGTAATGGAATATGATCTTTTGGTGCTTTCGTGTTTCAAAACGAGTTTGATCATCCAATCATGTGATTCCCTTAGATATGTGGATAATCCAATTGTTGCAGTTTTCAACGCAATGTCTAACTGGATTAACCCACGCCCTCCTTCTTTCCTAGGGAGATATATTCTATCTATGTCTGCCTTAGGCTGATGCATTCTGTGCATGGTTAAGAATTTTCGGATTTTTGTATCGAGCCTACGGATCTCTGTGCTTGACCAGTTGATGACATTGTAACTGTAGGTTACTACTGGTATGGCAAGCGTGTTTATGGCATCGATCCTATTCCTTGCATTCAATTCCGTTCTTAAGATTGCTCTGACTCTGCGGTAACATTCCTTCCTTATCCTTTCCCTCATTGTCGAGTGCTTGATTCCGTCTCCTTCACAAACACCTAGATATTTGTAAGTTTGTTCTTGATCAAGCTCTCTTATCACGTTCCCCCGATCAAGATTAATGTCTGAACTCTTCAGCAGCTTTCCTCTGGTGAACGTTGCTTTGGCGCATTTATCCAGTCCAAACTCCATTTTAATGTCATCACTGAACTGCTTCACAGTGGATAATAGCCCTTGCAATTGTTCATCATTTTTTGCAAATAGTTTCAGGTCATCCATGTAGAACAGGTGATTAATGGTTTTGTCATAGACTCTATATCCATGTTTTGTTTCATTGAGCATTTTACTTAATGGTATAAGTGCGATGCAGAATAAAAGCGGTGATAAAGAGTCACCCTGAAAAATTCCACAATTAATGTTAACTTCTCCAGCTTCCAGTGATTTTGTTTCACTATTCAAAAGGAGTGTCGTTCTCCATGTCCTCATACTGAATGACAAAAACCTCCTGATAACGGGGGATATTTTGAAAATCTCTAAACATTTTTCAATCCAACTGTGTGGCAAACTATCAAATGCTTTTTTATAATCTATCCAAGCAATCGATAGATTTTTGTGTCTATTATGACAATCTTCCAGTATCATTTTGTTAACCAGAAGCTGATCCTTACAGCCATATGAGCCTCGTTTACACCCTTTCTGCTCAATGGGAAATAGGTCATTTGTTATCAGGTGGTCATATGTGTATTCAGTTAGGACTGATGTTAAAATTTTATACATTGTGGTCAAGCAGGTTATCGGTCTGTAATTTTTGGGATTGTTTGTCTCATCATTCTTCGGTAGCAGGAATGTAATGCCGTTAACTAGCCATGATGGTATCTTTTCTGGCTCCTTAACTATTTCATTGTAAAGTTGGGCTAACAGCTCATGAGACTCTGTGAAGGCATTTATCCAAAAGTTTTGTATTTTGTCTTTTCCTTGGGATTTCTATTTGCTGGTTTTTCTTAGAGCCAAGCGCAGCTGTTCAACTGTTATATTTTCCCATGTTTGTTCTTCAAGGTGAGCTGTTTCTTTCATTTGTCTGTCTATCCATGGGGCATGTATGTTATGAACTTTTTCTTCGGCCCAGATCTTTTCCCAGAATTCTTGCACTTCCTCCTTGGGTGGTATTGATTTAGCAGTTATTGTTGACTTACCAATTTTTCTGTAGAAGTTTCTTTGGTTGTTTTTGAACATATTATTGTCCTTATAGAATCTAGATCGTTTTTCAAAGCGCCTTATACGAGCAGCTTTGGCCGACACTTTTTGCTTGATTGTTTCTATCAGCATGTCTATGTCACATGTTGATCTTATACTGTACTTTTTTTTCAATTTTCTAAGTTTAGTTTGTTTAACATGTTCACCTACTTTATAGTTTGTTAAAATTTCTATGTCAGATCGGAGAAGGTTTATTTGGCGATTGATGTTATCTTGCCAAGTAGATTTCTTGTGGGAATTCCTTTGTTTTTTCATCTTCACTCCACATAAGTGAGTGGTGACTTTAGCCGATGCATAATAGAGATGATTTAAGTCAGTAATGCTTAGTTTGTTTGTGATGATAATGTTTTTGAGAATTATGTTTGTCTTGTGTATTATCTTTTGGTTCTGTTTGGAGTTCTGGATCTTAGGGAGGGTGTCTCGTTCCCCCATGTCAGATTCTTTCATTTTCATCCATTCGATCATAATTTCATCCTTCAAGTTGGCAAGTTCATTCTCATTCATTTCTTTATCATTTACGATCTCATTATTTTCATTTGGAGTTTCATCCTGAGCATGCACTCCCTCCACTTTTTCGCTCCTTTCCTTAATTTGTTCTGTTGCCAGTGATTCCGCCCCAACTCTGGGATTCGAAGTGTTACAGTTTACCTCGTTTTCACTGACACATGCTTCATTTTCCCTTCGCTGACTTTGTGCTACTAGCTTGATCTGATCAATTTCTATATCAGTTAGTAACTTTTTTCTTACAATATTTCTTCGTATATTGGCTAGTTTGTTACTGTCAATATAGCCTCTGTTTTCGGGATGTTTCTTTTTCCAGTTGATATATGTTTGCTCTGTATTCGATGTATTTGATGGGTAGTACATGGCAGTGTAGAAAGCCTCAAGGACTTCTTTATTATCTTCCCTTGACCATTTTTCTCTCTTTTTCTTTGGATTTCTTGGTGGTGAGCATGGAGGGCCAACAGTAGGAGTATTCCGGTTATGGGAGGTCTCCAGCTCCGAAGTGATGGGAAGGTTTGAACCATTAGCTGATTTTTCGACCCCAGTCTGGTTCCTCTCTGAGGGACGCGGCCCTTTTTTACCCGGGTGACGGCCGATCCGGTATGAGATTTCATCATTAGACATCTACTTTATTTTGTCGCGTTTTATCCTTATCCGCCAAGGGGTAATCTTTTCGTGTTACCACTTCTAGAACGAGTGTCAACCAAGACTAGAGGGGTCGTTTTCCCCTAGAGACATGGCTATTCCCCGCCGGCCGCCATCCCGGTATTTCTTGGTCACGGGGTTTTCTTTTTGTTGTTTTTATTAAATTGTTATTATTATTATTATTATTATTATTATTATTATTATTATTATTATTATTATTATTATTATTATTATTATTATTATTATTATTATTATTATTATTATTATTATTCTTTGAGTCTCAGTCATTGATGTTAGTTAACTGGAAAGTTTGTTGAAATGAATATCAAGCCACTACCTGCAGCCTCAAATATTCAGGACGTATCAGAGGGTTCTTGCTGTTCCCAGCAAGCATGCCTTTTGAAGCGTTCCAAAAAGCGTGAAGGGGCCAATTTTCTTTAACCATCCCTGGAAACATTTTGAGATAGTACCTAGTGCGCCTATGACAATCGGGACCACTTTGACTTCATGGCAGTTCCAAATCCTTTTAACCGCCCACTTTAAGTCCTGGTATCGGTTAATTTTCTCCCTCTCCTTCTCTTGCACTCTCGTGTCGAATGGGCAGGCCACATCCACAATCAGGCACGATCTTTTTTCTTTGTCCACAACCACCAGGTCAGGTCTATTGTGTTCCAGTTTCTTGTCCGTCTGTATCCTAAAATCCCACAGCACCTTCACCTGATCGTTTTGTATCACCGACTCTGGCTTATGCTCATACCACTTCTCAGAATGTGGTAAATTATTATTATTATTATTATTATTATTATTATTATTACAGTTGCATTTATCTTGCTTTATGTTCATACGAGTTATCACCAAGTCACAACCAGTGACCTCAAGAGACAACAAGGTCCGCCATGTTCAAGAAAGAACATACATATTCACACATGCATCTTTAGTGTTTAGACTTGTGATGTACTATTATTATTATTATTATTATTATTATTATTAAGGCGCTTACGGCCCTCGACCAGTGTGATGGGTGGAAACTCCACCTTGGCGTTCTGTAGAGAATTAGTGGAGGGGAAAAGCGACGACGTACTTGGGGAAACTCTAGGCGCCGACGAAAATCAACTAGCCAATCTGTTCGGAAGAATTTTCGGGCCGGGGCCTATGGACAATTTCTAGAAATCCCTGGACTGGCAGTGCTACCGAGGAGCTATGCTAGTTCGGGATAAACTCTACAGGCATGGAAGTGTCGTCAGTCGGGCATGTCCGAGATGCGCGCAGGGCGACGAAACCGTCCTGCATGCACTCGTCCAGTGTCTGAGCATTGCTGACTTATGGGTTTATGTCGAACACCTGCAGTCGCGTGTAGAACGGATCCGGCTATCAGCTGAGTCAATCGTGAGGATTGCCCCGCCCTCCTCCTTTAGCCGGGAAGGGCAGGCAGTTTTTATCTGTCTGGTGGCCATGGCGAAAGAAATAGTATGGTGGACGCGTGTGAAAGTGCTGAAGACGAGCACTAACATCTTCGGTGATGCCCTGATTAACTTTTTCAAATTTCATTTGGAAAGGAAAATCAGGGTAGAGAGGGAAGAATCGCCCGAGTGAATGGGCCTACTCTGAGTTTATGCCTGTAAATTGAAGGTAGAAAACTGGGAGAGGGTACTTGCCCTGGTGGTCAGGGTCAACGTGGCTTTTTTTAAAGGGCTTTCTCGACGATGGCCCTCGGAAGTATCCCCCTATTGGGGAATTTTTCATTGTTCTTTTTTTGTTACATCCTCTGTTTTTGTTTTTTTACACGCAGAAATGCCCACTTGTACCGTCCTGTATTGTCCTGTACTGTCGTTAATGTCTACTTTGTGTAAACCCTTGTGGTTAATAAAGAAAGCATTATTATCATTATTATTATTATTGCTGTGGTTGTTGTTGTTGTTGCTGCTGTTGTTGTTCTTTTCGCATTTCTTCAGCCATGAACACTTCTCGATTGAAAGGGATGAAAATACAGCTCCCTCCATTAAAATACAGCACTATGCATTCAACATCATTTGATTTACTGAAATGGTAGTCAAATACCCAAGCCACGATTCATTCTACTGTTTGAAAGAAAGAAAGAAAGAAAGAAAGCGATGATGGGAATATACAGTCATTGTATACCTTCCGTAGAAAAGATAGGATGGTTACGATTGGAATGACTTTGATAGTAGATATGCTTTATATGGGTTTCTCCGACGGATATGCAGTCGAGCCCCTAACACTGGGGACTTCAGGTACCCTTGGCATTAGGGCTACCTCCGTACTAACCACCATAAACTTTGACCTGTCTAGCCGCAGGCGTGAGCCTCGGGAGATGGAATGGCACTTTCAGTGCATCTCCGTCATAATCCTCTGGGAAAACGCCTTTTCTATTCTGTCCGCTGGGACTGTGGGGCCGCCAGCGCGTAGGACACCATTTGCTCATAATAGTGGGAGAAGGGGAGGGCGACCGAGGCGGAAGCGATGGCAGTGGCAGTTCGGCTCCTCTGCGTTCGGACCTGGTGTACATGTGTGTATACGTATACTTCTACGTATACGTATACATGTGTGTATATGTATATTTCTATTCATTCGGGTGGATTGGCAGTATCGGTAGAGAGTCGGACGCCATGCTTTCCAGCATAGTTACGTCCCTTTACGGTCTGAGTTCAAATCCCGTGGATGTTAACTTTGCCTTTCATCCTTACGGGGTCGATGAAATAAAGTACCAGTAATGTACTGGGTAATTGCTGGCCTTGTGCCAAAAGTAGAAACAATTATATGCTTGGCTAATTGTGCTGTTTGATATATTTAAGAAGAAATTTTGACAGAAAACTCACATTAACAAATGATTACTGTAAATTAAACATATTTTCGTTAAATTTATAAACATCTTTAATCTCTTTATATCTGAACACTCCATCACTTTATGGATTGCACCGTGGGATTTCATAAGCTAAAAATCAATTTCAAAACAATATTTCTAATCTATTGTGTTAAATCATGCCTTTTCCCTGATTTACATCCATTCGATTTAAATTTTACATGAAAGCTATTTACTGTTTTATAACAGTAGCAAAATATTTTCAATCGATAACAACCTTTTTATTCTTTCATTCTTTGATATTTATGACGCGAATAACCTTTAGCTTTCAATAAATTCTGAATCTTATTAGAATTATAAAAAAATAAATACCTTTATGATGTTAATGAAATTGCAGGGGGCCTGTTTTGTGGAGCTGTTAAGAGTCTGAAAGGATAATTTTCTTACTCTGTATGACAATTGTAGCAATTAAAGATTTTAAAAATCTATTAAGCTCCGTATGAACTAAATAATTGTTTCTACTTTAGGCACAAGGCCAGCAATTACCCAGTGCATTACTGGTACTTTATTTTATCGACCCCGTAAGGATGAAAGGCAAAGTCAACCTCGGCGGGATTTGAACTCAGATCGTAAAGGGACGTAACTATGCTGGAAAGCATGGCGTCCGACCCTCTACTGATACTGCCAATCCGCAGAAATCATGAATGACTAGTTACAGAGTTTGCTTTGCAATTAACTAGTTTTGTGTTTCATCCCACTACATAGCTCCTTGGGTAACTTCCTTCAATCCATTTGCTCATAATAGTGAAAATTATTTAAATAGAAACTGTTAATTGTTTCAGATGAACTGAAGCTATTCCTCGATTGCTGATGTAATCCGCTGCTCGGAGCACTATCAGCGTGTGACCCATGGATATTTTCAGTTACGAAACTTCAAACCAGGTCTCTGATTTGAGAATATTAAGGCATCCCCCTTAACTTAAATAATTTGAATATTTCTTTATTACCATATATGAGATTTCAATTTTAGTTTGTGTATTCCTTTGTAAAACCCATTTGCAATGAATTTTGTCGGTGTTTAGCGTGGCTGAGTGGTTAGCGAATTGGATTCGCAATCGTGAGGTTGTTTTGAATATCTTCAAAACAACGAACAGCGGAGGACACGTTTCGCACCCCCCTCTCCACTAGTTGATGGATGTGAATCCGAAATATATAGGGATCCTTTACGCTCTTTCCTACATTCTTCTACACGCTACACATCTCAACCTACATTCACTTACATCTCTCTCTCCACCACCGGATCTTGTTACCCGGAGATTTACCCATCTGCATTGTTGAGGCTTCCAAAACGATCTAAAGAAATATACCTTATTATTCCACAATGCTTCAAGCAAACTTCACTTCAATACTCTCATATATATATATATATATATATATATATATATATATATATATATATATAGAGAGAGAGAGAGAGAGAGAGAGAGTGAGAGAGAGAGAAATTGAATAAACACTCGCCGTCGAAATGGCATGAGTTTAGCTGTCAGACACTATTTACAGTATTATATATATATATAATCTATCAAAGTTCTTTCGTCACACATCTGCGACATCATCAGTGGTGTTATTATGTTTCCTCCCGTTGGGCCATTTTTATTTAATTAATTTATTTATTTCATCTTGTCTCGATACTTAGGGTAGTAGATTGGGTAATAGGAAAAGTGTCAGGACCCCGACGGCTGAGCGCCTGTCGTTTTGACAGCTATATCCGAACTGACTCTTTTCATATACACACACAAACCCACACACACACATAGACACACACACACGGATATATATATATATATATATAAATATATATATATATATATATATATATATATATATATATATATATATATATATATATATATATATACTGTTGTAAAAGTCCGGTAGAAATATGCAAGTGTAAGCGCCCTCAGTCCATGGAACGAGTTTACTATAAATAATTACAACAGTGACATAAACAGGTACGTAAGTTTTGTTGGGTTATACAACCAAATTCGTTCATATAATTTTACAGGGGTGTCAAAGAAATTTAGATACACTTACAAAAATCGCACAAATTCAACGCATGCACACATAGGCACGACATATATTCACAAATTTGTAAATGAGACATTAAATTAAGAGCATTCAAACAAAAATAGACTTTTCGGTCTGTGTAATGCACGCGGCGATATATGTGAAATTAGCACGGGAAACGCGATTTCTCGACCTATGTGTATTTTCATAGATGTCTCTACAGTAATCGATTTACTTTAGAGTAGATTGGATCAATAGCTAAACGAAAGAAAAATCTTGGAAATATCATTTGAATGAAGCAAAACGGAAGCACATGACACTGAAATCGAAATTTCTCTACTATAGTATTCATCTATTAAGCGTAGCTAGAAATGTTATCGAAAATATATTCCCAGATTCAGATTGTCACTGTTTGAGTAGACGTCGTTGTGAAACGACAGACTGTGGGCTGTATCGCCGTTCAGTGTAATGTTAATAGCATGAAACCTTAAAATAGTTGCCTTGTTACTTTCTCTAAGCTCTCTCTCCCTCGCTCTTTCTTTCTCTCCCTCTTTCTCTCTCCCTCTCTTTCTCTCTCTCTTTATTTCTCCCTGAATATATTTAATATGGAATCACAACGTAAACGTGTATATATGTATAGACATATAGATATATACGCATACATATATATACCTATATAGCTATGTCTTCGTCTATATATTTATGTGAATATATATATATATATATATATATGTATATGTATATATATATATATATATATATATATATATATATATATATATATATATATATATGTATATGTATATATATATATATATATATTTACATATATATATATATATATTTACATATATATATATATATATATATATATATATATTTACATATATATATATATATATATATATATATATTAGAAAGTGAGGTTTTTTTTACAAAATGAAAAATAACCGAGGTGTCCTACACGAGTGAAAGTATAAAGAAAAAGAGATGAAATCGAAAATGCAACTGGAGTCTTATTTTTTTTTAAATATATATATTTATTTGGTTCCTTTACCGGTTTCGCAGTTCTTCTGCTTTTCAAAAGGTGAGTTGAGATGGAGGGTCTGTGGTTTTTCTCACATCAGATGTGAGAAAAACCACAGACCCTCCATCTCAAATCGCCTTTTGAAAAGCAGAAGAACTGCGAAACCGGTAAAGGAACCAAATAAATATATATATATTTAAAAAAAAATAAGACTCCAGTTGCATTTTCGATTTCATCTCTTTTACTTTATATATATATATATATATATATATATATATATATATATATATATATATATATATATATATATGTATATATATATATGTATATATATATATATGTATACATATATATATACATATATATATACATATATATACACACACACTCAGACACACACACACACACATATACACACACACACGCATATATATATATATATATATATATATATATATATATATATATAAATATGGTCACGACTGCAATGCAGTTGATTAGGGATTTCCAGCAGGATAATTATTTATGTTCCGTTCTTAATTCTATGATCCAATACTCTTCATTTTGGCCACCCTATATTCATTTTCAATCAAATACACTGCATGGAGGATCATATATAATATCTCGTGTTCTGTCTTTGTTTAAATTCCTTCTAAACCTGCTCCAGTATATTAAGTAAGTACGACATTGTTAAAAATGTTAAGACACTGCTAAAATATTGCTGCTCACTTTCATCATAGTTCTTCTCAGTCAAGGCTGAACTGGTGATTAACGCTGACGACAACAATAGTACTACCGACGACTATAGTGTACATTGACTAACATAAATTTAGGTATGTTTGAATAAGAAATTGGATGGTTAAAGCTTGCAAATCTTTCGTCCTATACCAGCTCAATCAGATTTGATTTGGACCTAAACAAAATAACACGATGATATTCACACTCACATTAATAGCTTCTAGCACATACACAAGGGAAAGAAATGTTTCATTATCCCAATACCAAAAGGTTGTTGATACTTATTTTATATACCCTAGAATGAAAAATGTCAAGACATCCTCAGCGGGATTTGAATGAAATTCTATGTAACACGGTATTTTCCTGAGGCTCTACACAAATTAATATTATGTCTAATTGGTATCGACATCTGCTTAGTAATATACACTAGTTGTACTTGCATTTCATCATACCTAGAAGATAAAACGAATAAACTCTCATTCTGTGTTAGAATGAATCAGAAACCGACACTGATATTAACCTCATAACAGCATCTAACTCAGCAATTTTCTTACATCAAACTTAAGATCGTAACTAGCATTGATTTTGAATTTCTATGAAAGGTCTTTATAGCAAACTTTTGAAGTTAGATGGATTTTCTTCTCATTTCTATTTGATGTTGACGTTTAGCTTTTAACCTTTAAGTTGTTAGTGCAACCAGTATATCTTAGTACATCGACGCAATATAATATGTGTCGCTGTAAAGTAATTGAAAGAAAAAAACTAAACAAAAAAAAAAAACAAAAAAAAAAGACAAAGCAAAAACAAATATGAACTTCATTTCAACATTATTTATACAATTATTCAATTTCTTTTCACTCCGTTATATCACTATTATTGTTGTCGATTGATCTATTGACTCGCAGGTAAATACGTTAGCTTTTAATTCACACAGTTCTATTTTCAAACCGAATGCGCGGTAAATTGTGAGCCTCGGTATGTTTAATACTTTAATATTGAAATTTTGTATGTGAGAGGAATCTGTTCAGAAGACCGTCTTATGAAAATATAGTTGCCACTGTGCGCATAACTATAATAATTGTTGTTAACTATAGATTATAATTGAATAAATCGGGTAAACTTATCAAAGAAACGGGAAAAATGGAGAAAAGAAATTCAGACGCCTGTGGTTAATTGAACGACGTATCTCATGTATGCCGAGTGAACGCGTTTAACCATTACTCTAAAGTGTTCTTGGCCCCTAAATTCCTATGCCTTAGAAAATTTAAGCATGTAGCTACAAGTGTAAATATCCCCCGACTTACGAAGCATTTTAAAATATGAAATTTGAAAAGAGTCATCCATTTAGATTTTCTTGTGAAGAAAATCTAAAGTTTTTGGAGATTTCTGGAAATCTTGAACTTTCTTGAGTATTCTTGCTACCTGTGTTATTGTAGTTATTATTGTGAATGATATATGAGTAAAGAACCGCCAACCTATGTGAAATGTTGACATACAGAAATAAACTCTGGTGACGCCGACCTGAACCAACTCCTGAAGGTCAAATTATAAAACTATAAAAAGTTAAAAATATTTCAGCATTAAAAATGTTGAGGTTTTTTTGAATTGCAGTTCTATAATCCAAGGACGACGAGGTTTAGGCCAGCAGAAACATATATCAGTTTGACAATGCCTTGATATGTCATTGTCTGAAAAATAGTTAATCTATTGATCAAAGCGATCATATACGTTGTGGGAGTGGCTATTGTGAAAAATAAACTGGCCATAATGTCATTAATTTTAGTTGTGTCATCATGATTGTTGTAGATAAGGTTGAAGCTGAAATGGAGGAATTGAATTCACTCGTCAGAGAAAAACAACCATTTGAAAGCGGTAGTAATAGAGAAACATAGAGTAAAATTGAAGTAGAGTAATAGGCTCTAATCAAGGGTTAGCTTGGATTATAACTAGAAAACGATTATAGGTATTTGTGCTTAGAATCGAATATTCTATCCTGTCTAAAATTTATTAAGTTTTTTTTCCTGTCAAGATATCTAGTACTTCAATGGCACAAAGACTACATTCCTTTCTTTCACACCGATAGGGATGGGTGAATCCTAGAATTGACCACGACAGTTTAATTTCTATTTTTCGTTTTTTAAATTCCCATATGTTTCTAACCAACGCGGTAGATTTTTGAAGTTCCGAATTCTTAAACGAATAGGTATGCACATACCAGCTTTCCTTAAAACAATTGGATGTGGACTTCACATATCTAAATACCACATGGTTTGTGTTATTTCGCATTGATACACGATGTTGTGAATTATACATTTACCCGATAGGGGGCAACTATCGGGTTTCCTGTAATTACAATGTACCAGTGCATGTCTATTAAAATCCGTATTTGTTCTGTCATTTAGGGCAGATGCGTTGGTGGGGTGTGATAGGAATGCCCGCTTGCTATTGTTGGTTTGGTGTGTGGGTTGAGATGAAAAAGAAGATGAGGACTGGTAATTACGTCGAAATGCGGTTTGATTATTGCTATTGTGTTTTCGGAGGCACCTATTATTGTGTCCGGCTACGTAACATCCTATGTTTGTTTTAGTTGAGTATGATACTCTGACTGTTTTCCTATTTACAATTTTGTAGTATCTACCTGATGGCGAAAAGTTCTTATCTAGTATTTTGAAGAATATATAGAATAATTTAGTTTAACTAAAGTTGCACACCTATAGTATAAAGGATTATATTTATAGGTGTGCTTTGCTTCGGCATCATCCAGGTATTTTACTAGCCAGAGTTATTTTCGAGATTAACCGTTATATCAAACGGTATATTTTCCGAATTGTAGGGCATGGGATTAATGTTTCTACGAGGTTTACGATGGTGTGTGCGTGGTGTATTCGTCCTCGTTCTGGGGTGTTTTAGAAATAGGTAATGATGTTGTTGAACATCATTAATATTAGGAATACATAAGGGTGGTGAATTGGCAGTATCGTTAGAGGGTCGGGCGCCATGCTTTGACGCATAGAAGTTACGGCCCTGGCTATTCTGAGTTCAAATCCCGCCGAGGTTAACTTTGCCTTTCCTCCTTTCAAGGTCGACTAAATAAAGTACCAGTAATGTACTGAGTAATTTGCTGGCCTTGTGCCGAAAGTAGAAACAATTAATATTAGGAATACATTATATTCTTTCCTCATAACCAGCCTTACGTTGTGCCGCAGTGTAGTAATCCGTATGTGCATTAAATATATATATATGGAGGTTAAACGTTTGGAGAACCTATGTGATAACCCCCTTAGTGATCTACGGCAGCTCATTTATTTCACTACGTTGTTTTAACTACCACCTTTTTATTGTGAGGAATGAGCAAATGCGAACACATTCGGGCCATCCGAATTTCTTAATTTAACTCCAAATAAGAATCAATATAATCATACATTTATTTCACATATTACATGTCATGCATGTTGTTAAAGTTATTGCCGAGTATTATATGTTTCCAACGGACTTTCCAATGCATTTCTGTCGTTGAAAGTTCCAATAGATTTAATGACAATAGAATTTCAAGTGTGGCTTATCGGTATTTCCTCATCATCCATTCTTCAGTGATGTATCATCAGCAATAAATACACACACACACACACACACACACACACACACACAGACACACACACACGCGCGCGCGCACACACACACACATATATATATGTATATATATATATATATATATATATATATATATATATATATATATATATATATATATATATACATACTTTATATATATATATACTTTGCTTTTGTATTTGTTTTGCAAGATGTGAAAACGCATGTTGAAACAAATTTTGTTAAATATTTGGGAGAGTCATGCTGTCACTAAAAACACACCCACTAGAGGTTTTTTACTTCAATTTATTATTATTATTATTTTATTATTATTATAGTTGCATTTATCTTGCTTTCTGTTCATACGAGTTATCACCAAGTCACAACCAGTGACCTCAAGACACAACAAGGTTTGCCATGTTCAAGAAAGAACACACACACACATACATGCATATTTAGGTGTTTAGACTTGTGATGTACTTATATTGACATAATCTTCTTTAGTATATGGGAAGTTCCCATTAGTACTATCTTTTGTATTTCTCCAATACGCGGGTTTCCTGGGATTTGCAATAAGTAATCATTAGACTCCTTAAGTATGTTTCCTAGAGCGCCTACATCCACTGGTATTGTTTTAGTTCTCAATTTCCACATCTTTCCAATTTCTATCTCCAGGTTTTTATACTTGCTCAATTTTTCAAATGTTTTTATAGATACATTCTTGTCTATTGGAACAGACATATCAATTAGCAGGCATACCCTCTTTTTAAAGTCCTTCAATATTATATCAGGTCTATTTGCATCTATTTTTCGGTCTGTTTGGATGCTGAAGTTCCACAAGATTGAGATCTTTTTCAAGTGATCTTTTTCAAGTATGGGAGGTGGTTGATGCTCCCACCAATTCTTTTGATGGGGCAGGTCAAAATGCTTACACATTATCCAATGTATGTATTGTGCAGCTCTGTCATGCCTGTTTAGGTATTCGGTTGGAGCTATAGGACTGCACATTGAGATTATATGATCAATGGTCTCTGGTTGTTTTTTTACATACACGGCATAATGGGTTGCATCCATTTTTTATTATGTTGGTTGGTAATATTTTGTTGGCAGACACTGATCTTGTGCTGATATAATCAGTCCTTCAGTCTCCGATTTCAGTCCAGAGGATGCCAACCACTGATGGGTTAAAGTTTTGTCAACATCAGGATTGTTAGCTCTTTCTGGATATTTTCCATACAGAGGCTTGTCTTGCCATTTCTTAGCCAGTTTCTGCTGGCAGTTCTTTCTTTGCAGTTACTTTTACCTGCTTTGCTTTTTCTGTGTTTTCCATTTCAGCAGTAAATGGGACTTCTGAAATTTGTAGTCCATTACTGTATCTTTGTGCATCTTTTGTAATGGAGTATGATCTTTTGATGCTTTCGTGTTTCAAAACGAGTTTGATCATCAAATCATGTGATTCCCTGACATATGTCTAACTGGATTAACGCACGTCCTCCTTCTTTCCTAGGGAGATATATTCTATCTGTATCTGCCTTAGGGTGATGCATTCTGTGCATAGTTAAGAATTTTCGAATTATGTTCATACGAGTTATCACCAAGTCACAACCAGTGACCTCAAGAGACAACAAGGTCCGCGATGTTCAAGAAAGAACATACATACTCACACATGCATCTTTAGGTGTTTAGACTTGTGATGTACTTATATTGACAGAATCTTCCTTAGTCTATGGGCAGTTCCCATTAGTACTATCTTTTGTATTTCTCCTATACGCGGGTTTCCTGGGATTTGCGATAAGTAATCATTAGACCCCTTAGGTATCATTCCTAGAGAGCCTACAACCACTGGTATTGTTTTAGTTCTCAATTTCCACATCTTTCCAATTTCTATCTCCAGGTCTTTATACTTGCTCAATTTTTCAAATGTTTTGATAGATACATTCTTGTCTATTGGAACAGACATATCAATTAGCAGGCATACCCTCTTTTTAAAGTCCTTCAATATTATATCAGGTCTATTTGCATCTATTTTTCGGTCTGTTTGGATGCTGAAGTTCCACAAGATTGAGATCTTTTTCAAGTGATCTTTTTCAAGTATGGGAGGTGGTTGATGCTCCCACCAATTCTTTTGATGGGGCAGGTCAACATGCTTACACATTATCCAATGTATGTATTGTGCAGCTCTGTCATGCCTGTTTAGGTATTCGGTTGGAACTATAGGACTGCACATTGAGATTATATGATCAATGTTCTCTGGTTGTTTTTTTACATACACGGCATAATGGGTTGCATCCATTTTTTATTATGTTGGCTTGGTAATTTTTTGTTGGCAGACACTGATCTTGTGCTGATATAATCAGTCCTTCAGTCTCCGATTTCAGTCCAGAGGATACCAACCACTGATGGGTTAAAGTTGTGTCAACATCAGGATTATTAGCTCGTTCTGGGTATTTTCCATACAGAGGCATTTCTTGCCATTTCTTAGCCAGTTTCTGTAGCAGTTCTTTCTTTGCAGTTACTTTTACCAGCTTTTCTTTTTCTGTGTTTTCCATTTCAGCAGTAAATGGGACTTCTGAAATCTGTAGTCCATTACTGTATCTTTGTGCATCTTTTGTAATGGAGTATGATCTTTTGATGCTTTTGTGTTTCAAAGCGAGTTTGATCATCAAATCATGTGATTCCCTGACATATGTCTAACTGGATTAACGCACGTCCTCCTTCTTTCCTAGGGAGATATATTCTATCTGTATCTGCCTTAGGGTGATGCATTCTGTGCATAGTTAAGAATTTTCGAATTTTTGTATCGAGCCTACGGATCTCTGTGCTTGACCAGTTGATGACATTGTAACTGTTGGTTACTACTGGTATGGCAATCGTGTTTATGGCATCGATCCTATTCCTTGCATTCAATTCCGTTCTTAAGATTGCTCTTACTCTGCGGTAACATTCCTTCCTTATCCTTTTCCTCATTGTCGAATGCTTGATTCCGTCGCCTTCACAAACAACCTAGATATTTGTAAGTTTCCTCTTGTCAAGTTCTCTTATCACATTCCCCGATCAAGATTAATGTCTGAACTTTTTAGCAGCTTTCCTCTGGTGAACGTTGCTTTGGCGCATTTATCTAGTCCAAACCCCATTTTAATGTCATCACTGAACTGCTCCATAGTGGATAATAGCCCTTGCAATTGTTCATCATTTTTTGCAACTAGTATCAGGTCAACCATGTAGAACAAGTGATTAATGGTTTTGTCATAGACTTTATATCCATGTTTTGTTTCATTGAGCATTTTACTTAATGGTATAAGCGCGATGCAGAATAAAAGCGGTGATAAAGATTCACCCTCAAAAATTCCACAATTAATATTAACTACTCCAGCTTCAAGTGATTTTGTTTCACTATTCAAAAGGAGTGTCGTTTTCCATGTCTTCATACTGAATGACAAAAACCTCCTGACAACGGGAGATATTTTGAAAATCTCTAAACATTTTTCAATCCAACTGTGTGGCAAACTCTCGAATGCTTTTCTATAATCTATCCAAACAATTGATAGATTTTTGTGTCTATTATGACAATCTTCCAGTATCATTTTGTTAACCAAAAGCTGATCCTTACAGCCGTATGATCCTCGTTTACACCCTTTCTGCTCAATGGGAAATAGGTCATTTGTTATCAGGTGGTCATATGTATATTCAGTTAGGGCTGATGTTAAAATTTTATAGATTGTGGTCAAGCAAGATATCGGTCTGTAATTTTTGGGATTGTTTGTCTCATCATTCTTCGGAATGTAATGCCGTTAACTAGCCATGATGGTATCTTTTCTGGCCCCTTAACTATTCCATTGTAAAGTTGGGCTAACAGCTCATGAGACTCTGTGAAGGCATTTATCCAAAAAATTTGTATTTTGTCTTTTCCTGGGGATTTCCATTTGCTGGTTTTTCTTAGAGCCAAACGCAACTGTTCAACTGTTATATTTTCCCATATTTGTTCCTCAAGGTGAGCTGTATCTTTCATTTGTCTGTCTATCCATGGGGCATGTATATTATGAACTTTTTCTTCGGCCCAGATCTTTTCCCAGAACTCTTGCACTTCCTCCTTGGGTGGTATTGATTTAGCAGTTATTGTTGACTTACGAATTTTTCTGTAGAAGTTTCTTTGGTTGTTTTTGAACATATTATTGTCCTTATAGAATCTAGATCGTTTTTCAAAGCGCCTTATACGAGCAGCTTTGGCCGACACTTTTTGCTTGATTATTTCTATCAGCATATCTATGTCACTTGTTGATTTTATACTGTACTTTCTTTTCAATTTTCTATGTTTAGTTTGTTTAACATGTTCACCTACTTTATAGTTTGTTAAAATTTCTATGTCAGATCGGAGAAGGTTTATTTGGCGATTGATGTTCTCTTGCCAAGTAAAATTCTTGTGGGAATTCCTTTGTTTTTTCATCTTCACTCCACATAAGTGAGTGGTGACTTTAGCCGATGCATAAGAGAGATGATTTAAATCAGTAATGTTTAGTTTGTTTGTGATAATAATGTTTTTGAGAATTATGTTAATTTTGTGTATTATCTTTTGGTTCTGTTTGGAGTTCTGGATCTTAGGGAGGGTGTCTCGTTCCCCCATGTCAGATTCTTTCATTTTCATCCATTCGATCATAATTTCATCCTTCAAGTTGGCAAGTTCATTCTCATTCATCTCTTTATCATTTACGATCTCATTGTTTTCATTTTGAGTTTCATCTTGAGCATGCACTCCCTCCACTTTTTCGATCCTTTCTTTAATTTGTTCTGTTGTCAGTGATTACGCCCCAACCCTGGGATCGAAGTGTTACAATTTACCTCGTTTTCACTGAGACATGTTTCATTTTCCCTTCGCTGACTTTGTGCTAATAGCTTGATCTGATCAATTTCTATATCAGTTAGTAACCTTTTTTTACAATATTTCTTCGTATATTGGCTAGTTTGTTACTGTCAATATAGCCTCTGTTTTCGGGATGTTTCTTTTTCCAGTTGATATCTGTCTGTTCTGTATTCGAAGTATTTGATGGATAGTACATGGCAGTATAGAAAGCCTCAAGGACTTCTTTATTATCTTCCCTTGACCATTTTTCTCTCTTTTTCTTTGGATTTCTTGGTGGTGAGCATGGAGGGACAACAGTAGGAGTATTCCGGTTATGGGAGGTCTCCAGCTCCGAAGTGAAGGGAAGGTTTGAACCATTAGCTGATTTTTCGACCGCAGTCTGGTTCCTCTCTGAGGGACGCGGCCCTTTTTGACCCGGGTGACGGCCGATCCGGTATGAGATTTTATCATAAGACATTTACTTTATTTTGTCGCGTTTTATCCTTATCCGCCAAGGAGTAATCATTTCGTGTTACCACTTCTAGGACGAGTGTCAACCAAGACTAGAGGGGTCGTCCTCTCCTAGAGACACGACTATTCCCCGCCGGCCGTCATCTCGGTATTTCTTGGTCACGGGGTTTTCTTTTTTGTTGTTTTTTTAAATTGTTATTATCATGAGTGGTTCCTTAATGTGAGCATTGTGTGGCTTAAGAATGAAATTATTAATAATATAATATACTTTTTGCTGAAGTTGCCTGTTATTGTTGTTGGCTATGTCGGTGGTGGTGCTGAGGCTTTTTCTATTGTTGGTGGGGAAGGGGGAGTCAGCAGTGCCATAGTCGTTGTGTTTGGCCGGTGGCCGGGTCACTAAGTCAATCTATTTATATCTTTTGCTAGCCTCTCCCTTGTCTAGTGATACCGCCACCTTCCCCTTTCTTAAGTTAACAGAAGGTAATGGGGGAATAGTGGTGGTAGCAATGAAGGACTGGTGGCGGCCGTGATGGGATAGTGGTAGCAATGATGAATGGAGTGGCGGCGGCGGTGACTATAGTGATGGCGTTGTCGTTACTGAGTTTTGTTGAATAGACTGTAGTTTTGTTTGATCTGTGTATCTATGCGTTTGTCGCGTATGTTTAATATATGTGTTGACATATTTTCTTAACATTGGAATTACACATTTTGTGAAAACTTGAGACAATAATAATAGTAATTATTATTATTATGCTGGGATTGGTGGTGGTGGTGGTGAAATTGCCGTTATTTGGCTGTTGTATTTAGTGTACACAGAGGGGTGATGGGATAGGTGGTGTTGTTGAAATTGCTGTTAATGGCTGTTCTATATAGTGTAGACAGAGGGGGTTTTCTTCCATATATAACCATTTTCTTTTTTTAATATAAAATGTATAATACAAAATTAAATATTTAAGCGATATAACAGGATATTATGGATCCGATTTTCCTGAGACTTGAGTCTGGTGCTTTATGTATCATTTGTACTAAGAATTGTTATTTCACAATTGATTTAAATATGTTAAAAATTAAAAACTTATGGGAGCGATTTCATGACCTTCTATCCAACACGTGCGTCTTCTTCCCTATTCCTTATTATTATTAATATTAGTGTCAGCAGGGAAAGCTGCACCACCACCACCACCACCAAAAACAACATCAACAAAAACACGGACACCAACATCAAAAGCAGCCGGATCACCACCAACACCAAAACCAATCCAAGGAGATAACGAGGAAAGCTCTCCCACTCCCCTACCCCCCCAATTATACACATAGACAAAACAATAAACGCACACACAGACACAGAGACACTCACAGACACAGACCCTTTGTCTTCCAGCAGTGAAGATGAAGGAAAACCCAAAAGTGTAAAAAAAACAGAGAAAACTCACAAAAAAAGCCCCAACAAAACACAAAAACACACACAACAAAAAATACAGACACCACTAACGCAAACACTTCCCCAATAACATCATCACCAACAGCAACATCGACACCACCTCCACAATCCCCGAAACGCAAACAACCTAAACAAACACAAGTACAAATAAACACACAAATACCTGAAATTGCAGACACCACACCTACAACAAACTTAGACATACCAGAAACAACACCACCAAAACCATCGCCACCACCTTCACCAAAACGAAAACAAATAAAACCACACCAACAAAATGTTAAAAACTTCGTGCTTGTCAGAAGTGCCAACGATAAACCGATGGCCCTCTTAGCGCGAAGCGAGGACATTCAAACAGAGGGGGAGATTTTTGAAATGAGCACATTTTGCGTGCCAGAAGATTTGCTTCTGGTCCAAATGTCACTCAATTCCTTCAAAGAAATTCGAGAGCGCTTTCCTCAAGACGTGGGAACCCCGAATGTGAAACCCACATCAAAATTTTTAAAGGAGTTCCCAAAAGAAACCCCACCAACCATGGAGGTCGAACCACCCGACCTTCACAAGACCCGGGAGGTAAGTAAACCTTCCCTCTCTCTCTCTTATCTTACCAATATGGCCATATTAAGAGTAGGAAGTTTAAATGTTCCCGGCCTGGGGTCACCCTGGAAGCAGGGTCGCCTGCTCAACGACCTCCGGTCGCTGGAAATGGATGTGATTGCTGTAAGCGAGACCAGAATTTCCGACACGCGCGCACTAGCCCCCATTTTTGACGACTATCAGATCTTCGCATCTGTTAGCAGGCCGGGAATGGGGGGTGGTGTGGCAGTGCTGTTTAGGAAAGGACTGGATCTCGAGGTAAGGTCGATCTTCTGGGACCCGGACGGGAATTGTTGGTCTTGGATGTGAGCAGTAGCGAAGGTGGTGCCTTTAGACTACTGGCCGTCTACGCCCCTACAGGGGCCGGACGACCTGACTTCTTTAGACGCCTGGAGACCTTTCTGGGTACGTCTCGCCCTTTACTGTTAGCGGGGGACTGGAATGGCATCTTAGACGCACGCTGGGATTGTGTGGGAGTAGCGGGGAACTTCGCCTCACTTCGCGTATACACGCCGTCTTGCCGCCTGTCTTTCCCGGCAGCTACTCGTAAAAGTACGGGTCGGCGGCGGAATGGATTTCTTTCCGCCGTCTACACGGGGCCTCCCCGAAGGAAGCAAGTTGGCGGCGTGTTGTCGTCGCATCGACCAAGCTACACCACACCGCCGTCCGGGCGTCGTCATCGGCTGGATTCCCCTGCAGCCACACGGGTCGGAGGCGGCCAACTTGGCACGCCTTAACGGCGGAACACGCATCGGAGGAGGATTACGGAGCGGAGGCGGAGGGCGGGCGTTAACATGCAGGCGGGGCGGACGAGTTCTAGACGGCATGTCGTCGAGGCGGAGACATCCGACATAGCATAGGGTAAGCCGGCATGTACCCGTCTTGAAAACGGAATATTCACGACTCTCAACGGGTAGCACCCGGAATCGTTTTCTTCGAGCTCGTCCGATCAAGCTTACCCTATATAATAGACAGGACCCCCTGGCCGTGCTGCAAAGGCCCTGGACGGTCGTATTCCCCGCTGCCGACCCGCAAGCTTACGTGTCGGCGGCGGAACCGCCTAGACGGCGGATTGATTACTTTCTCGCGATCGAAGCGGGAAGGCGTGGACGAATAAAGGAACGTTTGCCGGGTTCGAGGCGGAAGACGGAGACGTCGTGTCGCGTCGCGTAACTTCGCCTCGCGTCGAGTATACACGCCGCCGTCTTGCCGTCTGTCTTTCCCGGCAGCTACTCGTAAATGTACGGGTCGGCAGCGGAACCGCCTAGCCGGCGGATTGGATTTCTCTCCGCGATCGAAGCGGGAAGGCGTGGACGAATAAAGGAACGTTTGCCGGGTTCGAGGCGGAAGACGGAAGGCGTCGTGTCCGTCGGGGAACTTCGCCTCGCTTCGCGTACACACGCCGCCGTCTTGCCGTCTGTCTTTCCCGGCCGCTACTCGTAAAAGTACGGGTCGGAGGCGGAACCGCCTAGCCGGCGGATTGGATTTCTCTCCGCGATCGAAGCGGGAAGGCGTGGACGAATAAAGGAACGTTTGCCGGGTT
Organism: Eledone cirrhosa; assembly: GCA_964016885.1. Lineage (NCBI taxonomy): Eukaryota > Metazoa > Mollusca > Cephalopoda > Octopoda > Eledonidae > Eledone > Eledone cirrhosa. The sequence goes on from OZ024743.1 coordinate 341,054,324, forward strand.
CGAGGCGGAAGACGGAAGGCGTCGTGTCGCGTCGGGGAACTTCGCCTCGCTTCGCGTATACACGCCGTCTTGCCGTCTGTCTTTCCCGGCAGCTACTCGTAAAAGTACGGGTCGGAGGCGGAACCGCCTAGACGGCGGATTGCATTTCTTTCCGCGATCGAAGCGGGAAGGCGTGGACGAATGAAGGAACGTTTGCCGGGTCGGAGGCGGAAGACGGAGGGCGTCGTGTCGCGTCGGGGAACTTCGCCTCGCTTCGCGTATACACGCCGTCTTGCCGTCTGTCTTTCCCGGCAGCTACTCGTAAATGTACGGGTCGGCGGCGGAACCGCCTAGCCGGCGGAATGGATTTCTTTCCGCCGTCTACACGGGGCCTCCCCGAAGGAAGCTAGCTGGCGGCGTGTTGTCGTCGCGTCGACCAAGTCACAACACGCCGCCGTCCGGGCGTCGTCATCGGCTGGATTCTCCTGCAGCCACACGGGTCGGAGGCGGCCAACTGGGCAAGCCTTAACGGCGGAACACGCATCGGAGGCGGAAGGCGGAGCGCGGGCGTTAACGTGCAGGCGGGGCGGACGAGTTCTGGACGGCATGTCGTTCGAGGCGGACACATCCGGCATAGCATAGGCTAAGCCGGCACGTACCCGTCTTGAAAACGGAATATTCACGACTCTCAACGGGTAGCACCCGGAATCGTTTTCTTCGAGCTCGTCCGATCAAGCTTACCCTATATAATAGACAGAACCCCCTGGCCGTGCTGCAAAGGCCCTACACGGTCGTATTCCCCGCTGCCGACCCGTAAGCTTACGGGTCGGCGGCGGAACCGCCTCGACGGCGGATTGATTACTTTCTCGCGATCGAAGCGGGAAGGCGTGGACGAATAAAGGAACGTTTGCCGGGTTCGAGGCGGAAGACGCAGGCGTCGTGTCGCGTCGCGTAACTTCGCCTCGCGTCGAGTATTCACGCCGCCGTCTTGCCGTCTGTCTTTCCCTGCAGCTACTCGTAAAAGTACGGGTCGGCGGCGGACCGCCTAGCCGGCGGAATGGATTTCTTTCCGCCGTCTACATGGGGCCTCCCCGAAGGAAGCAAGTTGGCGGCGTGTTGTCGTCGCGTCGACCAAGCTACAACACGCCGCCGTCCGGGCGTCGACATCGTCTGCATTCCCCTGCAGCCACATGGGTCGGAGGCGGCCAACTGGGCACGCATTAACGGCGGAACACGCATCGGAGGCGGAAGACGGAGCGGAGGCGGAGGGCGGGCGTTAACGTGCAGGCGGGGCGGACGAGTTCTAGACGGCATGTCGTCGAGGCGGAGACATCCGACATAGCATAGGGCAAGCCGGCACGTACCCGTCTTGAAAACGGAATATTCACGACTCTCAACGGGTAGCACGCGGAATCGTTTTCTTCGAGCTCGTCCGATCAAGCTTACCCTATATAATAGACAGGACCCCCTGGCCGTGCTGCAAAGGCCCTGGACGGTCGTATTCCCCGCTGCCGACCCGTAAGCTTACGGGTCGGCGGCGGAACCGCCTCGACGGCGGATTGATTACTTTCTCGCGATCGAAGCGGGAAGGCGTGGACGAATAAAGGAACGTTTGCCGGGTTCGAGGCGGAAGACGGAGGCGTCGTGTCGCGTCGCGTAACTTCGCCTCGCGTCGCGTATACACGCCGCCGTCTTGCCGTCTGTCTTTCCCGGCCGCTACTCGTAAAAGTACGGGTCCGCGGCGGAACCGCCTAGCCGGCGGAATGGATTTCTTTCCGCGATCGAAACGAGTAGGCGTGAACGAATAAAGGAACGTTTGCCGGGTTCGAGGCGGAAGACGGAAGGCGTCGTGTCGCGTCGGGAACTTCGCTTCGCTTCGCGTATATACGCCGCCGTCTTGCCGTCTGTCTTTCCCAGCAGCTACTCGTAAATGTACGGGTCGGAGGCGGAACCGCCTAGCCGGCAGATTGGATTTCTTTCCGCCGGCTACACGTAAAACATAACTTGGAAGACGGACGACGGATGTGCGGCTTGTATCACACACAGACACACACACCATCGGCTACACGTAAAACATAACTAACCAACTGGGACGACGGATGGGCGGCTTGTACAACACACAGACACACACACAAAACAGAATCCGCCTGCTACACGTCAAACATAACTAACCAACTCGGACGACGGATGGGCGTCTTGTATCACACACAGACACACACACACAAAAGAGAATCCGCCTGGTACACGTCAAACATAACTAGCCAACTCGGACGACGGATGGGCGGCTTGTATCACACACAGACACACACACAAAACAGAATCCGCCTGCTACACGTCAAACATAACTAACCAACTCGGAAGACGGATCGGCGGCACTCTAACCAAGGCTGTGTCGCATTCACCGCGAACTCTCTCTCTACGTGTAACATACGCAAAACTAACCAACTCGGAAGACGGATCGGCGGCGGCACTCGAACCAAGGCTGTGTCGCATTCACCGCGAACTCTCTCTCTCTATTTTCGATGCTAATCGACTTTGAGGGTCGTTGGCGCAACCTGGCAAACGAGCGGCGAGCGAAATCGTCGTAAAAGTTGGCGCGCGGAAAGTGGTTGGTGGTTTGCAGTAGCAGCGGTGGAAGTGTTAAAAGAACGAACCTAACAATTGGCGGCGGCTAAGGAGCGGACTTGTTTGTATGTCGTCGTCGTCGTCGTTGTTGCTACGCTAACCCGTCGAAAGAAAGCCGCGTCATTGCTCCAACCCGGTAGCTGCTGCTGCTATCTCTCGTTCGTTCGTTCCTTCCTTAGCCGCTTTTTGAATTTCTTCTTTTTTTTTTTTGTCTGCCGCCTCGGTGGGCGGATCGTGTCGTTCGTGAGAAGAGACTCAATAGATCGCAGTGTGGTAGCTGTTCTACTAAGCACGTCACTCCGAACGGCAAGTCTAGTCGTATACAAGCGATCCTTTTCGTCTCGAACTCTTTCGACAAATCGAACGGACGACGACGACGAATCGTCGTAATCGTCACAGAATGGCAATTCCGCTGACGCTGCCGCCGCCGACGACGCGCACCCCGAAAAGGGAAGCGACTTCGCCGAACGGATGGCAATCGCCAAACTAAGGCATGCGCCTTAAGAAGGTTGAGACGCTTTCGAAAAACAACTCGGGTCCGGCTACGGTTCCGGCTTAGAGGCGTTCAGGAGAGGCAAGCCCATGCCGTCCAACAGCGTCGTGGTGCGCTGGACGGACGGACCAGTAAAGTTGCTCGGGGTTTTGTTCGGACCAGACCTCCAGGTGGAAAAGAATTGGGACGAGGTACCGAGCAGAGTAGCCAGTCTCACCCAAAAATGGGCTGGGAGGAAGCTATCACTGAAAGGTCGCGCGGAGGCGGCGAATGCGTACATCGCGTCCGTCATCTACTACCGCCTGACCGTCGTGCCTTGCCCCCGTCCGCGCCTCGTCAAGCTGGAACGGCTCCTCTTCAAATTCTTGTGGAGAAGACAAGTTCCGTTGGTGAGGCGGTCCATCTGCTGCCAGCACCCTCTACGCGGAGGGCTGGGCATGCCGTGGCTAATGATGCGCAGACATGCGTTGAGGCTGTGACATCTCCAGATATTCTGCCTCAAAGGTGAACAGGTGTGGTCGCCGTTTATCAGACGGGCTTGTCCAATGTCCGTGCATTACTGACTTGTGGAGTTATGTCGAACAGCTACTGTCGCGTGTGGAACGAATCCGACTATCGGCCGAGTCCATAGTGAAGATCGAACCACCGCCTTCCTTAGGTCAGGAAGAGCAGGACATTTTCCTCTGTCTGGTGGCAGTCGCGAAAGAGATTATATGGTGGACCAGGTTGAAAGGACTAAAGACAGACACTTTTCTCTTCGGCCAATCCCTCATCAACTTCTTCAAGTTTCACCTGGAAAGGGAGGTGAGGGTGGAGAGAGAAGTGCTGCCCCCCAGTACATTTGCTAAAAGGTGGGTGAATGTTGCGAGAATGGCTCGTGTGAATGGGCCTACTCTGCCCATGCGCCTATAGGCTGGCTAACTTGAGGAGAGGGGTGCTCTCCCTGGGTGCCCTAGAAGCGCAGGGTGGTTCAGGATTGGTGGGGTACCTGAAGCACCCCAGGGTCGTACACCCCCTATCGAGGAATTTATTTTGTTATATTTATGCATAGTTTATTTTATATTTTTATATTTTCATTGTTAAATTAGTCTTGCAATTGTGCACTTTTACTCCACCTTAGTGTAAACCCCCACTGTCCCTGTCTTTGTATTGTCCCCTACCTGTCGCACCTGGTGGCTAATAAATGAAATCATTATTATTATTATTATTAAGGGCGGTGGATTGGCAGTATCAGTAGAGAGTCGGGTGCCATGCTTTCCAGCATAGTTACGTCCCTTTACGGTCTGAGTTCAAATCCCGCCGAGGTTAACTTTGCCTTTCATCCTTACGGGGTAGATAAAATAAAGTACCAGTAATGCACTGGGTGATTGCTGGCCTTGTGCCAAAAGTAGAAACAATTATTATTATTATTATTATTATTGTTGTTGTTATTCCTTGAATCTCAGTCATTGATGTTGGTTAACTGGAAAGTCCGTTGGATTGAATATCAAGCCACTACCTGCAGCCTCAGATATTCAGGACGTATCGGAGGGTTCTTGCTGTTCCAAGCAAGCATGCCTTTTGAAGCGTTCCAAAAAGCGTGAAGGGGCCGATTTTCTTTAACCATCCCTGGAAACTTTTGGAGATAGTCCCCAGTGCGCCTATGACAATCGGGATCACTTTGACTTCATGGCAGTTCCAAATCCTTTTCACCTCCCACTTTAGGTCCTGGTATCGGTTAATTTTCTCCCTCTCCTTCTCTTGCACTCTCGTGTCGAACGGGCAGGCCACATCCACAATCAGGCACGATCTTTTTTCTTTGTCCACAACCACCAGGTCAGGTCTATTGTGTTCCAGTTTTTTGTCCGTCTGTATCCTAAAATCCCACAGCACCTTCACCTGATTGTTCTCCATCACCGCCTCTGGCCTATGCTCATACCATTTCTCAGAATGTGGTAAATTGTTTACTTTGCACAGGTGCCAGTGGATCACCCTGCCCATCACATCGTGTCTCCAGCCCTTATAGTGGGTCTGGGCTAGGTGTTTACACTCGGACACAATGTGAGCCACAGTCTCCTCTCTCTCTCCACAGATCCTGCACAGTGGGCTAGCCTCCTCCTTGTAGATATGGTGCTTCAACCACTTCGTTTTGAGGGCCTGCTCCTGCGCAGCCATTAGCATTCCTTCTGTAGCCTTTTTGAGGTCTCCTCTTCTCAACCAATTCCATGTCTATGGATCTCTAAATTCAGTTTTCTCAAAGAAGGTACTATGAAGGGATTTTCCCTTAAGGCTGCTCTTCCTCCTTGATGTTATTTCCTCCTTGGACATCCCCTGGCCTACTGTCCACTCCTTAAGTACAGTTCTGAGCATTGGCTCCTTACTATAGGTCACGTATTTGTATAGGTTGTTTTTCTCCATCTGAACACAGTCCTCTATGCTGATAAGACCTCTTCCACCCTCAGATCTCCTTAGGTAGAGTCTATCGACATCACTCCTCTTGTGGAACATGTTGTAGATAGTCAATAGCTTCCTAGTCTTCCTATCCATTTCTTTTTGTTCAGCAACATTCCATCTCAGAATTCCCGCACTGTACCTAATAATAGACACAGCTCGGGAATTTACTGCGCTTATGGCATTTCTGCTGTTCAGATGTGACTTCAATACGCTCCTTACTCTCCGAATGTATTCAGTTCTTAACAATTCCTTCATTTTTTTGTTCTTTATGCCATCAGCCTCCAGAACGCCCAAATACTTGTATCCTTCCTCAGAGTCAATTTCCTTTATCATCTCACCTGTTGGTATCTGGATCCCGTTACTTCTGCTCAACCTACCCCTCTTCATCACAATGACTCCACATTTACCAATACCAAACTGCATACATATATCACTGCTGAAAATACGGACAGTGTCAACAAGCACATCCAACTCCTTCTCACTTTTCCCGAAAAGCTTAAGATCGTCCATGAAGAGGAGGTGATTGATGGTAAGCTCTCCCCTTCCCAACTTGTATCCTGCTCTCACTTTCCGCAGCATAATGGTCAAGGGCATCAGGGCAAGGACAAACAACAGAGGGGACAGGCTATCTCCCTGGAAGATACCTCTCTTGATCTTCACGCTTCCCAAGGATACTCCAGTTGATGTCAACTCTGTCTCCCAGGACCCCATACTCCTGCCCAGCAACTGTCTGATGTTATCTGCCACCCTGAAGATCTCCAGGCTTTTGGTGATCCAGGAATGAGGCACCATGTCAAATGCCTTTCTGTAGTCTATCCATCCCATGGCAAGATCAGTATGTCTCCTCCTGCAATTCCCCATTACCATCTTATCAATAAGCAACTGGTCCTTTGTACCACGTGACTTCTTTCGGCATCCTTTCTGTTCGTCCGGTAACAAGTTGTTTGTGTGGAGGTGATGGTAGATTTCCTCAGACACAATGCTCGTCAACAGTTTCCACATTACGGACAGACATGTGATAGGTCTATAGTTGGTAACATCATTACCCTTGATTCGGTCTTTCATTATCAGAACTGTGGTACCTTTTGTCAACCACTCTGGCACCTCACCCGACACCAAGCAGTCATTGAACATGGCCGTCAGCTTCGGGTGGAGGGATGTTAAATGTTTAATCCAATACCCCTGCACACCATCTGGGCCTGGTGATTTCCAGTTGGTTAGTTTTTTGGCTTGCCCCTTAAGAGTTTCAACTGTGATACTCAAATCAGTCTGTTGTTGTGCCTGCTCACCGATCTCCCTCTGTACTGTCTCAATCCACCCTGCCTGGGCATTGTGTCTAACATCCTGCTCCCATATTCCTCTCCAGAATGTTTTAGCTTGTTCCGCCCCAGGGATCAAGTCGTTGCCTCTTTCTTTCCCCTCAAGCTGTCCAAACAGCATCTTCTGGTTCTTGTCGAACATGCGGTTCTGTTTATACTGACTGACTCTGTTCTCGTATCGCCTGATTTTGGCACTCTTTGCTACAATGCGTTGCTTCAATTCCTCTATGATAATATTTAGCTTTTTACTCCTAGTTTTGTATTTTATTTCCAGTCTATTTTTAGTGCCTATGTTTTTTAGTGTCCCATTCAGTAGTGACTCAAGCTTTCCTATGTCATTTCTCATTTCCCCGATTTGCTCACTCAGTCGCTTCTTCCACCACGGCTCTGCTCTTTCTTGTCTGTTGTTTCCTCTCGCTTTTATACCAAGTAGTTTCCTCACCGTATTTGCTGTTGCTTTGAGGATATTGTTGCACTGGTGAAGGCTCCTCGCCTCAAGGTATGGGATGACTTTGTTTACCTTAGCTGTTTTTTCTTTTAACTTTTTCCTGTCTACAAATCTTAGGTTCATAGGTCTCCCACTATCATTGTTCAATTCATCTACCACTAAATTTAGGATGTCAACCGAATCTTGTCCTAGCCCGTCAGCATTCATCTCCTCAGTGGCCGTATCTCTGTTCCAGGTATTATTTATCTCAGTATTCAGATCATTGTCTGCTTCGGGTGGTTCCTCCGTTCTCAGGACCTCTTCACCTTCATTTCCCACTGGCTCGCTTGTCTGGCATACTACACCCGCCATCTCCAAGCCATTCTCTCTGCTCAGTTCCTCCAGTTCCAGCTCGCTTATCCACCCATTAGTTCTTATTACCCGAGCCTGCCCGGCCAATTTTTGTTCATCTAATTTAAATAAACCAATCTCGTTCCAGATGTTATGCATCCGTCTCCTGTAGCCCCTCTCCTTGGGGTTACTTTTCAGGTAGCATTGCATAACAGTTCTATTCAATTCTTTCGTCCAGTTGGTTCTGGCCCCTTTCCTTCTTCTTCTTCCTCCAACATCAGCAGTATTTGGTTGACAGTCAGGTTCCTGCTGCTGAGCCAGGGGGCACCTGTTGGGTGAGAGTCTGTCACATGACGTTCTAGTCTCCATTTCACCGTTATTCGAACTGTTTATGTTCGATATTTAAACACTCTTATCGAGGAATGGCGAATGTATGGTTACATAGCCATCTGTGGATCCGCCATCCCACTTGGCCCTTGTGTGGCATTATCACCACGCTGTATACGAACACACATAAACAAACAAACACACAGGCAGAAAGGGCCCCAAAAATGAATAAGCATAAGTTTCATTGTAATGTAGTGTTCGAATGTCTGACTTAGTTTTTGTTTTTTAAGTTTTACTCCCCCCCCCTCTTCTCTGTCCGTCCGCCTGCTTCTCTCTTCATTCCTATTTTCTTTACGTTTTTGGGGTTTCTTTTTTTGTTTTTGTTTTTCTCTGTTTGTTTTTCTCGTTTTTGCTGTTGTTGCTGTGCTGCTTTGGTTTTGTTGTTTGTTTTTTCTTTTTTCTTTTGAGTCTATCTATATATTTTGATGCCTTCCTCTTTGTTAGTAGTAGGAATTCTATAATGTGGAAGTAGCAGCCAGCAGGGAGAAGTGGGAGACTGGCGGCGGTAGCGATACTGAGACAGTGGTGGTGGTGATGTCGATACCGAGGCAGTGGTGGCGGTGATGCGACCGTATTACTGTAGTGATGGTGCTGTAGCGGTGGCAGCAGTGAAGGAGTCAAGGGGTGGTGGCGGCGGTGATGGGATAGTGGTGGTAATGATGGCCGTAGTGAGCGGTGGCGGTGAAGGTGAAAATGTCGTTATCTGGCTGTTGTGTTTAGTGTACACAGATGATGGGGTGGGTGGTGTATCTAGTTTCTGGTGTTGGTGAGTTTAGCTGTCCTATATAGTGTAGCCAGAGGAGAGGAGGGGGGGGGGGGTTCTTCTTCTTCCATTTATAGCCATTTTCTTTTTTGGATATACAGTGTACAATACAAAGTTGAATATTTGAATATTTGAGCCTTATAACAATATATTTTGGGTCCGAATTTTTTGGGGCTCAAGCCGGGTGCTTTACGTAGCATTTGTACTAAGAGTTGTTATTTCACAAATGATTTAAATATGTTAAAAATTCAAAACTTACGGGAGCGATTTCATGACCTCCGTCACCTCGTGCGTCTTAATAATAATAATAATAATAATAATTATTATTATTATTATTATTATTATTATTATTATTATTGTTATTACTCTTTGAGTCTGGAAAGTTTGAAATGAATATCAAGCCACTACCTGCAGCCTCAGATATTCAGGACGTATCGGAAGGTTCTTGCTGTTCCCAGCAAGAATGCCTTTTGAAGCGTTCCAAAAAGCGCGAAGGGGCCAATTTTCTTTAACCATCCCTGGAAACATTTTGACATAGTCCCTAGTGCGCCTATGACAATCGGGATCACTTTGACTTCATGGCAGTTCCAAATCCTTTTTACCTCCCACTTTAAGTCTTGGTATCGGTTAATTTTCTCCCTCTCCTTCTCTTGCACCCTCGTGTCGAATGGGCAGGCCACATCCACAATCAGGCACGTTCTTTATCCTTTGTCCAAAACCACCAGGTCAGGCCTATTGTGTTCAAGTTTCTTGTCCGTCTGTATCCTAAAATCCCACAGCACCTTCACCTGATCGTTTTCTATTACCGCCTCTGGCTTATGCTCATACCACTTCTCAGAATGTGGTAAATTGTTTACTTTGCATAGGTGCCAGTGGATCACCCTGCCCATCACATCATGTCTCCAGCCCTTATACTGAGTCTGGGCTATGTGTTTACACTCGGATACAATGTGAGCCACAGTCTCCTCTCTCTCTCCACAGATCCTGCACAGTGGGCTAGCCTCCTCCTTGTAAATATGGTGTTTCAACGACTTCGTTTTGAGGGCCTGCTCTTGCGCAGCCATTAGCATTCCTTCTGTAACCTTTTTAAGGTCTCCTCTTTTCAACCAGTTCCATGTCTATGGATCTCTGAATTCAGTTTTCTCAAAGAAGGTTCTATGAAGGGATTTTTCATTTAGGCTGCTCTTTCACCTTGTTGTTATTTCCTCCTTGGACATCTCCTGGTCTATTGTCCTCTCCTTCAGTACAATTCTGAGATTTGGCTCCTTACTATCAGTCACGTATTTGTGTAGGTTGTTTTTCTCCATCTGAACACAGTCTTCTATGCTGATAAGACCTCTTCCACCTTCAGATCTCCTTAAGTAGAGTCTATCGACATCACTCCTCTTGTGGAACATGTTGTAGATAGTCAATAGCTTCCTAGTCTTCCAGTCGATTTCTTTTTGTTCAGCAACATTCCATTTCAGAATTCCCGCACTGTACCTAATAATAGACACAGCTCGGGAATTTACTGCACTTATGGCATTCCTACTGTTCAGATGTGACTTTAATACGCTCCTTACTCTCCGAATGTATTTAGATCTTATCAATTCCTTCATTTTTTGTTCTTGATGTCATCAGCCTCCAGAACACCCAAATACTTGTATCCTTCTTCAGTGTCAATTTCCTTTATCATCTCACCTGTTGGTACCTGGATTCCGTTGCTTCTGCTCAATTTACCCCTCTTCATCACAAGGACTCCACACTTACTAATACCAAATTGCATACATAATCATTGCTGAAAATACGAACAGTGTCAACAAGCACATCCAACTCCTTCTCACTTTTCCCGAAGAGCTTAAGATCGTCCATGAAGAGGAGGTGATTGATGGTAAGCTCTCCCTTTCCCAACTTGTATCCTGCTCTCACTTTTCGCAGTATAATGATCAAGGAAAGGACAAACAACAGAGGGGACAGGCTATCTCCCTGGAAGAACCTCTCTTGATCTTCACGCCTCCCAAGGATTCTCCAGCTGATGTTTCCAGGACTTCATACTTTTGCCCAACAACTGTCTGATGTTATCTGCCACCTTGAAGATCTCTAGGCTTTCGGTGATCCAAGAATGAGGCACCATGTCAAATGCCTTTTTGTAGTCTATCCATCCCATGGCAAGACCAGTGTGTCTCCTCTTGAAATTCCTTATTATCATCTTATCAATAAGTAACTGGTCCTTTGTACCACGGGACTTCTTTCGGCATGCTTTCTGTTCGTCCGGTAACAAGTTGTTTGTGTGGAGGTCATGGTAGATTTCCTCAGACATAATGCTTGTCAACAGTTTCCACATTACGGACAGACATGTGATAGGTCTATAGTTGGAAACATCATTACCCTTGATTCGGTCTTTCATTACCAGAACTGTGGTACCCTTTGTCAACCACTCTGGTACCTCACCTGACATCAAGCAGTCATTAAACATGGTTGTCAGCTTCGGGTGGAGGGATGTTATATTTTTAATCCATACCCCTGCACACCATCTGGGCCTGGTGATTTCCAGTTGGTTAGTTTTTTGGCTTGCCCCTTAAGAGTTTCAACTGTGATACTCAAATCAGTTTGTTGGTGTGCCTGTTCACTAATCTCCTTTTGTACTGTCTCAATGCACACTGCCTGGTCATTATGTTTAACATCCTGCTCCCATATTCCTCTCCAGAATGTCTTAGTTTGTTCCGCCTCAGGGATCAAGTCGTTGCCTCTTTCTTTCCCTTCAAGCTGTCCAAACAGCATCTTCTGGTTGTTGTCAAACATGCGGTTCTGTCTATACTGACTGACTCTGCTCTCGTATCGCCTAATGTTTGCACTCTTTGCTACAATGCGTTGCTTCAGTTCCTCTATGATAATATTTAGCTTTTTCCTCCTAGTTTTGTACTTTATTTCCAGTCTATTTTTAGTGTCTATGTTTTTTAGTGTCCCATTCAGTATGGACTCAAGCTTTCCAATGTCATTTCTCATTTCCCTGATTTGACTATTCAGTCGTTTCTTCCACCAAGGTTCTGATCTTTCTTGTTTGTTGTTTCCTCTCACTTATATGCCAAGTAATTTCCTCACCGCATTTGTTGTTGCTTTGAGGATATTGTTGCACTGGTGAAGGCTCCTTGCCTCAAGGTATGGGATGACTTTGTTTACCTTAACTGTTGTTTCTTTTAACTTTTTCCTGTCTACAAATCTTAGGTTCATAGGTTTCCCACTATCATTGCTCAATTCATCTACCACTAAGTTCAGGATATCAACCAAATCTTGTCCTAGCCCGTCAGCATTCATCTCCTCAATGGCCGTATCTTTGTTCCAGGTATTACTTATTTCAGCATTCAGATCATTGTCTACTTCGGATGGTTCCTCCGTTCTCTCAACCTCTTCACCTTCATTTCTCACTGGCTAGTTTGCCTGGCATACTCCACTCTCCATTTCCAACCTAATCTCTCTGCTCAGTTCCTCCAGTTCCAGCTCGCTTATCCGCCCATTAGTTCTTATTACCCGAGCCTGCTCGGCCAATTTTTGTTCATCTAATTTAAATAGACCAATCTCGTTCCAGATGTTATGCATCCGTTTCCTATAGCCTTTCTCCTTGGGGTTACTTTTCAGGTAACACTGCATAACAGTTCTATTCAATTCTTTTGTCCAGTTGGTTCTGGTCCTTTTCCTTCTTCTTCTTCCTCTGACACCAGCAGTATTTGGTTGACAGCCAGATCCCTGCTGCTGAGCCAGGGAGCACCTGCTGGGTGAGAGTCTGTCACATGACATTCCAGTCTCCACTTCACCGTTATTCGAACTGTTTAGGTTCGACATTTAAACACTCTTATCGAGGATTGGTGAATGTATGGTTACATAACCACCGGTGATTTCATCACACCCGGTGATTTTAGTGTGGCACGCTGTAGACGAACATAAATAAACAAACAAACAAATAGGTAAAAAAAAACCAAAAGAATAAGCATAAGTTTCATTGTAATGTAATGTTTGAATGTCTGACTTAGTTTTTTTTTTTTTCCTTCTCTGTCTGTCTGCTTTTCTTTTCATTATTATTTTCCGAGCAGTTTGTTGAAAGATGGGTGAGAGAGGAAAGAATGGCCCGAGTGAATGGGCCTACTCTGAGTATGTGTCTGTAAATTAAAGGTGGAAAACTGGGAGAGGGCAATTGCCCTGGTGGTCACTGTGGCTTTTTAATGGGCTTTCTCCACGAATGTCCCTCGGAAGTCTCCCCCCTATTGGGGAATTTTTTCATTGTTCTATTATTACATCCTCTGTTTCTTGTTATTTTACACGCAGAAATGCCCATTTGAACCGTCCTGTATTGTCCTGTACTGTCCTTAATGTCTACTTTATGTAAACCCTTGTGGTTAATAAAGAAAGCATTATTATTATTATTATTATTATTATTATTATTATTATTATTATTGAATGCCATGGTTGACGGAGGCTCGGCTCTGTAAGGTATAGTAATTTTTAACCGCTATAACAATTGTAAATTGTTTAAAACTTTAACCAAATTGTAGATAAAAACACCCTCTATTATTATTATTATCGGTCTGTTCGGACGCTTTTTGCTCGCTCCCAGTAAGTCATTTTATTTGCCTGTAAACATTATTTGTTGTTGAATATTTCTTGTTGTTTAAGGGATATATAATATTTTGCCCTGTGAAGGGGAAAGTAAAATATTTGGGCCTTTTGGCCCAAATATTTGAACATTTTACTTTAAAAAAGCAAAAAACAAGGCTGAGCCACGTACCCCAGCTGTCTGTTGTCATCTGACAACGGCGTAAAGTTTGAGCGGAGGGTTACAAACATTGTTACAACAGACACCACCACAAACAACGTGAACAAAGACAACACTGAGAACACTAATTTCGAAAAAAATACCACACCAACTACAACAATAACAGCGTCAACCAAAATACAGACAACAAAAAAAAGTAACTACAAATGCAACAACGATATTAACACCACTAACAAGAAAATAAACAACGACAACACCAACAGCAACAATACAAATTCCACCGAAATCAACAACAACGGTGGCACCAAAAAAAAAAACACAACCAACTACAACAGTGATAACAGCAACAACATCAACAACCCCGTTCGTAGCATTTGCAACAGTAACAACACCAACAACAAGACCAGTAGCGGCAGCAATAATGGTGCCGCTGAAAAAGGGGCCCCTTCTTTCGCAGGTGTGGCCCGAAATATGGAAACAGTGCTAGTCACTGAGGAGGAGATGGCAGTCGCAAGAGCCATGGTGTCGAGAAACGACAACAGATTTTCCCTGAAACCTCCACCCGATTTCTTGAAAGACCAGCCAGTGCGCACGGTGATTTACCGCACCGTAAGCAAAATGTCGCATCGGGTGGAGAGAGTCACGGAGGCTCAAATCCCAAAGGCCTTGGGGTGCATCTGGGCGCGCAAAACCCACATCACCCGAGGCAAAAAGTACGGCACAGTAGACGTACTTTTCGCCACCCCGCAAGAGGTGAAGTCTCACTCTTTGGAAATGTTAAAGAGTGAGGAGATAGCCTTGGTGCCCTCCTACTGCGGGCAGAAAATTGTGAGGGTCAAAGTGAACTAGGTCCCGCCCGACGTGCCCATACTTTGGCTGGCCGCGCCTGTACTGGCTGGAATCGAGGAGAAAACCACCATACTACAAATACAGAGAATGGGAAGAGAGAACTGGTCAGGAATAGGCATGCAAATGCTAATACAGACTGACCAGGAAAGCATCGAGGCCATCCCAGACCTCAAAGACCTCGAAGAAGGGCTCTATCTCCCAATAAGCGTGGAGGGAAGGCGCCTAAAGTGCTATCTCTGTGGCAGAATACATCCAAGAAGAGGGCCCCCCTCCTTCCGACACCTGATTCGCTGCTACCAAGAGCAGGGCAGGCAATAGAGGCAGAAGACCCTTCCATGGTGAATAGGATGGCAACATCCGTGGCACCCATACCAAGGCCACGGACAGCTAAAGCAGCGGCAGCAGTGGCGGCAACACTAACAGTCGCAGTAGCTACGCCGGCGGTAAAATCGCCGTAGCGGGCTTCACTACCACCTCCAACAGGAGTGGAGCTTATGCCCCCTGGACGCGGCGGGGTCCGACATGGAGAGTGGGGCGGGAGGGAAGTGGCAAACGGTCTACCACAAAAAACAAAAAAACAAAAAACCCTTAGCTTAACCCTCCAAAAGCTGCAAGGAAATTTGCAGCAACACCATCACCATCACTATCACCACCACGAGCATCAACACCGACAACAACCACACCACCACCAGCATCACCAAAAACACCAACATCGCAAACACAACAAAACACACACACCCAACAGCAACGACAAGAAAACAACAACAAAATCGCCCCTCACCCTAAAAAGTACACAGCCATAAACATGGCAAATAAAGAACTCACACAGCACTTAAAGCAGTACACAGACATCACAAAAAAAAAAAAAACTACTACACCCGACCAACACGAAGAACTCTCCCGACAAACATAAGCATCATTGAAATCTCAATAGAACATTACTAACTTTTAAAGCAAAAATTCCCCAAAGCAGTTGGAGACATCAGAGGGTCGGTTACCAAGAGGATATACACCGGCCTCCTCTTGGAAACACCCTTGACCAGCCAAAGTGACGGTCCTACTGTCCCTTCACCACACAATCAAGGTAAGTGATCCTTTCTCACTTACACCCTTTCTCATCCAACATGGCCGTACTTAGAATAGGCAGTATACATGTACGTGGCCTGTGGTCATCTTGGAAGCAGGGTCACCTGCTCAATGACCTCAGCTCACTAAACATAGATGTGGTGGTCATCAGCGAGACCAGAATCTCCGAAGCACGAGCCTTCGCACCGATCTTCGGCGGTTACGATGTATACGCATCTCCCAGCCGTCCAGGATCGGGGGGAGGGGTTGCCGTGCTTTTTCGGAGAGGCTTGGATCTCGCCATACGGGCCATCTTCCTGGACCCAGAAGGTAAGTCGGTGGTGCTGGACGTGACCGGCAGCGAAGGCAATGCTTTCAGGCTAGTAACCATCTACGCCTCAACAGGGGCAGGACGGCCAGATATCTTCAGACGTCTAGGGACCTTTCTCGGAACGTCCCGCTCTTTAGTGTTAGTAGGGAAACTGATAAGGCGAGTGTAGGTTGTACACAATTTAAAGTAGTCGACTACACGGACCACAAATTTGTGATATGTGAAGTTGATTTAGATAGAATACATAGGCAAGGGCTCGCCTACTGGAAGCTGAACGCGTCGTTCCCAGCGCGCAAAGGTTACAGAGACCGGATTAGCGAATTAGTTAAGCGTGCATTGTCGCGCGCGATCGTCAACAGCAGGTGGTGGTTTACCCTGAAAAGGGCTATTAGAGTAGAATCGATAAGGTTTAGCAAAGGAGTAGTGATAGAGGAAAATAGAGTAGAGCGAGAGTTAGTTAGAAAGCTAGAAGGGGCGTTTAGGACAGGCATCGCAACCGACGTGCTTGCGGCGAGATTGGCACTCAACCAGTTCTTCCACGCAAAGCATGAAGGCTACGTTGTCAGAGCTAGAACGCGTGCTCTAAGTCACGAGGGGATGAAAGCCGTTCTATGGGCCCGTGTGGTGGAGGCGCGACGTGGCAACAAGTCCACAATTCGGTTTTTGCTTGATCAAAACGGGCGCATGTTGCTCGAAACCGAGCAGATGTGTGCGGCTGTTCAACAGCACTTTGCTCAATTGTTCGGGAGTGGCGGCGGGCCGGATCGGAGTATGGACTTCGGTGCATACCTCGACGGACTGTCGCGGCTCTCGACGACCGCAGCGCAGTGCTGCGAATAGCCGATAACAGCAGGTGATATACGGGGCGCGATGTCTGACTGCACGAGGGGTAAATCGCCAGGTTTGGATGGTCTGCCATACGAGCTTTATGCGTATATGCCAGACTTGTTCGGCCACCTCTTGGCAGATGTCTACTGCAACTGGCAGCAGAAAGGGAGCATTCCCAGTTTTGTGAGCGGTGGCACTGCTGAGAAAAGATCCGAACAAGGTGGACGTTATAGACAAATTCAGACCCATAACTCTGCTCAACGCAGAGTTTAAGATTGTGGCGAAGGTGTTAGCAAAGATATTGACGCTTGTCGTCGGTGATCTGGTGCGAGAGGCGCATATATGCGCCATCTCGGACAGATCCATCCACGACAACCTCCATCACTGCAATACATCATAGGGTGGTTAAGGAAGCTGGCACGGGTGGGGCCCTGATCAACTTGGATCAATCTAAAGCATTTCATAGGGTCGACCATTGGTACCTGGTTGCGGTCATCGAGGCGGCCGGTTTCGGGCCCGTTTTTAGGGGCTGGATCGCTGCGTTGCACAGTGACATCTGTTCGATTGTGAGGGTGAATGGTCACCTGTCGCAGCATTTCAGCACCATGCGCTCGGTCCGCCAGGGTCGCCTCCTCTCGTCCCCCATGTACGTACTGGCCATAGAGCCGTTACTACACAAATTGGAGACGATGAGGGGGGGGGGGGGGGGTCCCACGCGAACTGGGATGCGGGGGATCTGTGTCAGCTTACGACGACGACGTCACCGCGGTGGTGTCGACCACCAAACACGTCCAGATGCTCGGCACCGCTCTCAAGGAATACGAAGCGGTGACAAGATCAAAGATAAACCAGGAAAAGTCGGTGGGCTTGCAACTCCGCACCTGGAGAGGCAAGTCAATGCCCGCCTACCGCGACGTGGGGCGCTGGACGGAAGGACCGGTTAAATTGCGCGGGGTCTGGTTCGGTCCGGACCTCCAGATGGAGAAAAACTGGAGCGAGGTGACGAACAGGGTGGCCTCTCTCACCCAGAAATGGGCCAAGAGGAGGCTGTCTCTGAAAGGTCGGGCGGAAGTGGCGAATGCGTACATAGCGTCCGTCATCTGCTACAGCCTGACCGTCGTACCTTGCCCCCGCCCAACTCTGACCAAAATGGAGCGCCTTCTCTTCCGCTTTTTGTGGAAGGGACGTGCTCCCATGGTCAGACGATCCATTTGCTGTCAACACCCGTTGCGTGGAGGACTAGGCATGTCGTGGCTGATGATGCGCAAACATGCGCTGAGGCTGCGACATCTCTGGTGTTTCCTTGACGGTGAACAGGTGTGGTCACCGTTTGCCAGACGCGCTTTTCCCCAGCTCGTCTCCTTGACGGAGCTGCAGTCCTGGATCAGAAAAAGGCCGAGGGATAGCGCTTGGAAGCTGGAATGTCTCCAAACTCTCACCGCTCCATACCGGTTAGGCACTAATATCGGTGGAACATCCACCTCGGCGTTCTATAGAGGGCTAGTGGAGGGAAAGAGCGACGAAGTTCTCGGAGAGACCCTGGGCGTCGAAGACGATCAGCTGTTCGCTCTCTTCAAGAGAACTTTCAGACCGGGGCTTATGGACAACTTCCCGAAATCCCTGGCCTGGCAGTGCTACCGGGGAGCGTTTCCGGTTCCGGATAAGCTCTACAGGCACGGAGGCGCAGGGCGACGAAACCGTCCTGCGCGCACTCGTTCACTGCCCGAGGATTGCTGACTTGTGGAGCTGTATCGAACAACTGCTGTCGCGTGTAGGACGGATCCGGTTATCAACTGAGTCCATTGTGCAGATAGCCCCGTCATCCTCCTTTAAAGAGGAGGAAGGGCAGGCAGTTTCCATCTGCCTGGTGGCCATGGCGAAAGAGATTGTGTGGTGAACAAGATTGAAAGGGTTGAAGACGGACACTTTCTCCTCCGGCCAATCCCTGATTAACTTTTTGAAGTTTCACTTGAAGAGGAAAATCAGGGCGGAGAGCCAAGTGCTGTCTTCTAGTAAGTTTGTTGAAAGGTGGGTGAAAATGGTGAGTCTGGTCCGAGTGAACGGGCCCGCTCTGAGTATACGCCTGTAGACTGAGGAGTGGGAAAAGTGAGAGAAAGCGCTTGCCATGGTGGTCAGGGTGGCCGTGGTCTTTTGTTTGGTTTTTACCACGAGTGACCCTCGGAGGTTTCCCCCTTTCGTTTGAATTTTTGTTGGTTGAATTTTTTTTGGATTTCTAACCCGATTTTGTTATAACCTGTTTACACGACCAAAACCCACTTAGTATCGTCCTGTACTATTCTGTGCCGTCTCTAATATTTTTCTTCGTGTCATCCCTTCTGGCCAATAAAGAAACCATTATTATTATTATTATTACCAGTAATACATTGGAATAATTGCTGGCCTTGTGCCAAAAGAAGAAACAATTATCATTATTATTATTATTATTGGTCTAATCGGACGTATTTTGCTCCCTCCCAGTAAGTCGCTTTATTTGCCTTTTAAAATTATTTGTTGTTAATTATTTCTTGTTGTGTAAGGGATATAAGCCCTTAGACTTTGCCCTGTGAAGGGGAAAGTATAATATTTGGGCCTTTTGGCCCAAATATTTGAACTTTTTTTACATTTTAAAAAAATTACGGAGAAAAAAAAGTATGGCTGTGTCACCCACACACACCAGCGATATGTCTGCTGTCGTGCGACAACGACGTAGAATTTGAGAGGAGCGCTACGGCGAAATTAACACAAATTGATAACAGAAACACCACCTCAAACAATGTAAACAAAGACACCAATGATACCAAAGAGAACTCTAATTTTGAAAAAATGACACTAACAGGGACAACGAAAATACAGATAACAAAAACAAAATGACAAATGCAACAACAATATCAACACCACTAACATGAAAACAAATAGCGACAACACCAACAGCAACAATACCAACTGCACCGAGAACAACGGTGGCAACAAAGACAACAATGATAACAGCGCCAGTGATAACAACAACACCAACAAGAACAACGACAACGACAACAACACCCCCAACGAAAACAAGAACACTTTCGCTGCGGCAGCAGCAAAAAAGAGGCCATGCTTCAACATGGACCTCTCAAACAAAGATGAAAAGTTGGCCCAGGCATGGAAGCTCATCAAGCAAGAGCAAACCTGGGCCAACTTAACTGTCCCGGTAGAAGCTATTGAGGCAGTGGAGCGCAGAACGGTGCATTATAGATGCATCTCAGCACAAACCAAAAGGGCAGTTTTAATCCCACAAGCAGATGTCGAAGTCGCGCTGAGGTGCATCAGGGAAGACACGGAATACATAGCGAGGGGCAGACAATAGGGCACCATTTCGGTGTTGTTCAAGTCAGAAGCCCTCGCTATGACTCCTTGCAAAACCAGCAAGGTCATAATGTACCCCTCCCACATGGGAAAAAGAACGTCTCCGCATTCCCAGAATCCCACCAGTACTTGACATGTGGTAGCTTCTGGGATGTGTGATTGTGGAGGGGATGGATACCGTCCCTATAGAAGTGACCAGAACGACCAGAGAGGACTGGTCCGGGGTTGGCCTGGAGATCCTTCTCCAGATCAGGCCGGAGAATGTGAAGACAATCCCGGACCACATCCGCCTTCAGAATGGGACAGTCATTCACATTATGACCGAAGGCAAAAGGCCGCATTGTTTTGTTTGTGGGCAAAAAACCCATTTGCGAGCCTTCTGCCCTCAGCTGTTGAAAGAGGCAAAGGGTCGAAAGGCTCCACTGCTGCCGACGCCGGGAGGACCACAACCAACACCAGCACCGGAAAAACCACCAACAGCAACACCAATAGAAAGACCACCACCAACATTGACCACCCAGGGGGGAAACGAGGAAAGCTGTCAAATCCCCCCCCCCCCAAAAAAAATACACACACCAATAAAACCATAAACATACACACAGACACACTTACAGACACAGACCCCTCATATACCAGTAGTGAAGATGAGGGAAAACCCAAATCCCCCGAAATACAAAAAAAAAACGAAACACAAAAAGAAAAAAAAACTCAACAAAGCACAAAATCACCCACAATAAAAAACGCAGACAACACCCACGCAAACATCTCTCCAATAACACCAACATTAACACCACCATCACCATCACAGAATCCCCCAAACGCAAACAACCTAAACAAACGAAAGAACAAATATACACACAAACATCTGAAACCACAGACACCGCACTCACAACAAACACAGACACAACCGAAACACCACCACCAAAACCATCACTACCACAGCCACGCAAACAAATAAAATCCCACCAACAAAACATACAAAACTTCGTGCTCGTCATGAGGGCCAACAAGGAACTGATTGCCCTCGTAGCACGAAGTGAAAATATACAAAAAGAGGAGGAAATTTTTAAATCGAGCACATTTCTCGTGCCGGAAGATCTGGTTCTGGTGCGAATGTCGCTCGATTTATACAAATAAATACGAGACAGCTTTCTTCGGGACGTGGGAACCCCGAACGTAAAACCCACTTCAAGACTTTTAAAGGGGTTCCCAAAAGAAACCCCACCAACTATGGAGGTCAAACAACCCGACCTTCACAAGAGCCCGGAAGGTAAGTAAACCTTTCCTCTCTCTTTTTAACCTGCCAACATGGCCGTATTAAGAGTAGGATGTTTAAATGTTCGAGGCCTGGGATCGTCCTGGAAGCAGGGTCACCTGCTCAACGACCTCATGTCTCTAGAAATGGATGTAATTGCCGTCAATGAGACCAGGATTTCCGACACGCGCGCACTAACCCCCCATTTTCGATGACTATCAGATCTTTGCATCTGTTAGTCGGCCGGGAAGGGGAGGCGGGGTGGCAGTGCTGTTTAGGAAAGGCCTGGATCTCGAGGTAAGGTCGATCTTCCGGGACCCGGACGGGAAGTTGGTAGTCTTGGACGTGAACAATAACGAAGGTGGTGCCTTTACTGTTAGCGGGGGACTGGAACGGCATCTTAGACGCACGCTGGGACTGTATGGGAGTATCCGATAGGAGCGGGGGGTGCGAAAGTTTCAAGAACCTGATCAGCCAGTTCCAACTGGCTGACAGGTACCGACTAGATTTCCCTAATGCGCCAGTGTGGACCTGGACTACCCGCATAGGGTCATCTAGATCGTATATAGACAGGATATTCATTAGGAAAATAGACAAAAATAGTGTAAGCTGTCCACGTTTTGAAACGGTTGCCTATTCAGATCACAAGTTTGTGATCTGTATGGTCGACCTAGATAAGACGCGTAGGTTAGGACCTGGCTACTGGAAGCTAAACATGTCATTTCCGGCACGTAAGGCTTACATGGACCAGGTCAACAATTTAGTTAAGAAAAGGTTGACAAGGGGAGTCGTCAACAATAGATGGTGGGGGGCTCTCAAAAGAGAGATTAGAGCAATCTCGATAGCGTTTAGCAAAGAAGTAGCGTTAGAGTAAAAAAAGAAAGGAGGGGGAGTTGGTAGATAAGTTAGACGAGGCTATTGGTAGTGGCATTGCAACTGATGTTCTAGCGGCGAGAATGGCATTATACCATTTCTTCAATACGAAACACGAAGTTAGCATTGTCAGAGCTAAGGCGCGTGCTCTGAGAAACGAGGGAACCAAAGCTATTCGATGGGCCCGCGTGGCAGAGGCGCAGCGTGTTAATAAAACCACGATTCGGTCTTTGACGGACCGAGGCGGACACGAGCTGAGCGATTTCAAGCGGATGTGTGAGGCCTTTCGCCAACATTTTGCTTGGTTGTTCGGGGGAAATAGCGGGTCAGAGATGGTGGCGGACTTCAGTCCCTACCTCGATAGCTTGCCGCAACTCTCGACGGCTGACGCTAGGCGCTGCGAAAGGCCAATTACTTATGCCGAGATTCAGGATGCCCTTTTCGGCTGCATGAGGCGCAAGTAACCCGGTTTGGATGATCTACCCTACGAGCTTTACGAAAATATGCCAGACTTGTTCTCCAATCTCCTCGAAGCCCTCTACTGCAACTGGCAGCAAAACGGGAGTATTCCCAGGTCTGTGAGCCGGGGCGTAGTGACGCTGATAAGGAAAGACGAGAACAAGAGTGACACATTAGACAAGTTCAGGCCCATAACTCTGCTCAACACAGAGTTTAAGATTTTGGCCAGGGTGTTAGCGAAGAGGTTGGCGCTTGTCGTCGGGGATTTGGTTGGGGAGGCGCAAACTTGCGCAATCCCAACCAGGTCCATACACGACAACCTCCACCTAATGCGAGACATCATAGAGAGGGTAGGGTGTAAACCTGGCTTCGGTGGGGCTCTGATCAACTTATATCAATCGAAAGCATTCGATAGGGTCGACCATCGGTACCTGGAGGCTGTCCTCAAGGCGGCTGGCTTCGGCTCCGTCTTCAGGAGCTGGATCGCTGCAATGCACAGTGGCACCTGCTCGATGGTCAAAATTAATGGCCACCACTCACAACCGTTTCGAGTCTTCCGATCGGTCCGTCAAGGGTGCCCTCTCTCATCCCCTCTGTACGTATTGACTCTCGAGCCTTTACTGCGGAAGCTGGAGCTGTTGCAGGGCATCCCGCTCGAACTGCGACGCGGAAACGCTGTGTCGGCTTATGCGGACGACATCACAGTCCTGGTGTCGGACACCTCAGAAATCGAGGTGGTCGGCAACTTATTGGAGGCATATGAAAGGTTGACGGGAGCAAAACTTAACCCGGAAAAGTCGGTGGGCTTGCAACTCGGCACCTGGAGAGGCAAGTCCATGCCGTCCAACAGCGTCGTGGGGCGTTGGACGGACGGACCGGTAAAGTTGCTCGGGGTTTGGTTCGAGCCAGACCTCCAGGTGGATAAGAATTGGGACGAGGTGACGGGCAGGGTAGCCAGTCTCACCCAGAAATGGGCTGGGATGAAGCTATCACTGAAAGGTCGGGCGGAGATGGCGAACGCGTACATCGCGTCCGTCATCTACTACCGTCTGACCGTCGTCACTTGCCCCCGTTCGTGCCTCGCCATCTTGGAGCGGCTCCTCTTCAAATTCTTGTGGAGGGGTCATGTTCAGTTGGTGAGGCGGTCCATCTGCCGCCAGCACCCTCTACGTGGAGGGCTGGGCATGCCGTGGCTAATGATGCGCATGCACGCGCTGAGGCCACGGCATCTCCAGATATTCTGCCTAAACGGTGAACAGGTGTGGTCGCCGTTTATCAGACAGGCCTTTCCGCAGCTCGTTTCTTTGACTGAGCTGCAGTCCTGGGTCAAGAAGTGACCGAGACTGGGTGACTGGCATCTGGAATGTTGCCAGGCACTCACTGCCCTCTACCAGGTGGGCAATGCGGTCAGTGGAACTTCCACTCTCGAGTTCTATAGAGGATTTGAGGTGGGAAAGTGCGAAGACGCACTCGGAGAGGCTCTGGGAGTCAACGATGTCGAACTAAGCAGTCTGTACTGGAGGACTTTCGAGCCGGGGACGATGGATAATTTCCAAAAATCCCTCGCTTGGCAGTGCTACTGGGGGGCACTGCCGGTTCGAGATAAACTCTACAGGCACGGAAGTGCTGTCAGACGGACCTGCCCGAGATGCGCGCAGAGCGATGAAACCGTTCTGCACGCACTCGTCCAGTGTCCGTGCATTACTGACTTGAACGGCTGTTGTCGCGTGTAGAACGGATCCGGCTATCGGCTGAGTCCATAGTGAAGATCGACTCGCCGCCTTCTTTTTGCCAGGAAGGGCAGGAAATTTTCCTCTCTCTGGTGGCAGTAGCGAAAGAGGTTGTATGGTGGACGAGGTTGAAAGGACTTAAGACAGAGACTTTTCTCTTCGGCCAATCACCTCATCAACTTTTTCAAGTTTCACTTGGAAAGGAAGGTGAGGGTGGAGAGAGAAATGCTTCCCCCCAGTACATTTGCTGAAAGGTGGGTGAATGTGGCGAGAATGGCGCGTGTGAGTGGGCCTACTCTGGTCATGCGGCTGTAGGTAGGTAAATTTGAGGAGGAGGAGAGGGGTGCCCTTCCAGGGTGCTCTCGAAGCGTCAGGTCGTTCAGGATTGGTGGGGTACCTGAGCGAACCCTGGGTTGTCATCCCCCCCTATTGGGGAATTTTTTCTTGTAATTTTATTGTTACTTTGTTATTGTTATTCATATTGTTTACTCAATTTTTCTGTAAAACCCCACTGTCGCAGTCTTTTGTATTGTTCCCTATATGTCGGCCCTTGTGGCCAATAAATGAAATCATTATTATTATTATTATTATTATCGGTAGAGGATCGGACGCCATGCTTTGTAGCACAGTTATGTCCCTTTATGGACTGAGTTCAAACCCCGCCGAGGTAAACTTTGCCTTTCATCCTTACGGGGTCGATAAAATAAAGTACCAGTAATGTACTGGGATAATTGCTGGCCTTGTGCCAAAAAGCAGAAACAATTATTATTATTATTATTATTATAATATATACTTGGAGGCTCATGCCCTAGTGGTAAGGGCGTTAGCCTTGCGATCATAATGTGGTAGGTTCGATTTCTGGGTTGCGTTTTGTGTTCTTGAGCAAAACACTTCATTTCACGTGGCTTCAGTATACTCAGCTGAAAATAAGTACCAGCAATAGCTGGAGGTTTAACCCGGTGGTGGACTGGCGTCCTGTCCTAGGGGAAATCTTGTACTCTCATTCTATTCACGCTATGAAACCGGGATAAGCACCGCCCAAAGGAGCCTTCTGGCTTAAGACGGATTGTAAATTTTATAAGTATGTATATATATATATATATATATATATATATATATAGGCAGTCCGTCGTCATTCTTGCATGGCAGTATCAGAAATGAACTCAATTTCTTCCACTAAACATTATGTTTACTCTTAATCGACGTATATCTTGACTTCATCAAACAACTATGAGTAAAGTATTTCCCTTGGGAAACAAATGTTCTTCATTATATAAGACCGGCTCATGTTTTGTTGCACCGTTAGCTCTTCCATGCAGCCTGCAGCATTACTATTGATTGATTTGAGAATTTCTTTGACCCTAAATGGAATCTCTGCATGACTAACAACTGTGAGTAAAGTATTTCTCTTGGGAAACAAATTTTCCGCATTATATAAAACCGGCTTATGTTTTGTTGCATCGTTAGCTCTTCCATGCATCCTGCAGTATTGCTATTGATTAATTTGATAATATCGTCGGCAGTAAATCGAATCTCTGCACGACTCGTTTCACAACATTAAAGTGTACAGAACATGAGTTTATCTGAGTGGCCTAATCTTTTATGCCACTGTACGAAGATTATCATATTAATGGAATTTCCCGGACTTCCTGATCGTTGATGGTGCTATCAAATTTCCAATGAGGTTATACATCACTAGCCTCGTATGAGTTCAGCAGCATCACCTAGTGGTGACATCTAATGAATCTATTTTTCCCAAGTTCCTCATACCATCAACGCCAACACGTCATTTTGGCCAACCAAATATCTTCCTTTAATATAAAATTGGTATGATACGTCAAATTTTTCAAAGAGATTTTCTTCTTTCGTCATACATTTGTACATTGAGAAATAATTGGGCATTTTCTGTAAAGCAGTCGACCATCTTTTATTTACCTGTTTGGAACATTGTTAATGCATCAACTGACCTCAGTTGATTAGCATACATCTTCAGTGAAATCAGCAGCAGCAGTATGAAGCGCGACCATTTTGTTTCTTCCACTACTTGAATGTTACGATGTTGCAGTTTCCTGATGGTTTCTTTGAATTCAGCGAGATGACTGAGTGTTGAAGGCATTTCAGGCAAGCCTGATTGTTCAGCTCTAACTGTGAAGTAAATGTAATATCCTCGAACCGGCTTTGATATTTACTCGTTAGTTTATCAAACACAGCTGTCGTAATATCATCAATGCGGCGTTTGATATTGTTTTCTTTTGATTCCTGACACTATTTATATATCTCAGAATAGCCTTTATTTCCTGTTCACCAACTTCAATGAAGTTCAGAGGACTGTGACTGTCATCTTTGGAGACTACTGTGATACATATTTTTGATCGAAGCGATTGTTGATCTGTGCAGAGTTCGTTTGATATATACATGACCTCTCTCCTGCTGTCCAGTTATAATATCTAGAAAATGCAAATAATTTTAGGGCCGATGCATTCAGGTCATTGTTCTTTTTTTCAATCTTATTTGGTTGTAGTTAAATAAGATGTTTATTTTCACATTATCAATTCATTGTCAGATTGTAATTATTTGTGCGTGCATTTATAAATTATATGCGTTTATAGATTATGTGTTTGTTTGTGTATGTGTATGTCTTTACGTATGTGTCTGAATATGAGCGGGTATGTGTTGAAGTGTGTGTGT
Organism: Eledone cirrhosa; assembly: GCA_964016885.1. NCBI lineage: Eukaryota > Metazoa > Mollusca > Cephalopoda > Octopoda > Eledonidae > Eledone > Eledone cirrhosa. Next base: position 341,081,268 of record OZ024743.1, read on the forward strand.
GTGTGTATGTGCGCGTGTGTGTGCGCGGCTGTGTCTGTGTGATTATATGCCTCTGATGAATATAACAGGTTTGAGATGATATGCCACCCAAAAGGTTACCGAAAACATGCAGGTATGTCAAGCTCAATATTTAGTGCTTATATATATACATATATATATGATGTTGCAGAAGTGCAATGAAAGAATTTTGTTAGACTATATATGTGTTTATATCTATATGATATCTGTATTTTTGACCGTTGGTCAGTTAATGATAAACATTGAGCACCAAATGAATTAACTGTGGAGATATAAAAGATACAGAAGCGAAAACCAAACAAACAGTGAGTGTGTTCTGTTATTATTTCTGGCAATATTATTACAACAATATGACCCTCCGCAAGTATAACAATATATATATATGCCCACAGGCCGACCATTGCTCTGCGAAATAGGTTTTACTTCGAGATATATATCGACATTAGAGGTAGATAATATATTTTTTGTACATCTCAGAGGAAAAATATTTTAACTTATGTAATTTCTTATTTTTTATGAAAACTAATTTCCAACAAGTACATATATGCATATAGACTAACATCCAGTGATGTATTCGTATATATATATATATATATATATATATATATATATATATATATATATCGATGAGCAAAAATCACGAGCACTTTATCTCAAAATTATTTATAGCATAAAAAAAAAGGTAAAAACTTAAAACAAAAACTGAATAATAACTAATACATATTACTAATTTATACTTATTCCTAATTAAACTATTTTTCACTGGGAAAAATTTGTCAGCATTTTCTTTCCCTTTTTGCTAATATATATATATATATATGAATATCCGCCCGATAAGGTTGAATCTTCATGAGTATGTAAAATTTTGTATTTTATCTGATGAAAGCGCACCAAGTTTGGGTTGGTTGCTCTTGAAATATATATAATAATATAAATATGGTTTTATAAATATAGTTTCCATTTATTTAATATCATGAAATATTTACTCCAGTAAACTGTTGAGTGCTCTAAATCAGGTATAAACATTTACGTTTGTCGGAATTCCAACAAATTAAATACAACTTCTACATATATATATATATATATATATATATATATATATATATATATATATATATATATATATTTCGTTTCTGAATTTGGTGCGTGTGTTTCTTATTGGCAACATGACCCTCCCAAAGTATAAGAATATATATATATATATATATATATATATTATAAGACACGCACATATACATATACACATACATCTCTCTCTCTCTAACTCTCTCTCTCTCTCTCTCTATATATATATATGTGTGTGTATGTGTGTGTGTGTGTATTTGTATCGGTGTGTGTGTATGCGTCTGTATTTGTATATGTGTCCGTTTGCGTTTGTGTGTGTGCGCATGTGCTTGTGTACGTGTATGTACGCTCACATGTGTTAGTTCATGTATCAGTATCGGGGATTGAATGTGTATGGGTTTGTCTATACACGTCTATGAACGTATTTTTAAGTATGTCAGCCAATACTGACATACGGAGAAAAACATATATTACACATATTACAGAGAATTACAACCTGCACATTATATGTTTCCTTATATTACCACATATTTGCTGGGTTCATGATTTCCTATCGATTTTTCCATAAACAAGCATATGAAAATTACATGTTTTCGTGTGAAGCGTGTGGTTACTTAAAAATTATGATTTTTATAATAAACTTGCATTTTAGTCTAGATTCAAGCACATCATAACTTAACGTCATCGAATGGTTAAGAAGTTCGCTTCGCATTCATCAGGTTCTCAGTTCAATCCTGTTGCGTCGTATCTTGGGAAAGTATAATTTCCATAACCTCGGGTTGACTTGTGTCTAATGAGGATGATTGGGTTGAGAAAAACTATTTTAAAACCCGTCGGATTGACTGTACCTGTAATTCAGAATATCTCCCCTAATATTCTGTTAAGGGATGTGTGTGTGCCTTGTTCAACATCATAAACGTTAATTTCATGAGTAGGTTTACCCATTGACCGAAAAACCTGAGCATTCATCGTCGAAACTGACTGAGTCAGAGATGGGGAGGCATAGTAAACAACGTGCTGCTTCGTTCGTCTCTGGGACAAAAACATAAACACAATTTATTTTCTCTTCTCTGCTTTTTCTTTGCTTGTTTCCTTAAAGTTTACCATCATTTCGTTGGTATACATCTATTACACAATGTATAGCCTAAGATATCACCAGGCCACTGACCTGTCTATAGTGTTCAATATATTTCACTTTATAATCCACTTACACTAATTTCACTTTATAATACACTTACTCCGTTCCCGCACTATTAACATGATTCAACATGAAAAATGGATGACTTGCATAACGTCGCGTGCTTTTTTCCATATTACGTGATTATAAACCTTGCTGAATGACCAATTGTACCCAGTGGTAAACCACCAAATTTAAACGTATATATATAAATATAAATATATATATATATTCATACATATACACACGCATACACACATACACACACACACGCACAAACGCACACACACAATATATAAACATATACACATGTACAGATCCATACATATATAAACGTATGTACGGAGACAGCAGTGCTTGCCCTTAAAATCTATATATA
>OZ024743.1:341091406-341131406 GCA_964016885.1 Eledone cirrhosa
TGGGTCTGCAATCAAACTTATATTCAAACGCATTTTTGAATTTGGAAAAATAACATTGGTATTCATGGTAACGGTGAACTGTTAACAGCATTAGCACCACCACGAATACTACAACAGTGACTCAAGGTTAATTCCCTGAGTTTGCGCAAAAATACAAACATGGTGCCCTGAAACCCTTTTACGATGCCCTCAAACCATTTACGAAGAAAATTCGGATTGTATGGTTTCAAATGTATTTTAAAGTACTCGTCAGTAAATACCTACTCTCTCTTGACTCTTTAGTGATTCAAGTTTTGGGAAATGAAGATAAGATCAGCAGGAACTTAATTGTGTTTGCATGTCATTGAAAAGTTGACCACGTATATTGATTAAAAGGATTCCCTTATAGTGCATTCGAAATGAAATTTACAAATATTGTTACTACCATAAATTCAAATAACCATATATATAAAGAATTTTTTGTCTATTCAATCTAAATACTACTAAAATTGTGTGATTGTGTTGTGTTAATAATTTAATACAGCAAAAAAACAGTGCATAATGGAAAAATACTTTGAAAGGAGGTTGGCTCTGAAATGGTAATACAAATGGCGTAAAATAAGTTTCGCGTTAATCTGCGCATGGGTTCTCGAGATACGGGTTTTTTCCAGGTACCTTCATAAATAGAAAGAGAGAAAGAAAGATAGGGAGAAAGAGATAGTGGTTGTGAAATTGAAAGAGAGGTAGAGAGAGGAGACAGAGTGAGTGAGAGAGCGAGAGAGAGAGAGAGAGCTGTAAAAATTATGTTTAAGTGAACGTAACCCAATGGGTCACGTGTGGTCTAGTATATTATAATTCCAAGTGATACATGTTAGGCGAAGGCAGACAAACCTACACCGCCCTACATACATACACACACACACACGCGCATATATATATATATATATACACTCACACACACGCATACACACACGCACACATACACACACACTTATATACATATATCACTGTATCTTTTGTTAGGCAGGATTGTATTAGGGCATTAAGTATAGTATATGCTTCGATATAATCAACTGGTATCCTTAAATATAATAACTCAGCTTCGTCCCATTCTAACACCACAACTAAAATTTTATTTCAGATACGCTATGTTTTTGCAAATGTAACAATGAAATTGATTAGAGATATTTTAAGATTCCATTGAAAATAATTCGTTTAAATCGTGATAAATTTCATGTCAATATCGCTGTTTTATCTCTGCGTGAGTATGTCAGTATAGTTTAGTGTTTCATTACCAAGGGCGGAACTTCTCTCTATTATACATTCTCGTATATTGATAAATGTGCATGTCTATTGGAATTGAATATTCGTATTCTACACAATTAGTGGCGTAGCTTCATTGTAGCATGCAGATAGTGGGTAGTTTAGTTTCAAGTTGACATACGTGACAAGAAGGAGGATTATTAGCAAGGAGAGAATTATGATATATTTAATATTCTATTCCATTATTTATAATCGCTGTTGTTTTTGGTGTTGTTAAATTTTCAAGCATGACAGAAAAGACCAATTATCAAATAATGTTTCAGCTCTGACTATTAGCGTATATTCAGACGTAATATATCCCAAACTACTTTAACTGTGCCCTAGGTTGTAGCGGTCAAGCCCATGTCAACTAATAATCTCAGATGGTGATGGTGAAAATCATGGGGCTCATCGATTAGAGTTGACAAGGGTTTCGACAGCGACAACAAAAAACAAACAATTAATGTAGTCCGAGGTATATTATGGCTGAATACAAGAGAATGAAACGTTTCGCTACTATTTTAACCAAAAAACACTTATATGCTTAGTCGTTCCTCGATACCACTGTTTGAGAAGACTTCCAAAAGCCTGCTTGTGGCAGTGTACGCTAGGGTTAGATTACCCTTTATCCTACGAACTTCAGTTATGGCTTTCTTGGTTAGAATTTTATTTCTATAACCATATATGCGTTTGCAGCAATTCTTCTAGAAATAAGTTGATTTTTACATATAATTGGTAATCTTCTACTATAATATTACTGCCAAATTTTTGTACGGTATAGATAGATATTTTAATGGTCTAGAGGATTTGTGGTACTTCTGTTTATATATATTTTTTTTTTCGGTGGGGAGTAAGGTCCTTTTCACTAGATTATTAAGTATTTTTGTCAAGATTTTATGGGAACCTGTTAAATATACTTGGCAGGTATTGGGAACAATATTACGTCTTAGCGCTTTCCAATTGATACATTTATTGTAGCAACTGTACTAATTTTAAAGTTTATATGACCTTTCATCCTTAATCATGTTTTGAAAAAGCTTGACTAATAGTTGTTGGCACTGCATTGGTTCCAGTTTGGTTTCTACTTCGTTGGTAATTTCGTTTTGAGCTAGAATTGAATTTTATATTTTTCAAATAATGTTTATGATTTTGCGAAACTTTTGTTTTATAGGTATATTTATTTAAGGTTATTTTTTGTTATGTTGCATTTGTTCGATATTTATCTCACTATCTGTCCTGTTTCATTTCTGATTTTTCGTTGTTGATTTCATTAAGAGTTGCTAGATATTTTCAATATTACACTTTATATAGCTTTCGTGCGCTCAAATGTTTCGAAATAAGTACTTTGAAAGAATAGCTAGTTTTCTATCTGACTATTGAAATTGTTTCACATTAATCTGTCGATGTTGATGTTTGCGTCAATTTTTATTAGGTCTTTGCTTGCCAACTTTACGTTTTTCATTTGTGTTGCTGTGTTGTCGTTAAGTTTATTTTGGATGGAGGGATTTATAAGAGGATCTTATATTGATTTAAATTCTTGAACTATTTCCACCTATAGATTAATGTCCTTTTCAAAATAATCCTTTTAGAGTGCTCCATTGTTAAATATTTCCAATCAATGTATTCACATTTTCTTTCTTTTGTGTAGTTTGGGTTTAGCTTTTGATGGTTAATATCCTGCTTGGTATGTTAGGGGGTTTGTTTGCTATGTTTGTTACATATTTGGTTTGTTTTCATATGCTAGATATATATATTTCATATTTTCATTTTTAATGGTTTTATATTTAATGTTTTCCATGTTTGAAATTGTTCTTTATTTGTACATTTAATATGTATTCTTTCTTAGTGATATTTTTATTGATAAGTCTAATATTTCGCTTTTGAAATTGTATCTTTTTAAGTCAGTCTGTTGGAATACAATGTACAGGAGAGCAATTTTTTCTAGCTAATATATACGTATGTTGTATTAGTGTCATTCAAATCGGGTAGTTTATTTTGAAAATGTGCATATAGTGCATATGATATCTTGTTGTTGTTGTTGTTGTTCTTGTTCTTGTCCTTGTTGTTGTTGGTGTTGGTGTTGTTGTTGTTCTTCTCTTCTTCTTCTTCTTCTTCTTTACATTATTGGTTGGTTTGTACATATGTGATACGCACGGAGAAATAATCAGAGAGAGCGAGAGGGGGGGGGGGGGAGAAAGTGTTTGGGAGGAGAGGCAAAAAGGCAAGGTAAAAGAGACAGGACCGTTAATTATAGACATTTGTTATCAAAGACATAAACACATGTGATATATAACGAAGTACAGCTAGTGACGTTATCGGGAAGAATATTGATTAATGCGGGTGGTGATAGTGATAGTAAAGAGGGGGAAAACAAAGACTCTAGTCATTTTAAGTAATGACTAATCTTTTTACCCGTCAATTATTTAACGCATGCACTTTAGGGTCACCTGATAGCCTGAACCTTTAACAAAGGATTCAGATTCCAGTTACATTAGCTTATGCAATGACAATTAAGAAAACACAGGATGAAGCATTTAAGAAGGTATGGGATCACTATCTACAACCAATAGTTATGTTACATTCTCTTGGGTTAGGAAATAAACAGATGTTTTTCTTAGTGTAATTAATTGTTTCTAATTTTGGCACAAGGCCAGCAATTATACCAGTGTATTACTGGTGCTTTATTTTATCGACCTCATAAGGATGAAAGGCAAAGTTAACCTCGGCGGTATTTGAACTCAGACTATAAAGGGCGAAACTCTTTGCTGAAAAGCATGGCGTCAGACCCTCTACTGATACTGCCAATTCACCGCCATTAGGGTAATTAATATCAACAAGGAAGGCCTGCAAATGTGTGTCAGAGTAATTATTGAGTTAAAATTATCAACAAACGCGGAATCTCCAAGGGACCAGCTTGTAGTTGTTGTTGTTGTTGTCGTCGTCGTCATTATTGTTGCCGTTGCTGTTGTTGTTGTTGCTGTTGTTGTTGTTGTTGTTCTTCTTCTTCTATTGTTGTATCGCGGCCGTCATCTACTACCGCCTGACCGTCGTACCTTGTCCTAAGCCCCGCCTGACTGCGCTGGAGCGTTTGCTCTTTCGCTTTTTGTGGAAGGGACGCACTCCGATGGTCAAACGGTCCATCTGCTGTCAACACCCGCTACGTGGAGGGCTGGGCATGCCGTGGCTGATGATGCGCAAACACGCGCTCAGGCTACGACATCTCCACCTCTTCCTCTACGGTGATCAGGTGTGGTCGCCGTTTGCTAGACACGTCTTTCCCCAGATCGTCTCCTTGACGGAGCTGCAGTCCTGGGTCAAGCGAAGACCGAGAGGGAGCGCTTGGAGACTGGAATGTCTTCAGGCGCTCACAGCCCTCGACCAATCGGGCAATATGATCGGTGGAAACTCCACCTTGGCGTTCTATAGAGGATTAGTGGAGGGAAAGAGCGACGACGTACTTGGAGAAACTCTAGGCGTCGACGAAAATCAGCTAGCCAATCTCTTCGGAAGGACTTTCGGGCCGGGGCCTATGAACAATTTCCAGAAATCTCTGGCCTGGCAGTGCTACCGAGGAGCTTTGCCAGTTCGGGATAAACTCTACAGGCATGGAGGTGCCGTCAGCCGGGCACGTCCGAGATGCGCGCAGGGCGACGAAACCGTCCTTCACTCACTCGTCCAGTGTCCGAGCATTCCTGACTTGTGGGTTTATGTCGAACACCTGCTGTCACGTGTAGGACGGATCCAGCTATCAGCTGAGTCCATCGTGAGGATGCCCCGCCCCCTTCCTTTAGCCGGGAAGGGCAGGCAGATTTTATCTGTCTGGTGGCCATGGCGAAAGAGATAGTATGGTGGACACGTTTGAAAGGGCTGAAGACGAGCACTTACCTCTTCAGTGATGCCCTGATTAACTTTTTCAAATTTCATTTGAAAAGGAAAATGAGGGTAGAGAGGGAAGTGCTCTCTTCCCAGCATTTTGTTGAAAGATGGGTGAGAGAAGCAAGTATGGCCCGAGTGAATGGGCCTACCCTGAGTATGTGTCTGTAAATTAAAGGTGGAAAACTGGGGGAGGGCACTTGCCCTGGTGGTCCGGGTCACTGTGGCCTTTTAATGGGCTTTCTCCACAAATGTCCCTCCGAAGTCTCCCCCCTATTGGGGAATTTTTCATTGTTATTTTTTATTACATCCTCTGTTTGTTTTACACGCAGAAATGCCCATTTGCACCGTCCTGTATTGTCCTGTACTGTTCTTAATGTCTAATTTATGTAAACCCTTGTGGTTAATAAAGAAAGCATTATTATTATTATTATTATTATTATTATTATTATTATTATTATTATTGAATGCCATGCTTGACGGAGGCTCGGCTCTGTAAGGTATAGTAATTTTTAACCGCTATAACAATTGTAAATTGTTTAAAACTTTAACCAAATTGTAGATAAAAACACTCTCCTCCTCGTGAGAGGGGTCTTTCTGCCCATTATTTGGCCCTTCCGGGTTAAATAACCTCTTATTGGGGTTTTGTGCCCAATATTCATTTTAACCCAAAAAAACATGGCTACAAAAAGGAATTTTCACAAGTCACTCCCACTCATTCCGTCTTCTACTACCTCAATCATCACTACATCAGACAGAACATTGTCTCTCTCAATCCATTCTATAAATGTGTCTTTCTCACTCCCTTCTCTTTACTGCGGGCCAAACATTGTGAGGGTCAAACTGACCCACGTCCACCCCTGGATGGCCCCTTCTTGGCTGGCCGCGTCTGTCCTCGTCGGAATCGAGGACAAAACAACTGTACTGCAAGTACAGAAAAAAGTACGAGAAGATTGGGTCGGCACCTCCATTGAGATGTTAATCCAAATCAACCAGGAGTGCATCGAAGCTATCCCGGATGTGATAGACTTCGATAACGGCACTCAACTGCCCATAAGTGTTGAGGGCAAACGCTCGAAATGCTTTCTCTGTGGATCGAAGACTCAACTCAGGGCCTTCTGCAATGAGAAGACCCTGAGAAAGGAGAAAATTCCCCTCCTTCCGAAACCGGCTCCACTGCTACCAGCAACAGGACAGGTGGCAACCAAGAAGGATAGGTCCATGGCACCCATACCCACGCCACGGAAATCAAGAACCGCAGCAGCAGTGGAAGTATTAACAACAACAAGAGTAATACCAACTGCAGCTGCAACAGAGACTCCACTGCAAACATCACTAACAACAACAAGTGAAATAGTGGAGCTGGTACCCCTGCCCGACCTTACACAATCGGACATAGAGTGTGAGGTGGGAGAGGGATGGCAAAAGGTCGCAAGAAGGTACAAACGCAGAAGCAGCGCATCGTCGCCTTCGAAAAGGGAGGAAAGAAATGAAAAAAGGGTAAAGAGACTTACAGCAAAGAGACTTGCAGCAAAGAGAATTACAGCAGCAACACCACCAACACCATCACCACCCACACCGGCACCACCATCACCGCCGGCGGCAACCCTACCGCAAACAACAACAACACCTTCAACACCACCACCGCAAGCACCAACATCGCAAATACAACAACAAAACACACACACCCAGCAACAACGACAAGAAAATAGCAGAACCACACCCCAACCCCAGAAAAACAAATGCGCAGCAATAAATACACACAACAAGAAACTAATGACTTACATAATTGAACACACAGACATTTCACAGCACGACTACATAATACCAGCACCAACCAAAACACCAACGAACATAAGACTGGTAAGAATAGCACAGCAACAATACACAAACATTAAAACGAAATTCCTCAACGCAGTTGGTGAGTTCAGAGACCTAGGAGGGACACTCAATCAGAGAGTATATTAGGATATATTCACAGAAGAGCCGACGACCAGCCGAAGGGACGATTCAACGGTCCCTTCACCAGACGATCAAATGAAAAGGATGGAGAAACCATCTTTCCTCTACGAGAAGTAAGGTAAGTGGTCTTTCCCATCTATTACACTCCATTTCAACATGACCTCACTCAGAATAGGCAGCATAAATGCGCGTGGCTTGGGTTCGTCATGGAAGCAGGGCCACCTGCTCAACGACCTCAGGTCACTAAACATACATGTAGTGGCCATCAGCGAGACCAGACTCTCCGAAGCACGGGCCTTCGCACCGATCTTCGGCGGCTACGATGTGTACGCATCTCCCAGCCGTCCTGGATCGGGGGGGGGGGGAATTGCTGTGCTTTTTTATGGATCTCGCCATACGGGCCATCTTCCTGAACCCAGAAGGTAAGTTGGTGGTGCTAGACGTGACCAGCGGAGACACGCAAACTTTCAGGCTAGTGGCCGTCTATGCCTCGACAGGAGCAGGGTGTCCTGATTTCTTCCTGCGTCTGGAGACCTTTCTTGGAACGTCCCGCTCTTTAGTGTTAGTGGGCGACTGGAACGGGATCTTAGATGCACGCTGGGACTGTGTGGGATTAGCGGATAGGGGAGGAGGGTGCAAGAGCCTCACCAACCTGCTCAGGCGTTTTGAACTGTCTGACAGGTACCGATTGGATTTCCCGAATGTGCCAATGTGGACTTGGACAAACCGCATAGGGTCATCCAGATCATATCTCGATAGAGTATTTTGTAGGGAAATAGATAGGTCTAGCATAGGCTGTCCACAATTCAAGATAGTCAGCTACACGGACCAGAAATTCGTGATCTGTGTGCTTGACTTAGATAGGCTTCATAGACGAGGATCCGGCTACTGGAAGCTAAACGCGTCCTTACCAGCGCACAAGGCCTACAGAGACCGGATTAGCGAACTAGTTAAGCGGGCTTTGACGGGGGCCATCGTCAGCAACAAGTGGTGTTTTGCTCAGAAAAGAGCGATTAGAATAGAGTCCATTAGGTTTAGTAAGGCTTTAGCAATAGAGAAAAATAGAGCAGAGGGAGAACTAGTTAGAAAATTAGACGAGGCGCTTAGCAAAGGCATCGTGACCGACGTACTTGCGGCGAAATTGGCCCTTGACCAATTCTTCAATGCAAAGCACGAAGGCTGCGTTGTCAGAGCTAGGGTGTGTGCTCTCAGACACGAGAGGACGAAAGCCGTTCAATGGGCCCGAGTGGCGGAGGCGCGTCGTGGCAACAAAGCCACGATCCGGTCTTTGGTGGACCACGACGGGCGCATGCTACTCGATCCCGGGCAAATGTGTGAAGCTTTTCAGCGACACTTCGCTCAGCTGTTCGGGGGCAGCGCGGACCGGATCTAGGGATGGACTTTAGTGTCTACCTCGACAGACGGCCACGGCTCTCGGCCACTGAGGCGGAGTGTTGCGAAAATCCTATAACAGCCGCTGAGGTACGGGAGGCAATGGCTGGCTGTACAAGGGGTAAATCGCCTGGTTTGGATGGTCTGCCCAATGAACTTTACGTACAGATGCCAGACTTGTTCGGAGACCTCTTGGCGGACGTCTACTGCAACTGCCAACAGAACGGGAGAATTCCCAGCTCTGTGAGCCGAGAAGCGGTGGAGGTGGTGAGAAAGGCTCCGAACAAGAGGGATAACATAGATAATTTCGGGCCCATAACTCTGCTAAACACAGAGTTCAAGATTTTGGGCAAGGTGCTAGCAAAGAGGTTGGCGCTTGTCGTTGGTGGTCTGATGGGAGAGGCGCAGACATGCGCCATTTCCGACAGATCTATCTACGACAACCTCCACCTCATGCGATACATCGTAGAGAGGGTAGCTAGAGAACCTGGCACGGGTGGGTCCTTGATCAATTTAGATCACTCGAAAGCTTTCGATAGGCTTGACCATCTTTACCTAGCGGCAGTCCTGAGGGCGGCTGGCTTTGGGCCCGTCTTCAGAGGCTGGATCGCTGCCATGCACAGCGACATCTGCTCTGTGGTGAGATTGAACGGTCACCTTGACATATATATGCTGTCTTCAGCAGACAGCATGTATATGTGAAAGTATGTATATTTCCTCTGATAATTTGTAATATTTTTACATAGATCTATATGATATACATACCAACACACATATACATCCTAGAAACGATCGTAAAATGATGATTTTTTAAATATAAGGAACTTATTCTCTGTTTTCATTTCATTGTTTTTGTTAATTTAACTTGATTCTGTTTTCCTATGATTTTCATCGACAATTTTTGAATGCATCTTCTATTGTCATGATATTTGGATTACATTGAGTTCTTCATACGGATTGGACACTACCGTATATTTTGGTAGAGTTATCTACACCCCCCCCCACATATATATATATATATATATATAATTAGAATTGTATACTTATATATATATTGTCTGGTGCGTTTTTCTATAAAACTATTTAATGCAGATCGACATTGCTGACTTATTTTTATGTCTTAGTTAGGGTAGTAAATGCAGTGGGTACAAGAACTTCAGGGGCATTAGACAGGTAGGAGGAAATCGAAAAAGTATCAAGGGCGTCTGTTTTACCGTTGCTTAGCTCAAAGTCAAATTTCATTGTACTGATTTGGATTCAATGTATTCTAAAGATGGGATGCCCCATCTTGTTCAGTAATATATCATTTCCGTATTTAAGCTGATATGGTATGACATAAGGTAGGTTTGTTTGCTATTTGAAGCAGAGAGAGAGAGCAGCAATATTTAGGGATAACGTGTTGCTGTAGTTAGAAAGAATGGAAAGAAAAGATGCCGATAGTCAGATCGGGTAAATGAAACTGTTTCCTCTGGATGTAAGCGGGATTTAAATTTAGAATGCAGAGTACAAACAAATTTTGCAAATCATTCATTCGGACAATATAACAATTCCTTCTATCCGCGGTCTCTTGAATAGTACTTTATTTATCGACTCCCAAATAATGAAAGCTAGGTTGATCACTATGGGATTTGTATTCACAACGTATAGTCCGAGAACAAGTACAACGTCATTTAGACCGACGCTCAAATATCCGTCAGTTTCAGCGCTATGTAGCAGGAAACAGATATTCAAAATGTCGGAGATCTGTTCCGAATACATGAAAAAGGAATACATTACTGACGGCATCCAAGTGTCAGGCAGTGCTGGTTACTAGAACGCGAGATTAAGACTATTACGCAAGATATTCTTTAGTTCATACCATGGCTCTCACCAAAATATCCACTACGCAATTTCACTGAAAATGCTTTGTTTGTCCAGAATCTATTAAAGAAATGATTAGTCCATGTGCCACGCTGTAGGATCGAATCCTAAACCACGTAAGTGCCAAGAGAATGTCTTAACCTTGCTCTTACGCTTACACACACATAAGGCACATAAATGATCTTAAATAAATCTCCTTAAATGGTTGGTCTTCAAATACAGCTGTGACTGCATAAAGAGAATAATTACATCGATTTGAACTTAAACAGTAATTACTACACAGAAGAAAAATATATCTACAATTTTCCAACATATTTTTTTGCCAATCTCAAAATAATTATTAATTTAAATGCAGAAAACAAAAATTACCCTATTAGTTTGCGAGAACATATCAATTTTTTCCACCTTATCTCTCACTATGTACGCCCCCCGCTCACTCCCCCTCTTTCTATTTTCTATCTATTTGGATATCTCCTCTTCTGTTTTATTTGCTTCAATACGTGTATGTGTGTGTGTATATATATATATTTTGCTGTCCTTGTGCTAAAAGTAGAAATAATTAATATATATATATATATATATATATATATATATATATATATATATATATAAATTGTTTCTACTTTTGGCACAAGGCCAGCAATTACCCAGTGCATTACTGGTACATTATTCTATCCACTCCCTAAGGATGAAAGGCAAAGTTAAGCTTGGCGAGATTTGAACCCAGATTGGCAAGTAGGCACAAGGCCAGTAATTTGGAGGGAGGGGAAAGTCGATTAAATCGACCCCAGTACGTTACTGGTACTTTATTTGATCGACCCCATAAGGATTAAAGGCAAAGTCAACCTCGGCGGGATATGAACTTAGATCATAAAGGCCGTAACTCTATCTTGCAAAGCATGGCGTCCGACCCTCTAACGATATTGCCAATCCACCGCCTAATATAATATTAATAATAATTGTTTCTACTTTTGGCACAAGGCCAGCAATTATATCAGTGCATTACTGGTACTTTATTTCATCGACCCCGTAAGGATGAAAGGCAAAGTTAACCTCGGCGGGATTTGAACTCAGAATGGCAAGGGCCGTAACTCTATGCGTCAAAACATGGTGTCCGATCCTCTACCGATACTGCCAATCCATGATAATAATATGGTCGAGGAGTCAAATTTTCATTACGTTTATTCAGGTGTGACGCGCGCTTTGCGATTGATTAGCTCAAAGTTTGATCTTGGAATCAAAAGCTCATCAGACTTCTGTTAGCGCAATGACGGAAGGATTCCCGTACAGCGTTAGGGCGTTAAGAAAAAAAGTATATGTATATATAAGGGAGTGCAATGGAGTATTTCACCATTACTTTTGATAAGGTGAGAGAAGCTCAATACACACTAAATGTCCTCAGCGTGTAAGGAATTCAAAATGTACGAATATATTCTTCGAAATTTAAAGTTCTTGTTGTTGAGGACAGTACTGGTAGCAGGAAGTTAATATCTAAAATGAAGAAAAACTAAGCTTAATAACTTAAATCCATTCTTTAATTTCTATGTACGTTTCTATACAAGGGACGTTTCTATAATGGTACATACATTAGCATAGTTCTCGTCAAAATAAGGTAGACCATCGCAAAATAGCATTCCATGTAATAATGTCTTGATTGGAATTTTATATGCCAAAGCATGATCATCATCTTCTTCTTCTGTTCATCTGCCCGGGTGTGTACGCAGTGTGTTTGTACATATGTGCGATGATGTTTGTGATTTTATGTGAATACCTGTGAATACCTGTCTATGTGTGTACGCTTAGTCTTTGTTCGCGTCTATGTGAATGGGTGTGTTGATGAATACTGCCACATGGTACGTGTCGGTGTGCAAGTGGACTGAAATAGTGTGTGGGATGTTTGGAGGTGTGACATGGAGAGTCGCCCAAAAGAAACGCAGTGGTGCTGTTTCCTCTGAGAAAGTTACTTATTAAAACCTCCATCATATATACGGAAGCAAGCGTTTAACAGAAGAAAATTTTACTCTTTTAGCGACAAAAGAAAATTGAAGTACATGAAACTGAAACTCTCTTCTCTAATCAATCATCATAATTTAATTCCTTTAAACATGTTCTTAGCGTTCGAACTAATTAAGCAGTTCTTGTGACGGTCTACTTAAGCTTGCACTGCTCTCAGTCCTTTTGAAGAGTTTCGATAGCAAATGAAAAGATCCTTTTAAAGTATGACAAAATTACTTACCTAGAAGGGATCTACGGATATCTTTGATGTTTCCGTTTTTGACTGAAAATAACGGTCGTTTTATATATGCGCAAGGAAACGAATTAATAGCTACCTCTTTGTATTCTAAATCATTCCATAATATATAGAAGCTCACATAGCTTTGATCATAAGTCTGTTTAAATAAAATACGCAAAGAACAAAAACAGTTGTCCATATTGCACAGTAGAAAGAAATAACGAAATATATTTTACCTGTTTATATACTTGTTTATTTTTCAATGTGTAATTGCTACATTTACATAATTAGATGTAATCTTATATGCATACTTATACTTACATACACCCAAACCGGGACACCCACATCCACGCAAAAAGACAAACAAACACACACAGATACACATATATCCATTTGTACATGCATATATGTGTGCATATAGTTTCGAAGATGTATTTCGAAGTATTTTTTCTTTTGAACGTGTTCATAAATGCAGTAAAGAAATCTCAACGTTTCCTTGATCGTAATTGTTTCTGTATACTAAGATAACCCATGATATTTTGTAGTTAGTGTGTCTCTCCTTTAGTCGTCATACATAACGCTGTGGCATTCGCTTACCTTCCATATATTAAAGTACATTTGTGATTCGTGTAACGATAATTATAGTATACCTAACATATACCCTTCTAAGATTTAGTGCATTTCAAATGTTGTTGGAGTTAATTGACTGCGGCTTCATATAACTTTAGCACAGTTTTAGCATTACAACGTTAGGTTTGTTGATGTTTCTTATATAAATTTTTGTAGATGGACGATTATTGCCTTGGTTACCAGGCATAGTGTCTATTAACTCGGCGAATGCATGCTAATTACGAGCTAAAATTCAGTGTGATTACTATTTGTAATAATGCCAGCGACGCTGGAAAAAAAAAAGAAATTATATTTTAGTATACGGTTTGATGCAGACAGGGAAATGTTTGGAAATTAAATTTTTGAATATTTTAATGTGGGTTGGAGTTAAGCCAGGTGATATTTCGGGTATGGATGCCCCGTTATTTTGTATATTGTCTTCGGTTTTTGGTTAGATCTTTTCGTGTATGAAAGTATTTATTTCTATGAAACCATTTTCCTATGGCTATTATTTTCTAAAATGTATTCTACAATCAAATGTGGTTTGCCTGAAAATACAAGGAATTTTTATATAATTTATAATTATTTGCACATAAATCTACGGTGCAATCTGAAAAGATGACCATACTTATATCAATGTTTTTAATAACGTTAATTTCTATTTATTTGAATGTATTTATTAAGCTTTTCTCGCATCATCGGAATATATTTATATATGTATAAGGTCTTCTGTACTAAAGCGTAGAAGACTTATATATATTGAATTTCTGATGGTTCGGTAAAGGCTTAATATATACGTTTAAAGAAATAGAACTTAACAATAGAACTATATATATATATATATATATATATATATATATATATATATATAATATATATATATATATATATATATATATATATATATATATATATATATCCAAAATTAAGATAAATTAAATGAATTTAATCTAAATCGAAATTGTGGGTGTCATGTCATAACGGCATGCGCCATATCGCCTGGAAAATAAGCTCAAAGATAAATCCGAGCATTTTATAATAACTAGAAATTGATTAACATATAAATATACATGACTAATCACAGGAGATAATTTTTACACGCGTGTAACCACGCATAGCTAGTTTGGGTAATAATTAAATTTATACCTTTAAGTATGATTAACCTTCCTTGTATATATCCCATTAAAGAAATATATTTCACCAATTAATCAGATGGTAAGTCACGGAAAGTGGATATTATTGGATTGTCAACAAGGAAGAATAATAATGTTCAGCTATCCATCCTTACACAACGAGTTTAAATCCTCATCTGGCCGCTACCACGTGTTGTGTCTACACATGACAGCAGCTTCGTTTCAGTGGCGTTGTGTAAGGATGGATAGCTGGACATTATTATTCTTCCTTGTTGACAATCCAATAATATCCACTTTCCGTGACTTACCATCTGATTAATTGGTGAAATATATTTCTTTAATGGGATATATACAAGGAAGGTTAATCATACTTAAAGGTATAAATTTAATTATTACCCAAACTAGCTATGCGTGTAAAATTATCTCCTGTGATTATTCATGGTATATTTATATGTTAATCAATTTCTAGTTATTATATATATACATATTGTTATACTTTATGAGGATCATGTTAGTTTTCTCTTCATGTTGTTTTTCTCTCGTATTAGTATTCTCTCATGTTTGTTTTTTCTTCAATTTCTAAACTTCCAGATTATTGTTTATTTGTTTATTGTCAAAGCTCTTTCATCACACATTCTGTGATCTCGCCGGTGACGAATTTCATATTCTGTGTCTCTCCTTTGTTCTATCCTGCACTATCTTGTTTTCATGAACTGTCTTGCAGGCACACAGACACATACACACACACACATATATATATGTAGATCCCGAATAATATCGTGGGTTAACTGCAGCTAAAAAGCTTGCTCAATACATTAGTAGAGTCTAAGCATTTTTACTTCATATGCACATGACTTCTACAGAACAAGAAATGTTTCATTCGTTTGAAAGCATTATACTTCCCTGATGATTTCACAAAAATAAATATCATAAATAACAGAATAAGTCTGTTTTTATTTGGCTAACACTGCCTGAAACAGATATATGTAAATCACATATCTTTATAAATAATACCATGGACAGAAAAATGGGGCTGAATTCTATTCTGGAATTACATCAGCGACCGAGTAAGCTCTGAACCGTACATGATGTCACTGCTTATCCATCCCACATTGGTTTGGTAAACTAGATAGTATTTATTTGTGGTCTGCCTGTCGAACATAATTAAGTTACAGCAATTATACTGCATCATATCTAGTTTAGATAGTATAGTAATATATTTTGATAATATCTTAATTACTATTGCAGAAAAACTCATCATTACAATTTCTGAGTTGTTTTGAAATTTTCTTTATATTCTTAATAGATACCATAGATAATTGTGAAATGGCACTCTATCCATTCTAATACAACTGTAATTTCTTTCTTTTTATAATTAAAGTTTTCTTAAATTTGTTTTATAAATTTGACATTGATTTCTAGTTTCAAATTTAGCAGTTGAACCACTACGCATATTACTTCATTTTTCATCGACTACAGTTTGATGAAACACAAATAATTCCCCTCTTGGTTTGAACTCAAAGCGCGTAAAATCGCAGCTAAATACTGCGAAGTATGCTGTCCATCATTTTGCCAAATCGTTCACTCCACCATCTTAATGAGTTCTAAATTAAGATTAAAACCAAAGCACTGGGGAATGAAATAGACGAATAAAGTGACTATGGTTTTCCACAAGTATACATTTCATCGTTGTCGAAGAAGGAAAGGCAAAGTCGACCTCAATCGCCGTATGATTTGAAATCAGGACGTAACTGGTTTCAACTGGATATGACAAGATATTTTACATGAATCTTTACCGAGTCTGTCAAAGCAGAGCCCGGACTGAATTGAATAATCCTGTGTTATGCCTTGATTAAGTTTATTTAATGTTTTGCTTTGTACTTTGCCAGTCATTCAATTTGTTTCAAAAGATTATTATCATTTGACTAGCTTTTCATTTCAACTATCTTAGTTGTTTGCGGGAGATTGAGAGAACGATGTTTTAAATTGACGAAATATTTTAGGTTACAGCAACAGCACTGCAATATAACCAGATTAGATAATGTAGCAATGTATTTTGATAACATCATAAATATTAACCATCAAAGTGAAACTAATGATTATAATGTGTAAGAAGTTCTTCAGCAATTGTTCATTTTCTTATCTGATATTTTGATATGCCACCCTGTTGTCTGACATCCAACTGTATATACTATATTTTCTATTTTCTATTAAAACATGTTTTGCTTTTTTTTATATATATTCAGCAAAGAAATATAATTTCAATACAATTGTTTCTACTTTTGGAAACGACAATGTTTTTCAACAAATATTGTCGGATATGATAGAGACACATTGAAATCGAGATTATTTTGTATATCTAAAACAGAGAATGTCTGTCTGTCTGACTCCCTAAAACTCGAGAGCCACCCAACCGATTGTTTTCAAACTTTACACATGTAATACTTATGGTCGTGTGAGTGTTTTGAGCATATACATATCAAATATTCAATGCCATAGGGACCGCATTAGGCGCCGGAACGTCGCGTCCTAATAATATCTATCTGTATGTCTGGTGTCTGCATTACGGCATTATGATATCGCTATCTGTGTGTGTATATATATATATATGTATATATAGTGTGTGGGTATATATATGTATATTCTTCTCATTACTGATGTATTATGTTAGCTATTTTCCGTTCATTGCCAGGAAACGTCTTACCGAACCAAAGTATCGTCTTCCTCTTTTCCTTCGGTTGCAACGTTTTTCGAAATATTTACTTCTGCGTTCACAGATTGATTTTTTTAGTTTCAGAAGATCCCGTAAAGGGTGAAAGCAGCGATCCTTCGCTTAAACTTTAATCTGTTATTTTAATATATATATAAATATATATAAATATATATTCGTGTCCAGATATTTTTGCATACACAATAACAAAATATAAACAAATGTATTTATTTCACGAGGCTCGGCAGCAGCAAAAACAACAACATAAAAGAAAGGGAACGCAAATACATGCTTTTGAAAAATCTTAATGGAAAATGATTTGCCTATTCACCCAAGGCGACTTCACTTTTTATTAGGACTTCTGCATCAATTGATGAACATACGACGAAACTGTTTCAGAAAGGAGAGATAAACATGTTTAGAATCCCGAGCAACGCCGGGCCATTCTGCTAGTTATAACTATAAAATAAAGTACCAGTAATGTACTGGGTTATTGCTGGCCTTGTGCCTAACGTAGAAACAATTATTTCAGCCGTAAGAAGCAAGGCATCATTATCTCGACTTATCCTCAAACGACATATCATCTATTTATCAGATAGATAGATAATCTATCTATATATCAACATAAATCAAAATATCTATCATTCTATATATATTAACACATGTACAAACACATACATGCATTCGCTTTTACACATACACTTATTCATGTGTATGTTTAAATATATTTATATATATATATATATATATATGCATGTAAGTATATGTTAAGGCACACACGCACACAAATATTTATATATATATTGTTACATATGGGGAGGGTTATGTCGTTATAATATTGCAAGACATATAAAATAAAACAGACTCACTGTTTGGTTTGGGTTGGTTTATATATACATATCATATATATATATATGTGTATATATATAACGGAGATGTGGTAAGGAACCAGATGGACCATAACGCCCCAGAGTACTCAATACTTAGGGTAGTAGAGTGGGTAATAAAAAAGTATGACCCCCGAGGGCAGAGCTCAAGCCGTTTCGACGGCTATTTCTGGACTCAGAAATAGCCGTTGAAACGGCTTGAGCTCTGCCCTCGGGGTCATATATATATATATATATATTTATACAAACACAACACACACACACACACACACACACGCACACACATTATATATATATATATATACACACACACACACACATACATATATATATATATATATATATAGTAAGCAGAAATAACAATGAAAATGACACATACGTTGAAAAAATGTTAGTTTAACGCTTGAAATAACCGGAAAACGTACTTCCCTTTCGGACACTCACTAGTCTTTCATCAGAAGATGAAAATCGGTGTAAAATGTAAAAACTGAGAAGAGGGAAGAACATCAGAAAAAAGAAGGGGAGGGGGGTTGACGCGTGCTCGACGGTTTCGGCTAGTTACCTCTTCTTATATATATATATATATAAATGAGCGTGTGTGTATGTGTACCTGAATTTATATCTGTTTTTGTGTCCCTATATTTGCTTCTTGGCAGCCCTTTTTGTCGGACATGGT
This sequence comes from Eledone cirrhosa, assembly GCA_964016885.1. NCBI lineage: Eukaryota > Metazoa > Mollusca > Cephalopoda > Octopoda > Eledonidae > Eledone > Eledone cirrhosa. The sequence continues at coordinate 341,110,023 of OZ024743.1, forward strand.
TGCCACCGTCGATAGTATTAATAAAATTGTAGTTACAACTGAATGCTATTAATATTCTCAGTAGAGGGCCGGACACCATGCTTTAACGCATAGAGTTACGGCCCTTGCCATTCTGAGTTAAATCCCGCTGAGGTTAACTTTGCCTTTCATCCTTACCGGGTCGATAAAATAAAGTACCAGTAATACACTGGGTATATGCGGCCTTGTGCCAAAAATAGAAACGATTATCATTATTGCTGTCCTTGTGCCATGGGTGGTAGGGAGGGTTGTCATGATTACTATGTTAGTACTGTTATTAATGTAAGAATTTGTTTAAGGCGACCCGCACCACCAGGCCTTTTTGTTGCCGTCGTCACCGTGATGGGTTCATTACTAGTGTGGTTGTTGTTGTTAATGTTGGCGCTGTCTGGCTTTAGGGTAGTTGTACTCGCTGCCATTAACTTGGTACTAATATCATTAATATCACTACTACTGCGATGACCAGTGTGGGCGTTCGGCGGTGTTGTTGTTGTTGCCGTTGTTGCTGTTGTCGCTGTTATGTTGTGGATGGATGCCAACAAGTATGTTTATCGCCCTACCACAGAGTTCCGTTTGTTTGGCTGTTGTTATCATTGATGTTGTGAGCGGGGTATTACTATCACTACGACTGCTGCGGCCAGTGTAGGCGACGTTGGTCGGTGTTTGCTGTTGTTGTTGTTGTTGTTGTTGTTGTTTTGAATGTGGGTGTTATCAAAATATATACATCACCCTACCTCAGAGTTTCGTTTATTGTTTCCACTATCTACTGCATTCTGGCTACGCATAGACTATCATTTGATACAGATCAACACAACATACTTGAAGGGTTACCTTTCTGCTCATTTACGACCTCAATTCCGTGGGGGATGCGTGAATCCTGATTTCGATAATTGACACGTGGATAATACTTTACTCCAGATAGTACTTTACTCCAGTAAACACGACGGTTGGCGACCCTTTCAGGAACTCATATGTCTGCTGGACGCACGAGCAGAAGGACGTGTGTCTTTTTTTCCTGTCGGCTGCATATCATAAAATCGAATTTCATCTGAGGATACTGTTCTCATAACACTCAAAACAGCAACAAATGCATGAATGACATCTGGATTGCATGGGAGAACCGTTGAAATATTTATAATGAATAAACAATTTATGTTACATCAGCATCTTTATTAATGTTATTATATATATTTATATATATATTATATGTATATATATATATATATATATATATATATATATATATATATATATATATGTATATATATATATATATATATGGGGGGGGGGGTATGTATATATGTATGTATATATGTATGTATATAAATATATTGTGTCAGGTCGTTCTCGAGTGCTACTTGTAACATGTAACCCAGTACAACCCGCACCAAGCTAGTTTGGTCAGGTGGATGATATATGGACGCCCTGCGGGATAAAATACAAGACCCGGCAATGTAGAAGGAACTCAGCAGAGTCAATGGCCATCCAAATAGTACTTATTTTTTAACCTGGGAGTGAAAGGCCCCCAGTTGTTGTCACAACACCTTTCTAGGAGAGGGAAACTCTGAGGCCTCGGAAGCATCCGATCATGTTGACTAGTTCTCCTTTTTGGGTAGTGTTTGCGAGTGGAATTGGTCGACGGCAAGGCATTTCCCCACTTAAAAAACCTTCAGAGCACAGGAATTGCTTGTTCAGGGTCTGTTACAGGTTCGTGTCACTGGCCGTAACCTAAAAGTGCACAAAACTCTATAACCTGACAAGCGATTGAAGTATTCTTAGTAGAGTTTACAGCCATCATATATATATATATATATATATATATATATATATATGTTTGCGTGCGAATGTGTGCGTGTGTGATGGAAATGAATAGTATGAACAATTTCTAAAGACGTTTTTAGAATATGTACCGATGAAATAAAATTACAGCAAATATATAGCTACACGTAGAGAAAAAAAATATATATAACTAAATTTATTTTTATGAATTTATCTATTACTTTAACCTTGGTTTGCTTAGCAGCAAGCATAAAGTCATACGTAGTATTCCTATATCTTATTAACGACAATCCCTCCGTCCATAAGAGAGGTTCTTTTCATTTGATTAGAAATAAAATTGTTTAAAATTGTTTCTCTATTTTGCCCTTATGTTTTCTCACTTTTTCTTTTCCCCACTTCTCATTCTTCTTTTATTTTAATATTTCAAACATATTAATTTAGTTGTTTGCTTATTCTTTTTAAAACTCCTATTCAGAAACCAACTGTCTCGTTCGTCAGATTCACACCAAACCACAATACATGAATATTACATGCTAACATTCAACTTCATCTTAAACTGAATTAAACCTTACCCTAAACCTTAGTAATAAGTAGAAAAATAGTCAATGCTTTGTAAATAATAGCCACAGCAAAATCTTTAAATAACCCTTCTCTCATGCTTGCACAATTTCACCTTCAAAACAAAGCGATCTAAATAAATATCATATATACATTCTTCGTTGTTACCAAATACTCTTACTAAGAATAATTACAGGGTTAAATAAATAGTTTAATACATAAGACATGGCTATATATTAATTTATTTATCTATACAACTAACAATATATTATTTATCCATTTAGTTATGCCCTTCACTCGAACATTGTCTTCCTTGTCTTGTTTCATTGGGTATTTACTGTCGTCTAATAAAGTTTATATTTCCATCAATCCATTATACACGTATATATATATATATATATATATATATATATATATATATATATATATATATATATATATACACACACACATACACACACACACACATATACATATATATATATATATATATGGTGGCTGCCAATGCGCTGAACGAGTGTGACTTTTTAGTCCAGCCAGCGACTTAAAAACTCTGGTACAAACACTACACTTGCGACAATTATTGACACAGAGTGCTGGGCCCATGGTACCATGTGACGACAAGTGCAGAGATATCTCCAGATATAAAGCAATGCCTGTGCCGTGAAGCTTTTATAGTGAGCAAAGGAACTGCACAAAGCTAGTCCCACTCTCTTAAACAAGATGATATTTACCAAAAAGAAGAACAAGTCAACATCATTGGATACCATCAGGGTTGCAGGTGTTATGTCAGAGTTTTCCTTCTCCTAGAATTCTGCCTTGACAAAGGCTAAGGGGTCATCTCTCCCGGTGATTTTGGATGGCTATTGACTCTTAAGAGCTGCTTTGCCCTTTGACAGGTTTTGTTTTTAGTCCTGCAGGATGTCCAAAGTCACCCTCCTCACCAAGAAACCTTGGTGGGGTTGCCAGTTTAGTCGCCAACGACCCGACCATAAGACAGGTTGTACTTGGATACATGTTACCAGTAGCACCAACTGGTTACCTGACACAATGTATATATATATATATATATATACATACATACATACATACATACATACATACATACATACATACATACAATGGCGACCGTTGTGGTCAGTGTCCGATAATTGGACGTGTGTAATTACGGCTTACATGAAGGCAACATACCATATATTGGAAAAAGTTGAGCTACATTACGCGGTAAGATTACATACAATAATTCTACATAAGTGTTTGAACTGTAAGTGTGTTGTAAAACACCTATTTATATGAACGATACATACACTTATGATATATGAACGATACATACACTTTAACATATAAATGCAACGTTGTTATATTACATTTATAAAGAAATATAAAAGTAACGTTTTCGATTCAGAAACAAAAATATAAGTGTTTGAACTGTGAATGTTGTGAATATGTTGTAGAACACCTATTTATATGAATGATACATAAACTTTAACATATAAATACAGCATTGTTATATTATATTACATTCGTAAAGGAATATACTAAGTAACGGTTCTTTTTGTTCTCGATTCAAACGATTCAAGAACAACGTTTAAAACACAGTTGTAGAATTAAAAACTAACTGAAAAGAAATATTACCCAAGCTGTGAATAACTTTAAATTTGATTCTGACAGAACTTTGTCGTAACTTTTAAAGAAGATCATCGACTATTTAAAAAAAAAATAAATACAAAATATTAGTGAATAGACGAACTCATCATGGCAAAAAGTACAAGTCTCCTTCGACCAAATCGCAATTACAACCGTTGTATACAGTGGAGCTACGAGCTTAACAAAGAATTATATGAAGCATACAAACAATCTGAACCCCAAAAGTTCGGTTTTATGCAAAGGCTAAAAACTTTATGGAACTCCAAACACCCAGAATTAGACTTTTCTCCAAAGCATCTAAATGAACAGGCAAAACGTATCATTAGATGTAAATTGATACATCTAACGGAATCGAGTGATACTACAAATACAGCCCTTGTAGACAACCACCCCACCTCCACTGACAGACAAAGAGAATGGCCGGCTAAATCTAACAGTGAACAGCTCACCAACAATTTTGCTGAAATCCATCCCACTTCCACTGAAGAACAGCGAGAAAGGTCAGCTGACTCTAGTAGTAATTGTCACCACATCAACAACGAGGCTGCAATTCATGACTCTACTGAACAAACAGAGCACCAAAAACTTGTGGGCACCCTACAAGTGATATGGAACGATATGTTTCAAGAGATACACAGCCTTAATGTGAGTGACAGACCATACAACACTAGAGTCAGTAAAGAACCCACTAAATTGGAATTGGAAGCGGTGAACGAAATAGCTGGCAATTATCTGAAGGCTATACGATCTAAAGGTGTAGAAACGACATTTGAAACGCTCAATGTTTTGTTATATGTTTCAGCTGTGACATTGCTATCATATAACACACATCTAAAACCACGCAATCAAGATACAAACAGAAAGCCTGAACCAGCGTGGATGCGAAATTTAAAAACCAAAATTTTGTCCCTGAGACGAAGTATCTCACACATCGCAGTCGTTATGAAATGCAACATAGAGAGAAACTTCACACGACACCAGGAAGACCTAAAGAAAAAGTTAGAGAGACGATTTGGAGATACCAAATTTAAAACTTTGAACTCCAAATTACACCAGTTGAAACAACAACTCACAGCTACAACAGAAAGACTAAAATATAAGTCAACAGCCCATAAACGACAAGTGCTAAATAGATTGTTTGCCAGAGATCCTAAATCAGTTTATCGCAGCTTCGGTGGCAAAAGCTCAATCCCTGTAAACGACACCCCTTCAAAAGAACAGGTTGAGAACTACTGGAGATCTGTATGGGAAACGGATGACGGATTCAACAGACAAGCTAATTGGCTAAAACAACTGGAACAGGACTACTGCCAACATGTCCAGACAAAACAATATGACATAGATGGGTCAATACAGCTCTACAGAAAATGTCGAATAGGAAATCGCCAGGCCCAGACCTCATTACAGGATACTGGTTGAAGAATTTCACTTTCTATCGGCAAGATCTCATACGGCTGTTTACAGAAACCATTAAGGGCACACAAGAACTGCCCAGATGGTTATCAACTGCCACTACTCTCCTCATTCCCAAAAATAGCCAAACCACCCTTGCTAAAAATTACCGCCCAATTGCCTGCCAAAACATCATGTATAAATTATATACTGGGTGCCTTAACCTGTTCTTACAGGATCACTGTGCTACCAACAACATCATAACACCTGAGCAAGCTGGTGGAAAGAGGGAGGTGTGGGGTTGCATAGATCACCTACTAACTAACAAAATGATTCAGGAAAAAACAACAAAGAATCGCAGAAACATGACTGTCGTGTGGCTGGACTATCAAAAAGCATTTGATAGTGTACCTCATGGGTGGATTATTAAGGCTTTACAGTTAGCTAAAGTCCCACAACCATTAGTAGCTGCTGTTGAACGCCTGACCAAGAACTGGTACACCAATTTGATCCTTAGAGGTGAGAAGGAGCAGGTTAAGACTGATAGGATACATTACCAGAAGGGCATCTTTCAGGGTGATAGCTTGTCAGTACTACTCTTCGTTCTCTCACTGAATCCACTATCTTACCTACTCAGGAAACAAGGTGGACAAAGAAGTGGGCCCAGAAGTATCTCCCATCTTTTCTTTGTTGATGACCTGAAGTTGTATGGGCCAAATATCAATGACATCAAGAAACAATTGGACCTCATTACACAATTTTCAACCGACATCAAAATGAAATTTGGTGAGTCCAAGTGTGCATATTTGGCAGTAAAACGTGGAAGAGCTGTGCCCTCCTCTAGAAATCTAGATATGAACGGCCTGACAATACAACCTCTGCAGTCAGGTGACAACTACAGATATCTTGGACAGGATGAGAATGTCAGATATGATGGACCCATAAATAAGGAGAGAACCAGAACTGAATACCTCAGAAGAGTAAAAAAAATATGGTCATCAGAACTGTCAGCATACAACAAATACATTGCCCACAATACCTATGCTGTGCCAATTATAACGCCAACATTTGGCCTATTGAACTGGTCATTGCAAGAACTAAGTGAGATGGATGTTAGAACTCGTAAACTTCTCAGTGTTACTGGGAACTTTAACATCAATGGTGATGTGGATAGGCTATACTTCTCACGCAAGGAAGGTGGCCGGGGTCTAAAATCAATATTAACAACATATGAGACCCGGATAGTAACACTGAAGCAACACCTTCAACAGAGGAAAAAGGTTGGCGACCATCTTGCTCAGGTTTATGAGCATGAAAAAAGAAATATCATTAGAATAGCGACTGATCTGGAGGAGAGATATGGAATAAAGCCTGATATAAATCTCTCACCCAGAGAAATCGGAAGATCCTATTCAATGTTCAAACAAGAAAAAAAAATTGACCAATTTACAGAGAAAGTTGTGCATGGATACTTGAGGCGTAAAACACAGACCATAGAGGGGATAAACCACTCAAAAAGCCTGGCATGGAGTTCCGACAAGTTTATGACATCACACCTTGAGGGATATCTCTATGCAATACAGGAACAAGAACTCCCTACCAAATATCTGCTGCACAAAAGAGGAGGGCCAGCAGCTGACAATAAATGTAGGCTATGTAAAACAAAGATCGAGGATGTAAGCCACATTGTTGCCAGCTGCGAAAGAATGTCATCTCGCTACTACCTCCCCATGAGACACGATGGGATAGCTAGAACTATCTGGAACGCACTTCGGAAAACAAAATTAACAACAAACGAGGAAGAATATATTGAGACAGATGGCACTAAGGAATACTGGTGGAACCTGAAAATAAAAACTGCCACCAAATTAAAGCACAACCGGCCTGATATTGTAGTTTGGGACCACACATTGAAAACGTGTTCTGTTGTGGAGATCAGCTGCCCACTTGATGTAAACGTTGTCAGAAAAATACAGAAGAAGGAGGACATCTACGGACCATTGATGAGGAGCTTACAAATCCAGTATCCAAGATACACCTTTAGCTTCATACCCATCATTATTGGTGCTACGGGTTATATACCAACCCGCTTGGACCAAAGTATGACCGAACTTGGATTTGCGGACAAAAAGCGCAGCTCCCTAATTCATAGTCTACAAATGGCTGCGATAGCTGGCACCTTCAAAATATGCAAAACATTCTTGCGATTCAAGGGATGACAATTTCTTTTCTTTTACAACCTTGCCACCAGGAAGGTGGCCGGTCAAAAAAATATACTCGAAATTAAGAGAAAGAGAAAACATACATACATACATATATATATATATATATATATATATATATATATATATATATATACATTGACCTTGTTAGTTTCAGAAGATCCCGTTAAGGGTGAAAGTTGCGATTCTTTGCTTAAACTTTAATCTGTTATTTTAATAAATAAATATATATATATATATATATATATATATATATATATATATATATATATATATATATATATATATATATGTATATATATATATATATACGTACATATATACATACATACATACACATATATATAAATATATTTTTATTAAGATAAATCTTCTTCAGGAGATCCCGTTAAGGGTGAAAACAGCGATTCTTTGCTTAAACTTTAATCTGTTATTTTAATAAATAAATATATATATATATATATATATATATATATGGTGGCTGCCAACTCATTTTCGAGTACGGCTACTACTTTATATCCATGTAGGAGAACCCCTACCGATGCGCTAAACAAGTGTGACTTTTTAGTCCAGCCAGCGACTTGAAAACTCTGCTACAAACACTACACCTGTTACAATTATTGACACTTAGTGCTGGGCCTATGGCACCATATGACGACAAGTGCAGAGAGATCTCCAGATATAAAGCAATGCCTGTGCCGTGAAGCTTTTATAGTGGGCAAAGACACTGCACAAAGCCAGTCCCACTCTCTTAACCAAGATGATATTTACCAAAAAGAATAACAAGTCAACATCATTGGATACCATCAGGGTTGCAGGTGTTATATCAGAGTTTTCCTTCTCCTAGAATTCTGCCTTGCCATAGGCTAAGGGGTCAACTCTCCCGGTGATTTTGAATGCCCATTGACTCTTAAGAGCTCCTTTGCCCTTTGACAGGTTTTGTCTTTAGTCCTGCAGGATGTCCAAAGTCACCCACCTCACCAAGAAACCTTGGTGGGGTTGCCAGTTTAGTCGCCAACGACCCGACCATGAGACAGGTTGTGCTGGGATACATGTTACCAGTAGCACCAACTGGTGACCTGACATATATATACGTACATATATATAAATATATATTTATTAAGATAAATCTTCTTCAGGAGATCCCGTTAAGGGTGAAAGCAGCGATTCTTTGCTTTAATTTTAATCTGTTATTTTAATAAATATTTGTTCTACATTTCTTATATATTTGATATATATTTATCCTTATCGATCCCTCTTTAGATTTTAGTCTTCAAATTTATTATTATTACTATATAAATATATATATACACTCTAGTATTTTAATTCTTAAATATATATATATATACGTATATATGTGTGTATGTCTATACACACCACACACACTAACACATTTATATATATATATATATATATATATTTGTATTCCTTTGTGAATGAGTGTTTGTGTGTTAATGGTGATTTTTTGTTGTTGTTGTGGTATTTTCAATAGTGAAAGAATATATCAAATGCGTCGTTTATCTGACGCCTCGTAAATATAAAATATTTCCAAGTAAGCTAAATGTATATAGTGACTCCAAAACATAAATTCAAAACTATCTCTTTTATTCAAAGAAGTTTCATTTCGTATGGAAAGTAATTCTACCAGACTAATCAATAAATCTTGACGGATTTAGTCGTCTATAATATAAAAAATACATAAGGTTCAGGTCAAATGCCTTCGTAGCAAAAATGAGATTATCACATTATATTTACAAATATGAAAATAGTAAAGTTTACCTTTAACTTTTAGCAAAAACAAAACAAAAACATAAATAAACTTGAAAGAGTTAATGTGTATGGGATAAACAATATAGATACATGAAATAGCAGACGAGTGAAAATCACTTGACAATTTATATTCTGCGTGTCAGACAAAAAAAAATCTATATTTGCTATATTTTCAAATAGAGAAAGTAAGTAACAGGAATCAAATAATAACATTTAAGTGTATATATAACAGTTAAAAACCAAATAGCATGCGAATGTAAACAGATGAAAAAAGCTAACTAAGCAGTTATTGTACGCTAAGTATAATTTACATGCGTCATAGTGTTAGCTGTCATATGTGTTGTTATTTTTATGGCGAATAAACTGGAGAAAGTTTGTAAAGAAAATACGCCACAAGGATGAGCAGAAATTAAAATATTCTAAAATAACTACATTTTGTCACCATAGGGAAACATTGGTGGAGTGACAAACATAGTTTCTGAAATAGGCAATTGGCTGCTGACTTCAGGTACTTATTTGTTGGGTGAAATCGAATGCTAAGATTCAAGAATTTAACCATTAATTGTTGCTGGGCTAGCTCTTTAAAAAGTAAATTGGCATGTGTCGATCTGTTATATATATTCGGGCAAAGAGATTATTTCTCAGTGGAATATATGGGAAATATCTTGTTTTAATAATTGTTTCTACTTTTAGCACAAGGCCAGCAATTATCCAGTGCATTACTGGTACTTTATTTGCCACTCTGAGTTCAAACCACGCCGATGTTAACTTTGCCTTTCATCCTTACAGGGTCGATAAAATAAAGTACCAGCAATGCACTGGGTATTTGCTGGCCTTATGCCAAAAGAAGAAACAATTATTAAAACAAGATATTTCCCATATATTCCACCGAAGAAAAGTTTCGTTGCCTGAAGAGATATCACGGATCGAGACATGCCAAGTTACCTTTTTAAGAGCTAGCCCATCAACAATTAATGGTTAAATTCTTGAATCATACATTCAATTTCACCCGACAAATAAGTACCTGAGGTCAGCAGCCAATTACCTTTTTCAGAAACTATGTTTGTCACAATACCAATTTTGCTTGTTTCAGACGGTAGGAACATACGACAAAAGCTTTTAACTCGGTCATTAATGATTGGGCAAAGTTTGCTGCAGAAGTGGTTCTTTTTAGTACCAGTCTAAATTAAGAAATCTTAAAAGGTTTTGTTGGACATTCTGTTGATTCTGCCAATTCTCGACTCTTTTGAATCAAAGTGCGTCTCTGAGTTCAATCGACCAAATAGAAATAGAAGCAAAACATATCCCCCCGTATCAGGGCTCTGTCCTAAGGTAGAGAGTAAAGATAAACTCCTTTTATCTCGTATTAGTCTCATGTTATTGGCGCTATTTGACCCCAAAATTATACTTCATGAAGCAGACTAAAGCGTTACAACCGGAAATATCCTTTCATGTTGATAGTAGAGTGCATGCAGGACTGTATTATTCATTACGCTTTTTTCTTAGACAGTAGACTTGTCATTTGAGGCAGATTCCGCTGTCTTGTGACGGTGTGTACGTACCCTAAAAACACAACCAACGTTGTACGTTGTTTGCCGATTGAGTGTAAAACTACACATTGTAATAAAATAGAAACAGAACATAGGAGAAATTGTTCAGCTGTCAGGCAGAGTGTATATTGTGTTGGTCAGTAAATTGATAACCTTGGCTTCTAAGAAAGGTATCCTGAATCCTGTACCGGAAAGACATTATTTAATGCAGGTTTATAATTGGAAGATTCTCTTCAAATTTGCATATAGGTTTATCGTAGTGGGAATCCATTCAGATTTATTACAAATGCCATAAACACTAAAGTGTATAAATCTTCTTATACATATGCAAAATTATTCTTTTCGTTTTCTCTTCTGATTCCAATCTATTATTAATATTGATTTGGGCGGTGCATTGGCAGTATCAGTAGAGGGTCGGACGCCATGCTTTCCAGCATAGTTACGTCCCTTTACGATCTCAGTTCAAATCCCGCCGAGTTAACTTTGCCTTTCATCATTAGAGGGTCGATAAAATAAAGCACCAGTAAGGTACTGGGGTCGATTTAATCGACTTTACCCTCCTACAAATCACTGGCCTTGTGCCTCTACTAGAAATCATTATTAATATTGATTTATTACGTGCCTTTACGTTCTGAGTACAAATCACGCCGAGGTTAGATTTGCTTTTGTTCTTACGAATTTGATAAAATGAATACCAGTAACACACTGGAGTTCGTCTAAAAGACTTCCCCTCAACTCCACAATTTAGGCAAGGGGATTGAATTCGTACCTTTACGTTCTGTGTTCAAATCCCGCCGAGCTTAGCTTTCCATTTCATCCTTATGAAGTTGATAAAATGAAGTACCAGTAACACACAGGGGTCTATTTAATGCCCTCTCCCAAAATTGTAGGCCTTGTGTCTAGATCAGAAGCCAATATCATTTCACTATTTATCAAGACCAACTTTGATGTTACTTGGCATGATGAAGGTTTCTCCTTTGGGTGCCACGTCTTCTGACACCTGATCAAAAGCGTGACAGGCTGATCAAATCACGGGAAAATTTGACATTGTTTGAGGCAATGCAATGATGTTTATAACCTGTGGAAACAGAGACATCCAAGTATTGGAAATATATCGGAAATATTCAAAGAAATATTTGAAATTTGGTTTTATTATTTCCATCATAAATGAGGACTTTGTTTCTCATTCCCGCATCTCTCTCTCTCTCTCTCTCTCTCTCTCTCTCTCTCTCTCTCTCTCTCTCTCTCTCTCTCTCTCTCTCTATCGCTCTCTCTGTCCTTACTTCCCTACTTGAATGACTATAGGAAAAAGAGATAAACAGATTTCTTTCCTCAAGTGCAACATAGAAAAGAAAAAAAACAAAAACAAAACGAAATGAAAAGAGACGCACTCCTCTTTTCTTTCTCTCTTTCTCTTACTTTATTTATCTATTTGTCTGTCTCTGACTTTATCTAACTCTTCTCCCATACATGGAAAACGTTCAAATAGGTCTGTTAAACCATACTAAAGAGTTATTATCAAACTGGAAACGAACTCTTTGACTATGAATATAGATTTTAAAATTTTATTACGGGAACAATAATTTTGATAATAAAGATATATGAAAATATGATGTAATACTTTCCCTTGCATCAAACAAAGAAAATATACAGAACTGGTAGCCACCGAGAGGCAGACGTTTATTTAATTCCTGTGAACATAAACATACTACCAAGTGAAGTACACTCAAATAAATACGACGAGAGTTGGTCGTGGTGTATGGAAAGTTATGAAAGACGTTCGTATTTCAAACATGAATATTTATTCCACGTGATTTCTCTTCGCTCGCCTATATAGAATCACACAGAAAATTCCAAGATAGATAATGTTAGGATAGAAAAATAAATCCCTAACGAGGAATTCACCTCCACTAAAAACGTAGTTTAAGTGTGAAATAACATTTTAGAAATGTCGCAATGAAGACAACGAATATAAAAGGACATTTCGAGATTATGTATTCAGATGAGTAAAACAAAGATTTTCAATATTTTAAGAGATCGAAGAAAAATTTCGGAAAATGCCGAACCTTAAAGTTGGCAACTGTCTAGAAGGTCGCGTAACGAATAAATGTTCCTTGCATCGCTTCAAAATCATTTAAACGGGGATGTGGGTCAAATATGATTAGAAATTAAAAAGGTTGCGTTATTATTAATACTTGGCAGAACCATGCGAAGGTCAGGCAAAATGCTTGTTCTGAATCTTTACATTCTAAATTCAAATCCCACCGAGGTTGATTTTATATTTCCTTATTCTGGGACCGATAAGGGCGGTGGATTGGCAGTATCGGTAGAGGGTCGGACGTATAGAGTTACGGTCCTTGTCATTCTGAGTTCAAATCCCGCCGAGGTTAACCTTGCCTTTCATCCTTACGGGGTCGATAAAATAAAGTACGAATAATGCACTGGGTAATTTCTGGCCTTGTGCCAAACGTAGAAACAATTATTCTGGGACCGATAAAATAAAATACCAGTTAAGTACTCAGGTCGATTTAAAATGGTGGCCTTGTGCATAAGGAAAAATTATTATTGATTTATTCATTTCTTCATTTTTGTCTCGATCATTACATATGAATATTAATAAAATCGGAATTTTACACCGAATTATTTTTCACATTTCATGAGAAACTTGGTCTGTTTCTGATTGATATATATAGAGATAGAACGATGTAATATAATACTTGTCAAGGAAATTGTTTGTAAATATATACTTTAATGATATTGCTAAAATTAGGTTGGAAAGCGTTCAAGTCTATTTTTAGTAATTTCATATCATATATATATATATATATGTGTGTGTGTGTGTGTGTGTGTGTCTATGTGTGCTTGTGTATGTGCGTATGTATATATATATATATATAGCTTAAAATGGAATGAGAATAAAAAGAAAGTAAGAACGGGGGGGGGGGGGTCCTCATCAGTTGTCTACTGGAGGTCCCGGATATTTCAACGCTTTAAAGACGAGATATCTACCCCCAGAGCGTTCAATAACTGGATACGTTATTGGGACACGGAGGAGAAAGGGAAGGAAAATATAAGGGAAAAGTAACGAAAAGAGAATATAGCGAAGAAAACAACAAACAGAGCAATGTGCGAGCAACTTAAGATAAGAAAATCCAAGACCACATGAGACCGAAAACAGAACTTAAGTCCAAGAGCGTGTGGGCGAACGAAAAGACACGTCTGACCCCAGCGAGTGTAAGGGAGAAAAGGACTGCTAGGGGGTCAGGCGAGGGAAACAATGAGGTGGCTACAGAGAGAGGATGAGTGAAAGTGAGAGGGAGAAAGGGAGAGGAAGAAAGAGGGGTAAGAGTAGATAGTAACGAAATAGGAGAGAGAAGAATGATCACAGCTAAACATGATAAAATATATGGAGAATAAGACACTTTATTTCACGTTGCACCCTCTACCTGGAGTTGCGACTGATAGATATTATTAGCAATTGAAAGACCAACGGAAACATTGTTTCCTCGGTCGGATTTGACGAAAGTCGATCGACTGTCGATATATATATATATCTATACTATAAATCTGACGGCCGTGTGTAAGAAACAAACTTTCCGCCAAGTGGCTGGAACAAACGGCACCAAATTTGCACCATAGGTGTAACATTTTCCAAGTAAGAAAGTGAGGGTATTTTTGTCTACTGAATTTTGTTAAAAGATTAAAGACATTATTTAAATATTCACTTCTTTAAATTTTCAAATGTGAACACTTCAGGTTATACGACATTCCTAACGTCTTCACGAACCAAAGTATCATCTTCCTGTTTTCTTTCGATTGCAACGTTTTTCGAAATATTTAATTCTGCGTTCACAGATTGAGTATTTTAGTTTCAGAAAATCCTGTTAAGAGTGAAAGCAGCGATTCTTTGCTTAACCTTGATTTTACTTTTGACCGGCCACCTTCCGCAATGGAAGGTTGTAATGTAAAGAACATTTTCGTTGTTCCTTGTTTAATCGTTTATCCTTTGATTCGCAATTTTGAAGGATCCAGATATCGCTTTCATTTATAGCTTATGAATTACTTAGCTACATTCCTTTTTTACATTTCCAAGTTCAATCATGCTTTGGTCCAAGTTGGTAGTTATAGTTACAATAATAATAGTTATGAAGCTGAACATGTAGTTTTCGTACTGAATCTGTACACTCACCAATGATCTTTAGGTATCTTCTGGATTTTTCTTACTAAATTGACATCGAGTGGGCAGCTTATCTACAACATCTCTAGTAGAGATTAAAGGAGAGACACAAAATAATTACAAAAGTAATCACTTAGGAGGTCAAAGAATGTGTGACGAAAGAAATGTGACAATCAAAAACCACTAAACACACATTTGGTTATTAAACTAACCGTCTGGTGAATCCAAGAAGTGCGTGTGTTTTATTGTCACCATGAATTTCCCAAACTATAACAGTATCTATTTCTACACAGTATCTATTTCTAACAAATATTGCAACACCAATACGAAACGAAGTAAAGTATATATATATATATATATATATATATATATATATATATATATATATATATATATATATATATATATATATGTGTGTGTATATATATATGTGTGTGTATATATATATGATGGCTGCAAACTCTGCTATAAGCACTGCAATTGCTTGTCAGATTATAGAGTTTCGTGCACGTTTAGGCAACGGCCAGCCATACAAACCTTTAACATATACTGAACGAGCAATGCCTGTATTTTGAAGGTTTTTTAAGTAGGGAAAAGCCTTGCACGCGACCAATCCCACTCTCTGAGCATCGAAAACACTACCCGAAAAGGAGAACTGGTCAACATCATCAGATGCTTCCCAAGCCGCAGGAATTTTTTTTTTCAGAGTTTCCCTCTCCTAGAAAGGTGTTGTGATTAAAACTGTGGGCCTTTCACTCCCAGGTGAAAAAGAAAAATACTATTTCGATGGCTGTTAACTCTGCTGAGTTCCTTCGCCCATTGCCGGGTCTTGTATTTCATCAATGAAGGGTGTCCAAATATCACCCTCCTCACCAAGCAAGCTTGGTGGGATTGCCGGTTTAGTCTCTCATGACCCGACCATGAGACAGGTTGTACTGGGTTACATGTTACCGCATGCACTCGAGAGCGACCTGACACACACACATATATATATATATATATATATATATATATATATATATATATATATATATATATATATATGTGTGTGTGTGTGTGTGTTTATATATATATATATATAATTTGTACATCACATTTATGTAACAACTGTTCAATAGAGAATTTGCCTAACCATGTGAAACCACATATATTTAGACATCTCTTGTGGAAAGTATCTAGTTGCGTAATATATTTTCTATATGGTGCCAAAGACTCTGACCCATACAGCAATGTTGAGACACGAATAACTGAGATTTTAGTTTTCACCCTCAAACGTCACTCCCTCATTCCATACACTAAGTCGCAGCTTTTCAAAGGTATCACTAGCCTTGGTGAAACTATATCCTACTTCATCTTCTAAAGAAACACTAAAATTGATTTTACATTCTAATTATGTGAAGCACATCACACACTTTAGAGGTTTATTGTCCAGAAGAATTGGGTGTGATGGTGCACTCTATTGGGGCCGAGGAAGTTTTATGCCTCTTCTTTGAAAAGGTGTTGATTTTGGCTAGTATATAACGTTTGTTATTTTAAAACTTATTGTTAGGCCAAACGCTTTTTCTGCAGAGGAAAACCGGCTTACGACTACTTCTACTCTTCAGAAAATAATAAGTCTAAAAGCAATTTTGTTCTAGTAAGGGTCTTTGCCTTAAGTTTTGATGATTGAAGAGTCCACTCGATGTTCTAAATTCAAACAAAACACCATATTCTAGCATCAGAGCAAAGTAAGTAGCGAACAAAACAGGGGCCATTACGTATCCATGCTTTGTACTATTCTTTACACCGAAAGGATCTCATGAAGCGCCATCTGACTTACCAGAAACTTGCATGACTTCATGGAAGGATGTTATAATACTGATAATCTTATTAGTAATTCCAACTTTCTGCAGTACTGATCACAAAGTATCGCGATTGACAGAGACAAAATCCTTTGTTAAGTCAGCAAGGTTATAAATACGTCGCTGTTCTTCTCCCGTACTTTCTTTGCAGCCCGCCACAAGCAATACATCATGTCTATGAATCCTCCCCAAGCCCTGACATCACACTGGGATTCAGGATAAACTTGATCTACTTGGTGAAATATTCTTCTGTTGAGAACAACTCGAGCAAAGATCTTGGCCGCTACGGAAAGTGGTGATATGCCCCAATGATTATCGCAGTTCTTTTTTCCCTTTTTGTTTAAAAAAAGTGGATGAAAAATGAGGCTTCAAATTTCTGAGGAACCTGGCCATTATTCCAAATCAAACTGAACAAATCAAAAATCTTATTCTCAAGTAGAATATCTTCATATTTGTACACCTCAACTTTTATTGCACCATTACCAGACGATTTACCTCATACCATTTGTTTTACATCTGTTTTGACTTCGGTATATGTTGGATTCAAGAACTTCCAGCCTTAAAGGAATTTAGTCGATGACATCATGATTCCCAACAGATGTTTCGAAGTGGTTTCCAGTGGTTAAGAATATCACGTTTATCTGTTAACAAAGTTAATCCATCCGATGCTAATATTGGTGAGGACTCGCTGGGACAATAACTTCTTTTATGCCTTCATAGAAGGCTTTTATATCCTTTCAGCAGCAGTTTGAGGCTCAACTGCTTTTGAAGAACACCTCTTGTCTTTCCGTTTCCTCAATGTCCGTCGAATAGTTTGTTGACAGTCCAAGTATTTCTTTTTCGCTGAAAATTTGTTGTCGACATTCCATACGGTAATGAGGGGAGTGCAGTTTTTCAATTAATGATTATATTTCTATATTATTTTCATTGAACCAATCTTGATGTGAAGCAGAATATGTTACTTCCTTGAGATCTTTCCACAATTCTATAATGGTTTCTGAAATGTTAACTCGTTAAAGTTTGCACATCAAGCAATTGAGAAAACATAGGGTTTCATTCAGCATTAAGTAACCGAACATTTAATATTTTCAGAATGTTTGCATTGTGTCTTCTATGTTTTACTTGAAGTTGAAATGATGCCTTACAACGACACAGATAATCAACATGTGCTATGAAAGGAGTGATTATAACAGATGTCACGTTCATGAAACATTTTTGTTCAAATATACACTATCAAATGCCATTTGCTTTTACCTTGGATGCCCCCAAGTGCTTTATGATAGTATTGTTAATAAGGAGACTAAGTTCATCGGAAAAATAGAGAAGGCGAAGTCTATTGCTATTCATATAATATCATAAGAGCTAAGAACAATTCCCCAGGACTCATGATCTGACCCAACTCTGGCATATAATTCCCCTAGTGTCAGAAGTCTATCATGATAGCCTATGGATCTGATAATAAAATATAATTTCTCATAAAAGTTGGTAATCTCTGATTCTTCGGACTTCATGGTTGGAGCACCTGATCAGCAAGTTTAAATTTCAATGTCATCAAACGATCACTACCACTTGCATGTTTAGTTCTAATAGCAAAACCAACATCTGAAGACCATATTGCATCCTCTTTTTTCCCTGATCAGAAAAATTCTCTCCATAATCAGGAAGTCGTGTTTCACGTAATGCTTCGACACAAGAGCTGTTCTTATTTCTAATGAGTCTGCGCTATCATGACGTGTTCTGACATTCCAAGAACCAAATTTTAATCAGATGCTTTTCTCCTTGTCTTTATAAGTGTAGTAAGAAGAACATTCTTTATGGTCATGCAATGTTTTTAGGACCCCTTTTCACGCCCTTTCTCAATTAACAGAAAGCAGTGCATTGTCTAAAAATACCTGCTTTATCACTCAGCAGAGGACACGAGCAGCACAAGTGCCCATAGGATTCGTACTAAACGGCCATCAGCTGCTGAGCTACCAACTGTGTAGAACACCAACTAAGGACTACCAGCAGTATTCTCTAACTTTCTCTGTCACTATTACTCCATCGCCAGAGAAACTCTACACAAAAAAATGAAAGAAAAAAAACAGGTCTATATACGTCACCAACTCCTGGCAAACTGTTAGCGTTGGCGTTGTTGTTTAAGATGATTTTGTTTTAAAAGGCGGTGATCGAACGCGTCTATCTGAATACATACATACATGGGTTCAACTTTACACACACATACACATGTGTGTATGTGTGTGTAAATACATGCGTGACAGGGTAAATACATTTTTACTTTTAACACGTTATAATAGCATTCCAAAATCCATAGAATATTCTCGACCTAATCTGCAACAAGAAATAATGGTAAACATGGTCTTTTGAGCAGAGGCTTTGCAGTGCATGGCAAACAATTGTTTTTACTTTTTAGCACAAGGCCAGCAATTATCCAGTGCGTTACTGGTACTTTATTTTATCAACCCATAAAGATGAAAGGCAAAGTTAACCTCGGCGGGATTTGAACACAGAATGGCAAAGGCCGTAACTCTATGCGCCAAAGCATGGTGTCCGACCCTCTACCGATACTGCCAATCCACCGCCTCATGGCAAATAATTATAGAATTACAGATAAAGCTTGATCGTCTGATAAAAATATCATTCAGTATTTAATTCATGATATATATAATAGTATTTTTTGTTTCACATTGTTCTTAGTAGCACTTCCATAGATATATTTCTCATAATATGCGGTATTCTATATACAATTGTTGCGTTGTCAACTAATGTTTGCTATCTAATTCTATTGTCTGTACTATATCATATGTTCCTATGGCTCCTTGTTGTAAACACTTAGTCACGCAAGCAAGAAGTGTCATATTTGTATGTCAGACGTAATAATTTGAGTTATGAAGTTTTACAATTTCATGTTTACGTGTAGTATTCGACGTGCATGTTGTTGCTAATTTTATAATAATTTTATAATAATCTCTGGGTTTGTGATTTGGTATGTTACGCGTTAAGTCCTGTTTTCTTTTCAAATTGGCTTTAATCGGTGTGTATTTAGTGCTTGTATTAAACGATGTGTGTTTTGTGTATTTTAATTAGGTATTGCATCTGTTGTACTAGTTTGGATCAATCTTTTCCCGTTTTGTTCCATGGGACAGTCTACCCTTGTTTGGTTTTTACAAGTACTTGTTTAAAACTAGTTTTACATGTACTTTAAAAGAGGAAAAGTTAAATGCTGTTTCACGAGTGATTCACACACACACACTCGCACATACACACACACACACACGTACACACACACAAGTACAGACAAACAAACACACACACACGCATTGTAGATACAAATATATATAATAGGAATTTAGATCGAAATTATTCTAGATGCATAGAAGCCCTCGGTATTATTTCGATTTCGTCCTTCACATAGCTGCTTAATAATAACAGGAACGAAACTTTTTGTATTAGAGCTAACGCATAACCATATAGTCGCGGAGTGATGATAACTATATATATATATATATATATAAAGAGAAACTAGAATGATGACTAGCTAGCTACTTAGTCATATATATATATATATATATATATATATATATATATATATATATATATATATATATATGGAGAGAGAAATAGAGAGAGAGTGTGTGTGTGGGGGGGGGGGAGAAAGATAGGATGCAATGCTGCCAGAAGGAACAATTCTTCAGTAAGAATTAAAATAAAATTGTTGGCTGGAGAGGAAACAGCTGTCACTGGTTTGATGTGGTCATTATATGAATAACTAGATAAACAAAAATTGTGTTCCAATATAGGTCAATTGAATCGGATAAACTCTGCAAAACTTTCATTTTGGATAGATACCATTTCGAAAAATACAGACTAGCCTTGGCATGAAATAATCTGGTGACTCGCCTGCCGCAATTATTTCACAAACATAAACCCGTGGGTCGGACGCCATGCTTTGTAGCACAGAGTTACGGCTCTTCATGATCTGAGTTCAAATCCCGCCGAGGTCAACTTTGCTTCTCTTTCATACCAGGTATAAAGTACTAGTAATACTTTGGCATAATTGCTGCCCTTGTGCCAAAAGTAGAAACAATTTATTCAATTCTCCCTCTCAATATCCTTACGCCACTCCATTACTAACCCCTTTCCCCCCTGTCTATATGTGCCTTATTGACTTGAAACACAATTACCCTCTCTTGCAATCGCGTTATTTATGAGACTTTCGCTGTTTCATATATTTTTTTAATTATTTCACTGGACGCAGTCTCTGGATAATGGCCGGGCTGTTGCATTACTCTTAGTATTATAGTCAATTATATTGATACCACACAAACGCACACACATATATGTATGTGTGTGTGTGTGTTTGTGTATGTGTGTGTGTGTGTGTGTGTGTGTTTATGTATGTGCATGCCTCTTTTTTAATGGTTGTGTGA
>OZ024743.1:341136406-341163906 GCA_964016885.1 Eledone cirrhosa
AAAGCAACCACAACAAACCCCAAAATATACCACTCCCCAACAACACGGACGTGTACCCCTAATCAACGTCACCCAGTGACGATGAGGGAAAACCCTTTCAACCGGTAAAAAGAAAGAAAAGAAGGCACCACATTAACAAAAATGCAACAAACACCCAACCACCAGCACAAACAGAACAAACATCACAAGCAAAAAAACCCACCCCTCCCGAAAACATAACACATACTAGAAAACGCAAACATACACAAGAACTACAAACAAAAACAAACACAACACAACAAAAACAATATACATACATCAACACAAACAACAAAACACTTGTGCAAACAATATATAAAGACGCTTCGGTCGAAACCGAAGGGAAAGTGTTCACCAACGCGGCGACTAAACCGCAATGCTCAAACAGAACTTTCCTGAGGACGTGGGAAACCTCTGTACTAGACCTAGCAACCGCGTCGTCTTGAAATGTTTCACCACCACCAACCCAGACCCCCCACCAAACACCCCACCCCACCAAACACTGATGTCCCAACCACATCCCAAACCACCACCCCACCAAACAACCCCGCCGTGACCCCATGGAAATTGTGCAGCCTGGTCCCCTGGAGAAGGACAGGTAGGTGTCTTTTCCTTTTTCTCCACTCTAAACTCTTCACAACAAACATGGCTGTTATAAGAGTTGGATGTTTAAATGTGCGCGGCCTGGGGATGTCCTGGAAGCAGGGCAAACTCTTAAATGACCTCAGGTCGCACAGAATGTATGTGATAGCTATTTGCGAGTCCAGGATCAGCAGCGAGCACCAACTGACCCCCATCTTCGACGACTTTTAGATCTATGCATCTCTCTGTCAGCCGAGTGGGGGGGGGGGGAGGTCGTTCGGCTGCGAAAACACCTGGGACTCGCAACACGGAAGGTAGACCTTGACGCAGAAGGTCCACTGGTGGTTCTAGACGTCGGCAGTAGTGAAGGTAGAGCCTTCAGGCTGGTGACAGCGTATGCCCCATCTGGGACACCGCGAGCGGACTTCTTCCAGCGCCTAGAGACTTTTCTGGGAACGTTTCGCTCCTTTCTTTTAGTGGGAGACTGGAATGGTATCCTGGATACACGTTGGGGCTATGTAGGGGCATGTCCAGATAGAGGGGGGTGTAAGAGCCTCAAACGGTTAATCGGCCGATAAGATCTGACCGATAGATATCGACTAGATTTTCCGACTGTGTCACTGTGGACGTGGACTAATCGCTTCGGAACATCTAGGTCGTACCTAGATAGGTTCCTAGTTAGAAATAAGGATAGGGACATATTAAGCTGTCCACGAATGATCATGGTTGACTATTCGGATCACAAGTTGGTGACCGGAGTGGTGAACGTTGATAGAAACCATAGACAAGGAGCCGGTTACTGGAAGCTAAACTTGTCCTTACCGACAAACAAAGCTTACAGTAAGAGGATTAGCATTCTAGTTAAGCAGCGGTTGACGGGGGCAATTATTAACAGCAGGTGGTGGGGCTCTCTCAAGAGAGAAATTAGAATAGAATCGATAGGTTTTAGTAAGGAATTAGCATCAGATGGGAATAGAACTGAAAGGGAATTGATATATAAAGTAGAACAGGCGATTAGGAGTGGCAACGTGGCCGGCGTGCTGGCGCCAAGAACGGCCCTAGATCAGTTCTTTGACGCGAAGCACGAGGGCTGCGTTGTCAGGAGTAAAATACGTGCTCTGGGTAATGAGGGAGCCAAAGCTGTTAGCTGGGCCCGAGTGACAGAGGCAAAAAGTGGAAACAAGGCCACGATTCGGTCTTTGAAAGACCAGGATGGACGCGTGATCCTTGAACCTGAGCGGATGTGCGCGGCCTTCAACGGCGCTTTGCACAACTGTTCGGGAGGGGCGGCGGGCCGGGTGAGGCCATGGATTTTGGTCCATACCTCGACAGTCTGCCGCGGCTCTCGGACAGGGAGGCGAAGTCCTGCGAAAGGCCGATTTCAGCCGCTGAAATAGGGGAAGCGCTGAGCCAATGCGGCAAACGAACTTTATGTAGGGATGCCGGACTTGTTCTCCGATTTCCTCGAGGCAGTCTACTGCAACTGGCAACAGAACTGGAGAATTCCAAGTTCTGTGACCAAGGGCATAGTCACGCTGGTGAGGAAGGACGAGAGCAAGGCGGATGACATAGATAACTTCAGGCCCATAACTCTGCTAAACACAGAGTCAAAGATTTTGGCCAAGGTGTTAGCGAAGAGGTTGGCGCTTGTCGTCGCGAACCTGGTTGGAAAAGTGCAGACATGCGCAATCTCGTCCAGGTCCATACATGATAACCTCCACCTCATGCGATACATAGTAGAGAGAGTAGGGAACGAACCCGGCTTTGGTGTGGCCCTAATAAACTTGGATCAATCTAAGGCGTTCGATAGGGTCGACCATCTGTACCTGGATGCGGTGCTCGCGACGGCAGGCTTCGGACACGTTTTCAGGGGCTGGATTGCACAGCAGCAACACCTGCTCGAGGGTCAAAGTGAACGGCTACCTCTCTGATCCGTTCCAAATCGTGCAATCCATCCGACAGGGATGCCCTCTCTCCTCCCTTTTTTTCCCTTCTCTCGAGCCACTACTGCGGATGTTGGAGCTGTTGCAGGGAATCTCCTTGGAACTGGGATTGCGGAAAGCGGTGTCGGCCTACGCCGATGACGTGACAGTAATGGTGTCGTGCGCCTCGGAAATGGGGCAGATCGTAATCGTAGGAATACGAAAGGTTTACAGGAGCCAAGGTGAACCGGGACAAATTCGTCGGTTTGCATCTCGGAACGTGGAGAGGCAGACCGATGCCCCCCGACGGCGTCGTCGGACGCTGGACGGAGGCACCGGTGAAGCTGCTCGGGGTCTGGTTCGGAGCGGACCTCCAGGTGGAAAAAAACTGGGACGAGGTAACGGGCAGGATGTCTGCACTCGCCCAGAAGTGGGCTGCGTGCAAACTATCCCAAAAGGTCGAGTGGAGGGGGCGAACACTTATATAGCATCCGTCATCTACTACCACTTAATCGTCGTGCCTTGCTCAGCGAAAACGCTGGCCAAAATGGAGCGCGCGCTCATCCGATTCCTTTGGAAGAAGAGGGCCCCTTTGGTGAGAAGATCCATCTGCTATCAGTACCCTTCGAACGGAGGGTTGGGGTTGCCATGGCTGACGATGCTTAGACACGCTTTAAGGCTGCGGCACCTCCAGGTATTCCTCGCCGGTCAGCCGGTGTGGGCCCCTTTTGTGAGGTGAGTCTTTCCGAGACTCGTCTCACTCACCGCACTGCAATCATGGGCCAAGCAAAGACCGAGAAAAGTGGGTGACTGGCACATTGAATGTGCTCAGGCGCTCATGGCCCACTGGCAAGCGAATCCGGCAATCAGTGGAGACTCAACCTCAACATTCTATAGAGGGTTGGTGCGCAGCAAGTACGACGACGCTCTCGGAGAGGCTCTGGGCTAGCCAGTCTGTTCGGTAGGATGTTTGGGCCGGGACCGATGGATAACTTCCAAATGTCCCTGGCTTGGCAGTGCTACCGAGGAGCTCTACCCGTTCGTGACAA
This sequence comes from Eledone cirrhosa, assembly GCA_964016885.1. NCBI lineage: Eukaryota > Metazoa > Mollusca > Cephalopoda > Octopoda > Eledonidae > Eledone > Eledone cirrhosa. Next base: position 341,139,978 of record OZ024743.1, read on the forward strand.
GCTCTACAGACACGGGCGCCCGGGTAGGGACCCCTCGAAGAAGATCTGTCCGAGATGCGTGCATGACGAGGAAACCGTCGCGCACGCATTCGTACACTGCCCGGGCATTGCTGACCTGTAGGGCTATGTGGAACGACTACTGTCTCGGGTGGGACTAATCCGGTTGACCACCGAGTACACTGTCACGATCAAACCGCCTGCCCCCTTCAAAATCGAAGGAGAGGCGGTTTTCCTCTGTGTGATAGCTATGGCGAAAGAGGTTGTTTGGTGTACGAGGTTGAAAGGGCTGAGGTGAGACACTTTTCTCTCCGGCCGACGATTGGTCCTTTTTTTCAAGTACCATTTTAGAAGAAGGATCAGAATGGAGAGAGAGGTGCTCTACCCCAGCAAGCTTTACGAAAGGTGGGTGAAAATGGCGAGAATGGCTCGAGTGAATGGGTCTTCTCTCTATATCAGCCTGTAGGTGAGAGAGGAGAAGAAGAAGGAGAGGAAGGGAGCACCCGCTCTTTGTGCTCCTGGGAAGGAGGAGGGTTGCACATTTCTTTCGGGGGGAGTGCGACCCACGTCAACACCCCCCCCCATTGAGGACTTCGATTGTTGAATTTGATTTGTTATATGTTTTTACACGTCCTTTGAAATGTATGTAAACTCCCCCTCCCCTTGTATTTGTCCCAATCTTTGATGCCCTGGTTGCAAATAAATAGAAAGTTATCTATCTATCTATCTATATATCTTTATATATGTATATATATATATACGTATGTATATATATATATATATATATATATAATATATATATATATATATACATATATATATACATATATATATATATATATATATACATGCATATACATATACAGTCACACATACACACACACACATATATATATATATGCATATATTTGTGTGTGTTTGTGTGTATGTGTGCCTGCTTTTATGTTAATGAATTGAATGTTCTTTTGAAATAATTTATAACATATTCAGGTATATATTAAAAAAAAACAAAAGACAAAAACAATTACAACATAATAGGGAATATTTGATATGAAGGTAGCCTTAGAAAAATGAATATCAACGATATTGAATGAGAATGACAAAAGAAATGTAATACTATTGCTGAATGGAAATCAAGCGGAATGATATACCATTATTTCCATTTTCCCATGGTACAATGGTTTGACATTTATGAATTAGTTTGAGATAATGCTGAATTGGTTTCTATATACTAACATGGATTTCTGAGAAAGTTGGAGATTTTAATGACGATTTTTTTTATCTGTTTATGATATATTATTTGAATGTTAATGGGATAATATGCATGATTGTCAATGTAAAGTATCGTCTTTCATATTTATGTACAGCGGTTTTGTGAAAAAAATGTTATGCCACTATTCAGTCTGTTTTCGTATGGAATAATGAGGAAAAATTGCAGTACTCACAAGAAATTTTTCATATGTAAATCAATAAATAAGCATAAATTGGCATTTAAACCGACATGTCATGTCTATCTTATTGGAAACAGAGTGCTCGACAGAATGTATAAATAAATGAATGCATTCATATATTTAAAATGTCATATATAGTATTCATTTTACAGAGGGTGGGTACAATCACAAATAAAAAAAACCGAGACACAGCAAAAAATATATATGGATTAGGTGTATATTGTATATGTATGTATATATTTGTTAGTGTGTGTGTTTTCCATGATTTCCAACGTCATCACTACGCCTCTCCAATAAAAAAAAGTAATATTTTTACAGCTGAAGTACTTCCCTTTTTATATTTACAACAACAACAATGGAACTTCTTCTTAGTAACACGACCTGCTAGAAATAACAGCCAAATCACCCTGAAATCTTCTTTCTCAAATAAATAGAAAAAATTAATGATGCATTACACAATGAATTAGCTGGAAACGGAAGTTGCCTGATAGTGGCTAGACATTCTTCGATCATAGATGCAATGAACAGATCTTGGGGAAAATAAACTACATCATGTGCCGAAATTCAATGTAAAATGGCAGGGCTCCAAATATTATTAACCTGGTTTTAGGTATGATATATTTAGAGATATGTGGGTGTCCGATAGTACATGGAGGTACGGTGACTCGCCAGTATTAGAGCAGCAAACGGATTTTCAAGTGAATGTAGATACTATGATAGCGGAGTTGAAAAGGCACCTAAGTTGCTTAGACTACCATACATCTGTCGTTGACAAATGGTGGTAATAACTGTGGCAAACAGTAGATAGTTCTAAAAGATGCAGCTTCGATTCCAGAGATAATGATAAGGGAAGTGTAAGTCGCCCCGATCTAGGTTTTCGAAAGCTGTACTTACTTGGGTGCCAGTAATGGAATGTCAGAATAGAGAACCTGTGATTTCGATGCAACTTCGATCCAACAAGCTCAGGAGGCCGTAATGACCTCTTCCTTGGTAAGCATACACACACACACACACACACACACACACACACACACACACACGCACACACACACACACACACACACACACACACACACACACACACACACACACACATATATATATATATAGTAAATATCTTTAAGTCGTTTGGAAGCCTCGACAATGCAAATGGGTAAATCTCCGGGTAACAAGATCCGGTGGTGGAGAGAGAGATGTAAGTACGTTGAGATGCGTGGTGTGTATAAGACGTGTAGAGGAAGGAAGGAAAGAGTATAAAGGATGAAATATAAATACCAACACGAGAGAGAGAGTTACCTTGGGAGAGATTTAATTGTCCCTATATATTTCGGATTCACATCCATCAACTGGGGTTTTTTTCCGGGGTGGGGGAAAGGTTGTCTGTCGGAAAGGTCTGAAACGCGTCCTCCGCTGCTTGTTGTTTTGAATATCTGAGGTATTCGGCAGAGCGCGCGTTCGCGTGAAATGGGGTCGGTCGGGCAGAGGTCAGCGGCCGAATGTGGGAGTAGGGTGGCGCTAGCTGTCAGTCCATTCTCTGCCTGTTTGTTAAATGTTACTGTGTGTGTGTGTGTGTGCGTGTGTTGTTGTCTCGCTTGAGTGTGTGTGTGTGTGCATGAGTTGTTACCTTGTTCCTCTGTATTGGCAGTGTAGTATGTTCGTATAGTGGAATGCTACCGTGAGTGTGCGTGTGCGTGTGTAGTTGCCTCGTTTGTGTGTGTGTGTGCGTGTGTTGCTGCATCGTTTATTAACTTAAACCAGCCACCTCATTTCGCTTCTCTCGGATCGATTGTTTATTTGCGGTGCCAGGCGTTTGATAAAAAGCGCTTCTTTGATACGTAAAGTGCCGGCGTTTCTTCACAGTCGCTAGAATTGTGACAATGGTCCTTCCGTCTTTGTTTCCGGAAAGACGAGGCTCTAGTTTTAGTGTGTTCCTTGATCCGGATGTGCAAAGGTCGGATTGTGCTACCTATATAGTATTGGTTGCACCTGTCACATTCTATCTTATACACGACGTATGTGCGTAGGCAACAGTTCGCATGGCGTATCGGGCGGTCTCTGAGGGAGCACGCGTCAGTAGATTTCCCGGGTTTCCTGGAGAGGCATCTTCGCAGGGAGAGGCCTGAGTGGGCTAGGTGGATGTCGAGGCTCTCCCTCCGTATAGCCTTGCGGATAGCGTTGGTGGTATTCTCGCCCAGGTGTGGAATTTTAAGGAAGCACTTGCTTTGGGTGCCTCTCTGTCTCTTGTGTCTGGTGTCTCCCACTCTGTCTGTGAGCGAGGTAGGGTACCCGTCGTTTCCAGCACCTCGAGGAATCGCTTGGTATGAGTGACACCACTCGCGGGATAACTGCATCTGTTTTTGATTCGCGCGATCTCGTTCGTGATGTATCCTCTTTTGGCACTGTTAGGGAGGGCGGACTTGTAGTGAACGAACAGGTCCCTGCAGGCTGCCTTTCGGTAGAAGTTGCAGTGGATCCCTCCCTGTTCCGTGATGTTAATTCGGAAGTCGAGGAGAGCAAGTGACCCGTCTTCGTTGGGGTGTTCAACACTGAAGTCAATGTTCTCGTCCGTGTTGTTGAACGTCTCATAGATTCTGTTCGCCGTGTCTTGGGAAGATGTGAGGATGAGAATATCGTCCACGTACCTTGAGAAAAAGGCGACGGCGTTGGGGTGGCAGGCGTTGAGTGCCTTGCGCTCGAGGTTGTCCATGTAAGAGATCGCTAGCACACCCGACAGGTTGATCCCATGGGCAATCCCGAGGTTTGTTGGTGGGTTTGGTCAAGGAATCCGAAGTAGGTGTTGTCCACGACACGGCGAACAGAATCTATGAGACGTTCAACAACACGGACGAGGACATTGACTTGCCCTCCTCAACTTCCGAATCAACATCACGGAACAGGGAAGGGTCCACTGCAACTTCTACCGAAAGGCAGCCTGCAGGGACCTGTTCGTTCACTACAAGTCCTCCCTCCCTAACAGTGCCAAAAGAGGATACATCACGAACGAGATCGCGCGAATCAAAAACAGATGCAGCGATCTCCTCTCCATTCCACTGATGCTGTCCAAAGGAAAGGCAATGGCTGATACACTTTGGCACCAGTGACGTCGCAACTTATTTCTACAGCTGACTGAACTGGAGAAACGTGAAATAAAATTTCTTGCTTAAGAACACAACACTTGGTTCGAGAATCGAACTCACAACTTCTCAGTTGCAAGCCCGACGCTCTAACCACTAAGCTTATATAGGTGGCGTGGCGATGCTGGAAGTGGGCTTCAACAGATCAGAATTCAATTGATTACTAGAAAATTCTCTTGGCTTAAATAGAAATTACTTTTTCTACATAAAATCATCCATTTATAGCGTTATAAAGTATTGAATACTCATTCCGTTCGACAATATTTAATTTACGTATATATGGTTATATATATATATATAACCATATATATATATATATCTGTGTGTCTATGTGTGTGTGTGTGAATGTGTGTGAGTGTGTTTATATATATCACAGCGTTTGTTTCCACCAAACTCGTTAAAAAAGAGCTGCTATTACTCTTTCTCATCAAGCGTGGTGGCCTCAATATTCTCTTTACGGCTTTTGCTTCTATTGACTGAACTAGTGTATATTTTTACTGTTTTGTTTTTATCATGTTGCTGTGTACCGTTTTTTTAATTCATTGGGGGTTTTTATGTTGTATTAACATGTTTATCTTTGCTTCTTATATTATGTTAGGGGGTTCTATTCTCATGCTTTTGCTATTCTATTTGTGGTTTATATATTTGGTATGCTTTTCTAGTGTTTGCTTTTATAAGCTTATTGGATAAAAACATATATTTAGTATATTTTGAGATCAATAGGGATCTTTTCCTTCGGTTATAAATAAATACTTACATACATATATACATTCAAATATATATACATTCATATATACATAAAGACATACAGCGATGTATATACACATGCATTTATATTTGTATGTACATATATATATATAAACATATCTATATCTATATTTATATATATATATATATATGTGTGTGTGTGTATCTATATATGCATACATATAATATATATATATATATGTATATATATTGAAGTATATATATAGAAGTATATATGTATATATGTATATATGTATAATTATATGTATATATATATATATGTATATATATAGTTAATGCTTGGTACTAACATAAGGATGTGTATTTGTATTCAATGTATATTTCCGATGTCCTGCTAGTAATTTCATCAGTTATTGAAAGACTAGTTATAAGGAAAATCTGGTTACCCAAGACACAAGTCAATGTTTGATTCGATAAATCCCCAACTGAATGGAACACTGTGTTAAAGCTGTTAATTTAATTACTGATGTCAAACATGTTCTAGCTTCTTTCACTGAATGCGGGTTGTGGTCGTTTGATTATTGATGATTAGTGTGAAAAAGAAAAGTTAACGTATTCTTTATGTTCTAGACTTGCCTGTTTTCTATATGCTTTAATTCCATTTGAAATCAAGATGCTACTACCAAAGTAGAACAGCATGCACTAATTCAATTGGAGGTCCTACGTACCATGAAGTAAAAGAATAAAAGTATTGGACCTCTGGACTTCTATTGATAACGCAAAAGTCATAGATTATAAATACAAACATAGGCACACATGCACACACATGCACTCGTACCCACATTATATATATATATATATATATATATATATAGGAACGAGTAGGACCCCGACGGCTGAGCTCAAGCCGTTTCGACGGCTAATTCTAGACAAGAATTAGCCGTCGAAACGGCTTGAGCTCAGCCGTCGGGGTCCTACTCGTTCCTATTACTCACTCTACTACCCTAAGTATTGAGTACTTTGGTGCGTTACGGTCCACCTGGTTCCTTACCACATTTCCTTCGTTATATATATATATATACACTGAAACACATACACACATATATATTTAGGAGTGGGTTAATAGAAAAGAAAAGCGAAGTCAACACATAATGTGTAAGTTGATAGTATTTTTTATTAAGAGTTAGAATCATTTATGCAATACCGAGGATTTTTATAAAAGTAAAGACGTTAAACTCTCTCCGATGCTTGTAATTAAATGGGAAAACGAAGTGGAGAGTTCACATGAGTCTCATAGTATTAAGAACCTGCACTAGTTATTTCAGATCACATAGTGGTGTTGGTTAATCAGTGCCACCATTTCAATATGTATTTCTTGGGTAATACGTTAGTGGTGATGAATCTATCCATAGACCCCTTCATGATGCCTGTTTTCTGGAGTGTTTTCGACATCATCAAGGATTATTCTGGGTATTTTTTATCACCACTGGTTTTAATGTTTATTTTGCATGAATGATGTTAGACTCAGTGTCATTTTGATGACTGTGAGGTTAGAGTCTGAATGATGATAGCGTTTTTATGGTGTACATGTAAGTTCGATAATGAGAACTGTCTGCACCACATAGACGTATGAGGCATGACGGAGATCTAAGGTGGTATTGCGTGTTATCCTGCCTAATAGTTTTAAATTGGCTAACAACGCAACAAATTCGCTTTTCCATTGATAGATGTCGGAAAATTCGAAGATGCACACCCAGCGATGTTGAATTTAATGCAGGGGATTTTGTTCTTTTGATCGCACATGCCCCGGATGTTACTGGAGTGGGAGGTGGAATTATCCCCCCTTTTCGTACAGTTAAATGAGTGGATATGTCAGTTTGTATGGCTGCGAAAAGCCAGTTATAAATAATTATATATATATATATATATATATATATATATATATATATATATATATATATGTGTGTGTGTGTGTGTGTGTGTGTGTGACCCGGGTTCAATCGGGGGTAACCACAGTAAGTAAGGTACTACAGGACTGGAACAGTTTCACTCCAAGGAAATCATCAGGAAACCACATATATATCTATATATATCTCTCTTTCTCTCTCTCTCTCTCTCTCTCTCTCTATATATATATATATATATATATATATATATATATATATATATATATATATTCAGGTTTGAAGGTTCACCTCTGGAAAGAGCTGGTCAATCCAGTGGTGAACCTTCAAACCTGAATAAATAATGCTCCCGAAATGTTGAGCACTTCCAAATGTAATAATTGTTTCTACTTTTGGCACAAGGCCAGCAATTACTCAGTGCATTACTGGTACTTTATTTTATCGACCCCATAAGGATGAAAGGCAAAGATAACCTCGGCGGGATTTGAACTCAGATTGGAAAGGGCCGTAACTCTATGCAGTCAAAGCATGGTGTCCGACCCTCTACCGATACTACCAATCCACCAATAGCGGCATGGGACTGAATAGTTCTAACCACTATTCGGATTTTGGCTACTCTGCGCTTTGTCTACCGCCTACCTGGCCCAATGTTACTTCCTTCTCGGAATATTCAGACTTCGACCAAATTCTACGGATTATACCATAACCTGTATTGTACTGTACTGTATTGACTAAATTCTCTACCCTAAACTTCAGGGCCTTTGTAACTCACACTGAATTCTCAGACTCGAACACACACTGATTCCATTTCCATATCTATATGCATTATCTGTTGGCAGTATCAGTAGAGGGTCGGACGCCATGCTTTCCAGCATAGTTACGTCCCTTTACGATCTGAGTTCAAATCCCGCCGAGGTAGACTTTGCCTTTCATCCTTACAGGGTCGATAAAATAAAGTACCAGTAATGCATTGAGTAATTACTGGCCTTGTGCCTAAAGTAGAGACAATTATCTGACTGCAACTTGAACAATATTGTATTTCTCCTGTGTTTTGATTTCTCCATTTTACTCCACCACCACTCTTATTTATTTTTATTTTTCTACCTTTACTCTATTAATGTGCTTTTTCTACGTATTCTACTTTTACCTATCCATGTATTCTTACTCCTATTATTCGGACTTTTAATCGCTTGTACCCATTAGCACACGACACTAGAATGTCTCCCCCGAGAACAACAATACCTATTACCCGGACTACCAGGCGACCTAGATATAGTCTATTTGCACTTCATCGAGTTTTACAATTGATTACACGCGATGATCCGACTGTTGTGTTGGTTTTCCTGGCTGCGAGACCGGCCTCCTGGTGCATGGCCCAACCTTGAGTGCTTGGAAAAATAAATTTCCCCTTCTTTCGGTAAATGAAATTACTCGGAGCGGATTGATTCGCCCAGGGCCCGCTGCGCAGCCACTTTTTGACCGCCATAGAGTACCTTTAAATTCTAGGCCTAATCATAAATATTAGCTGTATCAGGCCTCCCTCTACTTAAAAAATTCCCCTCCTGTATAAATTAATAGTACTCGTTTGGTATAACGATGGCCTAACGACGAGGGCTGACTTCCCACTAGCACACCCGAAGCCTGGAATACATTCCTTGAGTGCTTGGAATAATTGATATCCATATCTTTCGCTAGGCAATCTCACTCGGAATGGCTGACATGTGATTAGGATGGGCTGGTCGGGTTCTGTAGTCGCCGCAAGCTGTCTGACTGCTAAACAAGGACATATTCCTTACTCTACATCCCACTAGGATAACTTATAGAGGATCTCTATAATACAATTAAAGTTTCTTCATAAAAGACTCTCTCTTTAACTAAACCTCGCAACCCGAAACCGTAAAACATTTTTTTAAACTGTTTAATTTTCAATTTTCTAATTGTTTAATTTTCAATTTTCTAACCCTTTAATTTTATAATGTTAATCTTGAATTTTTTTAACTTCATCCTATAAATCTAAACAAAAATTTAACGTTCCAATTTTCTGTCGGACTGTTGGGTTGGTTTTCCTGGCTGCGAAAACGGCCTCCTGGCGCATAGGCCTACCTTGAGTGCTTGGAAAAATAAATTTCCCCATGTTTCGGTAAATGAAATTACTCGGAGCGTCTTGATTCGCCCCAGGGACCCGACGCGCAGACGTTTTGACCGCCATATAGTACCTTTAAATTCTAGACCCAATCATAACTATCAGATGTATCATGCCTCCCTCTACTTAAACAAATCCCCCTCCTGGGTAAATTAATAGTACTAGTTTAGTACAAGGATGGCCTAACGACGAGGGCTGACTTCCCACTAGCACACGTGAAGCCTGATATACATTCCTAGAGTGCTTGGAAAAATTGATTTCCATATATTTCGCTAGGCGATCTCACTTGGAATGGCTGACACGCGGTTAGGATGGGCTGGCCGGAGTCTGCAGTCGCCGCATGCTGTTTGACTGCTAAACAAGGACATAATCTTTACTCTATAATACAATTAAAGTTTCTTCATAAAAAACTCCTTCTTTAACTATACCTCGCAACCCAAAACCTTAAAAATGTTAAACTGTTTAATTTTCAATTTTCTATTTTTTTTTAATTTTATAATGTTAATCTTAAATTTAAAAATTTTTGTAACTCGAACCTATAAATCTAAACAAAAATTTAACGTTCCAATCTTCTGCTCACACATTATAACATGCAGACCCCCACTATATTTACCTCTGTTATAATATATACCTCCTTTAAAATAAATTTTTTCGCGGCATTGCTGGCCTGAGTGTAGCATGACATCAGTACGGACTTTTCTACCTCTTTCTTTCTGTCTTTCTTCTTGTAGCTTGACATTAACGCTGACTTTTCTTCTTCCTTTTCTTCCTCTTTATTTCGGTCTTTTTTCTTGTAGCATGATATTAATGCTGACTTGTCTCCCTCTTCCTTTCTGATTTTCTTCTATTTGATCGGCACGTTAGTAGCACAATATAAGCCGTGCCCACCCCCCCACCAGATAGCCTCAAGTAGACCGAATAGCCAGCACTTGAGGGCGACCGGCTAAAGTGGAGGATGCTAGATGGTCGGTCGTCCTCGGGTCTATGATTTTCAGCCCCATGGATTTTATTTATTACATTCAATTATTATATTTCGAATACCTGATGATATCACCGGAACCCGGTCATTGAAATGATCATAGTATAATAAACCTTTCATGGATTTACACAAGTCCATCCTCCTGTTATTTTATTATAATATATATATATATATGGTGGCTGCCCCCTCGTTATCGAGTATGGCCATTGCACGATATACATTATTAATTAATTCTATCGTGCAATGCCTGTGCGTGAAGATATTTTTTAAAGAGAGGAAAGACTGTGCACTGAGCCAATCCCACTCTCTGAGCGACAGTAGCTATAACCCGAAAAGAAGAAAAGATCAACATCATCGGGAACTACTGAGCCGCAGGTTTTATATCGGAGTTATCCCAGTTTCCTGAGTTGCCTTCTCCTAAAAAAAACGCCCTGACAAAGGCTAGGAGTCCTTCTCTCCCAGTGGTTAAACCGCGCAATCGGGTGTCCAGCCCGACTATTTCTATGTTCCCGCGCATATACATGCACATGCACCCATGTATATACACATATACATACATATGTACATGTGTATATACATATTTACACACTTTTGGATGGCCGTTGACTCTTATGAGTTCTTTCGCCCTTTGTATATATATATATATATATATATAATATAAGATCAAAAGATGGTTAAAGGAGTTCCATATATTTTATTATGCGCATTTCAAAAACAAACATCATCAAGCAATAATATTTGTGTTTTCATCAGATAAAAGAGGAGAACATGATATGAAGGCTAAAAAACACTTGTGGATAGTGCAGTTTTAAATCAACATATGAAAAGTGGTTTTAGATTGATGTGTGATATTGGGAACAATATTTTATTTAGAGAGGGGGGGGGGGGGGAAGATGAAAAGGGAAGGAGATGAGAGGTAGAGATGGGTGATAGAGAGAAAGAGATAGTTTTTATAACTGAGAGGAGATATATTTTTTACATAGAGGGGTTGAAAACCGTTGGAAGATACTGTATAAATTAAAAATTTTGAAAATTAACGAAGGGAGGATATGTGCGAGGAAAAGATATTTTATTTAGGGAGGGGGTGGGGTGGAAAGGATAAAAAAAGGGGGAGGAGATGAGAGTGAAGGTGGAGAGGGAGAGATGGGTGATAGAGAGAAAGAGATAGTTTTTATAACTGAGAAAAAGATATATTGTTTTAATATAGAGAGGTTGGGAACCGTTGGAAGATAATGTATAAATTAAAGGAATTTGAAAATTAACGAAGGGAAATTATGTATGAAGATAGAGAGAAAAAAATAATAATTGTGGGTGAATATTCTAACGTCAAAAGAAGAAATGTATGTATTGTGGCAATTTCAAAATTAGCGAAGAGAAAAATTGTTAAGGTTTGTGTGTAGAAGGATTTGAGAAAAATAATGTGAAGTTAAAGTTTGTATATTGAATTGATAATATGTGCGAATAAAGAGTTAATATGTATTAATAATGAGTTCGTTGATGGGGAGAAAAAAATAATAATAAATTAAGGATGAAATTGAGATTAAAAAGATTTATGATAGAGAGAAAAAATAATAATGATTGCGGATGAATATTCAAAATGTCAAAAACAAATGTTATTATTTTACGAGAAGATAGAATGAGGGTAATGAGTAAACGAGTATTATAGAGTGTATAATGCCCTTTAAAGTAAGGTAGATGGGTATATTTTAAAGAGGTGTATGTATATGTGCCTTTGAGAAAAGATTCTAAATTGATAAAGAATTGAATATTAACTGTATACTTTGTGAAAAAGTTCTATGGAATTTATGCAGGCAGATAGAAAACAAATCTGAGCGTCTATTTATTATAGAATCTAGGTTAGAGATAATGGTAAATTTTTCATTTAGGCAGAGATTACAGATTTTAGATAGAGAGCTGTTCAAGTATGAGGATGCAGAAGAAATCTTCTTCCAAAAGATAGTATATTTAATGTTTTTGTCTTTTAAGGACCATATGAGTTCTGAGAGAGCAGTGTTAGTTCTTTTAAGTTTGTATTTGAAAGATGAATGATGATTATAGAGACGAGCTTTAAAAGAGGTGGAAGTGGAGCCAAAATAGGTGAAGGAATTGGTGCTAGTTATAATTTTACATCCATAAATTAAGTTTTTATCGAGGCAATGGTTGTTGAGAGGACATTTATTTTTAATGCGGCAGTTGCAATTAGAGAGATTATTAATGAGTGATCTAGTGTTATCTATAGAAGGAATTGGATTGGAGAAGTTGTTTGCGATAGGAATAATAGGAATAATAGTTTCTTGATTTAGAGTTGGATTATGAACATTTAGCGAAGTTGTGTTTGACGTTGTATTTGGGTTTACAGAAGTTAGCCTAGGGTTTACAATGACGTCGTGAGTACTATTACTGTTATTATGAAATTCAATATTGGAAGGAAGAGATTTAGTATTTAATATTTTGTTGTTGTGTTTAGAGATGATGTTGGAAATATTGGAGGATGTAGAATACGAAAATTTGATGGTGTGTTTGTTACATATTTTACTATAGATATGTGAGGGAGGGAAGCATTTATTTAAGGCACTAAAAAATAATTTAGGAATATTGTTATTAATAGAGATGGAGAAAGGAGCATTATACCAGATTATGTTTTTGTATCTAGGTCTTTTATTAAAATTATTGGAATGGTCATGATTAATTATTCTACTGTAAGTTTTCCTAGAATTTGTTTCTTTATTATATTTGATTTTATCTGGATAGCCGGCTTTAGAAAGTGCGTTATTATAGTAATTGGCGTTAGCATCAAAGATGTTTTTATTAGAAGATATGTTAGATATTCTATTTCCAATATTATTAACTATAGCATTCTTGATATTGGTAGGATGGTTAGATTTAAAGTTAACATAATTAAGGTTCTCATTGTTTTTATGGTAAGGGTAATATAGGCCAGTGTCAAGATTAAGAGATACATCCAAGAAATTAGCTAGTTTGATACTATTATCAAATTCAATTTTTAGGTTATGTTGGTTAAAGAGATTACGTATATTGTTCTTAATAATATTAAGTTTAACTATATTGCAATTTAGGATAGTAAAGAGTCCATCGTCACGATAAATTCCACCGCGAAGTTGAGGAATTTTCCGACTCAAAGAGTTCAAAATGAAGATACCAATTAAATCAGTCAATTGGGATGAATCGGATGCTCCCATTGTGATGTCGAAGTTGTTAGAGGTATCGGCTCTGGTCCAATATTCGTTGTTGAACTCTAGGATGGTTTTACGTGCGGTGAGGATGATATGAAGTTCATCTGTGGTGATGTCAGAATATTTAAGTGCGAAAGATAGAGCATTATTGAGAAGTGAAGGCGAAATGGAGGAATAGTAGCTGGCAATATCAAATTGAATAAATTTTAGTTTGTTTTTATTATCCAATTTGTTGAACCAGCTAATCACTTCAGAAGTACCAAACCATAAATTTAGGTTTAAAGAAGAGCAATTAGAACTAACCTGTGGGATAATCCTATCCAAGATGGCTTTACTAACAACCCCCAGATTAGATTTAGAGGGGGCGATTAATCTAACAGGTAGTTCAGTGCGAAAATTGTTTTTGTGATCCTTGAGATTTATCCTCGGAGTTCTTGGGAGGAATGGTTCGGTCTCTTTTTCAATGCCAAGTTTTGACATAATCTCATAGGCTTCAAGGTTTATGCATTCTAAATTTTCATGGTTGGTTTTACGATACTTTTTCCTAAGTTCCTTTAGGATAAGGTTGTTATAATTATCCATATAGGTTATTGGTTTTGTCAGAGTGGACTAAAACATTTTTTGAGGAATTTAGGTTAGAGATTGTGTTCTTGAGATTTACAAGGTGCTCTTGTCCTTTGTAATTTAAGATTTTTTATTATTTTAGTTAATTCTTCCTCGAATTGTACTAGATTTTTGTTGGAAGAAGGATTTCGTCTAGAATTAAAAAGATGATCGAGTCCCACAAACTGTAGAGTGCTTCTTATCCGATATCTGCATTGCTTTATTGTACTACAATAAAACTCACCTCCTACATATATATATATATATATATATACATACACACGCATATATATATGTGTGTGTCTGTGTGTGTACAATGTATACATATACAATCTTACATACACACACAATCACGCATACACACACATACAATCATATATATATATATATATATATATATATATATATATATATATATATATATATATATATATATATATATATATATATATATATATATATATATATATATATATTTATATATATTTATATAAAAGTCTTAGTATTAAATATTAGACGATATTTATGCTTGTTTAATATAACAGACACTAAAAATGAAACATGGCCATGGGATACATAACTTCTACATTAAATAACTTTTCATTTTTTTTTATGGTGTGATGTTAATGAATAGTATATATACCAGGTATATTCCTATAGGTTTAATTATTATAGTTCTGTTGTCCGACATAAACTCAGTTTATGTAAAACATGTCGCTGGTCTCCTAAACAAAGAACAGATTTCTTACTTATCAGTCAATATGTACTTAAGTTTTGGAATTATCTTTAAACTTTACTATTAATTGCTTCTAGGCTATGTTCTCTGTCGCTGTGCTCCTAAATAATGAACAGATTCCTTAATTAACGGTGAATGTATACATATTTTTTGAAATTATCACCTTTTCTTGTTTAAAGATGTTAGCTGGTCACGAGACAAAACTTAATATAGTTAGAATCTATGGCGTACTGAAAACAACTCTCTTATTTAAATTCAGTCTAACGTTTATTTTGTGTTATTTTTTATTATTCCATTTTAGATTTAATTATGCAGATTGTCCTATACTAGACACATTTTGCAATTTGTTAAATTAGGTAATATCCTATACTAACTGAAGAGAACACTGTTTTGCCAATTAGGTTAAATCACAGCCGTAATGAAACTTCATAGCTGTTCCAAATGATCAGAATGATCTTTTTTACGTATGTTAATTCGTACATAAATATAGTAGTAGGCTTTTGAACACATCATCGCTTGTATATCAGAGTTTCCAGAAGGATCCCATTATCTATACACGAGAACATTTAGATACAGCAAAATTTAACAAACACAGTATTCACTACATTACCCGGCAACATATTTATATATACTTCTTCCATTTATATGGAATTTTCATTTTAAAGGCTTGGTTGTTTTATTTATTCCCCACAACATAACTTTTTTTGGACGTTTATAAAATCGTTCTTATTGCTAACTTGTGTGATCAGACTTATAGTCTTAAATTGTAATATTATAAAAACCAAGATCTTTTTAAATCCTTAAGCATTATTTTGAAATGCTTAAATCCTTAAGCTTTATTTTAAATGCATGTTTACTCTGTCCTGTATTACCTAACTTTTCAGCATCAATTTTGTCCACACCCATATATGGACTTTTACTGTACTTCATTTATTTGTAACCACACGTATTTTACGTTATTTTATCACATTTTATCTGCTCCTGATTTGTTATCAACTCCTATTTTTCACATGTATTCGGCCGCCATTGTTTGGTTACTTTGTATAAATATTGATGCTTGCTCTTATCTAACCTCTCATAATATGTATCCTCTAAATATTATTGAAGCAAAGTTTAGATCTTATATTTGTAATAACTCTGATACTTGATATATTACACAGAGCTACATTCATACTTCTAGCTGGGTAATATTTAATATTACTCACCATATAGATATTCTTAAAAAGACAACAGTTGCATTTCTGGTTTCTTTTCCTTCTCTCTATATATATAACCATCTCAAGTCTACCTTTGAAAAGCACAAGAACTGCGAAACCGGTAAAGGAACCAAATATATATTCTTAAAAAGTCTCCAGTTGCATTTTCGGTTTCATCTTTTTTCCTCATATATATATATATATATATATATATATATATATATATATATATATATATACATGCATACATGTCTAGATATGCCAATTTCAGAAAGTCTTATCAAGATTTTAGCTGGTTCGAACTATCTGAGTTCTGAAACATGTAGCAACGAGTAATGAAGCAATTGTATCTAAACAATAAAATTGGGGAGGGTGTATGTTTCTGCAGCTTGTGTGTTATCGGAAGCTTAAATATGCCACTCAGCATTTCTAATTTAAACATCTGCTTTTGCTTGTAGTATTTACATCATTATTAAGCATCACCTATTTAATTCATAAATTTTGAAATATTCTGCTTATGACATGTTTTGCTGATTATATTTATTTTTGTAGAAGACATTAGAATTAATATCAATGTGCTATTTACTGAGATTTAGCAAACATTGCTTCCAATGTAACACTCAGAATAATTATTATATGTGGTGTGATGCAAGACAATGGCCCATAATAAAATGTTCGAATAAACAGTGACTTATTATTTGATTTAACTCTTCAAATGGGCACATGTCACAGTTAGCCGGACTGTTCAAATCTAGCTGTAGAAACCGCTGGAGCTCAGATGTCGGGGTCTTGACCCCATTAGGATGAAAGGCAAAGTTAATGCCGAGGTTACCTTTTCCTCTCATCCTTACGGGGTCGATAAAATACAGTACTAGTAATACACTGGGTAATTGCTGGCCTTGTACCAAGAGTAGAAACTATATATATATATATATAAGCATATGTATGTATATGTACATATATATTTATATTTATACATATACACACACACGCACACACACACACACACACACACACACACATATATATATATATATATATATATATATATATATATATATATATATATATATATATATATATATACATGTATATACATATAACTCTCTTTCTATATGTATACAAGTACATAATAATTGTTTCTACTTTAGGCACAAGGCCAGCAAATACCCAGTACATTACTGGTACTTTATTTTATCGACCCCGTAAGGATGAAAGGCAAAGTTAACCTCGAATATATATATATATATATGATATTGTGTACATATATCATGTATTTGTTTGTTGTGCATTTGACATACATTTTGCGAGCGAAATTCGAATTGGAAACTATAGGTAGACAGTAGGAAGAAATCAGTTAGAATTCTATAATTTCGGATTTTCGTTTGTTTTCGTTTGTTTTTTTATTTTGTTTATCGTTTTCTTCGGTACAATTTTTCTTTTTATCTAGATATGGTCTATTTTATAAAGAGTATAAGCTAAAAGATAAGGTCTATTTTATAAAGAGTATCAGCAAAAATAGCATGTTGGGTATAGTAATTCAATGTGTAAGAAATGATAACGTTTTCAATAGTTGTAGCCGAGTTAGGAGTTTTAAAGTAAAAACTCATCTGTTGCTTTCGATTACACCGCAGAGCCACAGAAAATTAGCAATTATATATATATATATATATACACAACATTGGTATTAGTATTGGTGCTCTAAAATAGTCAGGTATGCATTAATATATGTATAGTATAGTTGGCAATGTACCGCATGTTTAATTAAAAACGTTAGAATCAATTTTAAAGTAGTGACTATGTCACTTACTTATTTTCGGCAAAGGCCGGGAGAGAGGCTGACAGTCTGTTTCTCGCTGCTTGGCGTTTAACAAAACCACGCACTCCCCTGCCTTTGCCGAAAATTATAGAAGCTGGATTCTTATAGAATTCCAGTAATAAACAGGAGCTGATTATACAGAGCGATTGCCGGTCGAGCAAAAATTAGGTTTTAGTATTGGTGCTCTGAAATAGCGATGTATATATGGATCTATGTATAGTATATTTGGCAATCAAAAAGCGAGAAACAGACTTTTTCCCAGCCTTTTGCCGAAAAGAAGTAAGTGACATCGTCACTACTTTAAAACTGATAGCGAATGGTCTTCTAACTGTTTTTAATTAAACATACGGTATATTGCCAAACTCATCCACAGCTATTATTTAGGGTAGGTGTGTTTGAGTTTTATATATTTTATTTTTTATCATACATAGAATGTATTTTGTGGTGTAGTACTCTATAATCCCTATGTCCATGGATACTATATATATATATATATTTCTTTAAGTCGATTGGAAGCCTCGACAATGCAGATATGTAAATCTCCGAGTAACAAGATCCGGTGGTGGAGAGAGAGATGTAAGTGGATGTACGTTGAGATGCGTGGCGTCATCTTTCCGGAAACACATAGCCAAATGCGGAAACAAAGACGGAAGGCCCATTGTCACAATTTTAGCGACAGAAAGAAACGTCGGCACGTTACGTATCAAGGAAGGACTTTGGATCAAACGCCTAGGGCTACAATTAAATAACCGATCCGAGAGAAGCGAAATGAGCTGGTTGGTTTAAGTTAACAAACGATGCAGCAACACACGCACACACACACACACACAAGGGAGACAGCAACACACGCATACACACACACACTCACAGTAGCATTCCACCATACGAACATACTACACTGCCAATACAGAGGAACAAGGCAACAACACACGCACTCACACACACACTCAAGCGAGACAACAACACACGCACACACACACACAGTAACATTCACCAAACAGGCAGAGAATGGACTGACAGCTAGTGCCACCCCACTTCCACAATTGAAAGAACTACCTCGGCCGCTTACCTCTGCCTGACCGACCCCATTTCACGCGCACATGCGCTCTGCTGAATACCTCAGATATTCAAAACAACGAACAGCGGAGGACACGTTTCGCACCTTTCCGACAGACAACCTTCGCCCCCCCCCCCCCCCCGGAAAAAACCCAGTTGATGGACGTGAATCCGAAATATATAGGGACAATTAAATCTCTCCCAAGGTAATTCTTTCTCGTGTTGTTATTTTTATGTTTATCCTTTACGCTCTTTCCTTCATACCTCTACACGTTACAGTCTTATACACGCCACGCATCTCAACGTACACCCACTTACATCTCTCTCTCCACCACCGGATCTTGTTATCCGGAGATTTACCCATCTGCATTGTCGAGGCTTCCAAACGACTTAAAGAAATCTACCTTATTATTCCACAATGCTTCAAGCAAACTTCAATACTCTCATATATATATATATATATATATATGTTTGAGTGTTGAATGAAGATCGCTGGTATATTCAACACTGAAACTTTAATATTGTGAGGAAACATAAACAAGAGACATTGAAAAGCCTAACCTTGTAAAGGAGATTCAAATCAGCGCAGCTGGGAATATAGTATAGAATATAAGTAACGATGATCGCTGTTATTAAGTCAACGTTTTCCGGCCAATGTCTAGCTGACCCAATGAATCTACCGAATTGCAGTAATGCAGCTGCAATTAGGTCTTCACAATGCACATATTTAGTTAATAGCAGATGCGGTGGCTCTGTTTTGGTAGAGATAAAAGTAAATATCTCAACTCCTGGACGATATGGTTTATGTGCACAAATGCAGATATTACATCCACAATGTTCAGAAAGTCACGCGATATCAGCAGATGTTTGTGTACCTTAGTTTCTGACTTCCAAATTTCAAAATTTCATTCACAAACGATTGTTTAATCCTTTGCTATGGAATAGATATTGCTCGTGGAAATTATATTCGTGAGGAAAAAAAGAAATGAAATGTTCCAGATTCGATCCTTTCGTCGAGAGTGGTCGGTGTGTGGTGATTGAAATATCTTCACTACTTTCCGATTTATATCAATTACACAGAATTTATTCATATTACCATCGATAAAATAGTCAAGCCTGAACCTCATACCACTTTCTTCTCTTGCAGTAACTACATTTACTGTATTTTTGTTGTTGACGCAATACCTTAACCGTTTCAAGCGATTTTGTATGTTACTGTTTGAAAGAGAAGATTGTGATCAATTTTCTTTACCTTGATAAAAGTTAAAGGAATGCAAAATCAATTCATCAAACTGCTTCCAAACACCAAAATTTAATTTAGTGTTATTTATCAATAGCTGTATCTTAAATCAATTACTGAAAATATGGAAGAAAATATGCAGTGTTTGAAAAACTTAAAGATCAAAATCTTCTAGATATTACTTTAGCGAAACCAGATACCTAAACATAGTAATTTCTTAAAACAGGTACATTACGTCTATGTGTGTGTGCATCTGTATCTCTCTCATTCTCTCTCTCTTTCTCTCTCTTTCTCTCTCTTTCTCTATCTCGCTCGCTCTCTCTCTCCCTATATACACACACACTCACACACACACACACACACACACACACACACACACACACACACACACACACACACACACACACACACACACGTATATATATATATATACATATATATATATACATGCATATATATATATATATATATATATATATATATATATATATATATATATATATATATATATATATATATATATATATATACATACATATCTATATAAGGACAAAAAAAAAAAAACGGTTCCATACTATATGAACACACCAGACAAAAACATGACGGTAATATAGACAACATAGAAATTAAATTATATCTAAGCATAGAAATGACTCTACAGGTAGGCAAATTAGAGAAGCAACTGAGATAGAAATAAAAGACCGAAGTTAAACGGAAAGAACGAATGGAATAACAACAACAACCATACCCAAACAAACAATAATGACTTAAGGGAAATATAAATAAATAAATATATACACAAGTACAATAACAACAAACACATATAAAAGTACACTAGTGAACAAAGATAGAATACAAAAACAAAAACACATACACTCAAACGATAAAACACACACCAAACACTATACACAAACGCAAACGCATGCGCAGAGACAGAGACAAGAATAAATATATAAATTAATAGAAATAAAAATGGCGTAGACGTACAATACAACAGGAGGAAACATACTAGTGCCACTGATGATGTTGCAGATGTGCAACGAAAGAACTTTGATAGACTATTTTTATATTCACTTATAATATATCTGTATATTTAACCGCTGGTCAATCTATGATGAATATTGATTGCCAAATAAATTACCTGTGGAGATATAAAAGATACAGAAGCGAAAACCAACCAAACACTGAGTGTGTTCTGTTATTATTTCTGGCAATATTACAACAATATGACCCTCTCCAAGTATAACCATACACACACACACACACACACATATATATATATATATATATATGTATATATATATATATATATATATATATATATATATATATATATATATATATATATATATATGTAGAGGTTATATTTAATTTGTTGGGATACAACAAGCAAAAATATTTTTATAACTGATATAAAACACTCAACAAATTATTGGAGTAAATATACGACCGTGAAGGTTTCATTTTTCAGGGTATGTCAATATTTATTTATAAAACTAATCTATATTATATTTTATCTCATGAAAGCGCACCATAATCTGCCTTGGTGGCCCTTGAAATATGTATAATGAAATAAATATTGTTTTATAAATATAGTTTCCATTTGTTAATATATTGTATATATATATATATAGAGAGAGAGAGATAGGCAAACACACACACATATATATATAACTGTGGGTGGATTCCCAAAGGATATCCTCACACGATTACTTTGATTTAACACTATTCTTAACGACATCGATATTTCTTATCCAAGAATGTTGTCAATGCATTGCTCGTGAGACCAATAAACTACGCAAGGCATTCAAATTAAATATCAATTTCTTTGAGATATTTCTTTTCTGACAGGCTTAACTTCAATAAACCAATTATTGCTTTCCTACCTCTCATTAAAAGTTTTACCTGTTTTTTTTAACAAGTTTTAGTCCGGGCTGCCCAATATTCCATTTCTGTCAATACTTTTTAAAATTTCTTTCTTGATTTTCTTCGTTGTTGCTTTGTGTCTTTTTAGGGTCTAACAAAATGCAGTTTGTGAGTTTTTCATCCCCTGTTATCATTTACCCATATGACATATCTGGTCTAATTGCATTTTAACAATTTTATCAGACTATTCATTTCGTTTTCATTTCGTTCTCTTTTATAAGCTTTCCACGTTCTTCCAATGATAACGTGTTTCTTGCTATGCTCATTTATTTTGTAGCTTGCCTGTTAGATTTTATTTATCGAGTTCCACATTTCCTCACCATAAAAAAAATTCGGATGACACATTGGTTGTACATTTCCTTTCTACAGATTAGGGACATTTTCCAAGATAATTTGCTGTTTTATTTTATTTACTGTACCTAGCTATGTTATACCTAAGGAAATGGAGATTGTCTAATTATATTTGAACAGATTGAATCAGAATCAGTTCTTCGAGCATTGTCTTGTTTTCTTTCCTTTTAGACCTACTGCATTACTTTCTGCATCCATTTATTCTAACATTGTTTGGGGTTTGGTTTACTAGAGTAATATGGCGGGTGAGAATTTCGCTATTGTCTTTGAAATCTTTTCATTTCGTCCTCACCTAAGTGCAGGTTTTTGAAACGCAATTTCTAAGAAAGGCTGCCAATGGTTTCGTAGATATAAATTCTCCCGTGGCTTATCCGCTTATGTGCCGGAAAAGGGTCCAAATCTTTGTACAGTCAATCGAATGTGGCATAGTGGCGGATGTGATTTACACAATTAACATATGCTGGCTCTACATCTTTGTCTGTTACAATTCTCATCATTGCTAGTATTTCTACCAAATTGAACGCCGTTTCATAGTCCACATAATGTATGCACTGTGAGATGTTATATTTTGTTGAGTTTACGATTAGTGTTTCGTGGCAATTAGACGGTCAATATTAAGAAAAGACCACCTCAAAATTCCGCTTGCACTCGTGGCTGGTTATCAGTCAATTATTTTCTCCATGGCTCTTATAAAACGTGAACGTCGGTAGTTGGTGAAATCGTTTCTCTCTTACATTTTGTGCTGGGGAATAATTATTACATTGTTTCAAAATTTAGTGATTTTGCTTTGTTTGAGGTTTTCAATGGATTTAGTAAGTTTCTTAAAGATAGTTACTATTGCTCCTTTTACGACCACACCTGCTATGTTGTAGCAGCTTGAAGAATGTTTAGTTGCATAGTTGTGAGACATAATTACGCCATATTATGTAATTATTGGCTATTATAAGTTTATAGATTTGATGAGGATTTTTACTTTCTGTAAGTTGTTTTTTCTGCAATGAGACTATAGGCTGTTAGAAAACTTTATTCTTTCCTTGCAATTTTTTTGACTCGTGTAAAAAGATTAATATAATCGAATATTCACTCACTTCACAAAAAAGTAATTTGTGTTAATATTGTAAAACGATTAATTAACGTTATGTATAGACCATGCTTTTGTAACAACAGAAAATCAAAGTTATATTTTTAAGGGCATTAATAACTTAATGCTACTTAAATTGATAGAGCAGAATATTTAGCATATACGAAATGCTCTAAAACACTATAATACACACACACAAAACACACACACACACACACACACACATATATATATATATATATATATATATATATATATATATATATATATATATATATATGTATGTATTTATACATGTATATATATATATACATGCTTATATATGCAAATAAACATTTCAGAGTCTTTAGCTATGAATTTTGGAAGGAAATTCCAGCAGAAGCAGGGGTGGGTCTATTATTTCTGACTTCG
>OZ024743.1:341168906-341183906 GCA_964016885.1 Eledone cirrhosa
CTGCAATTTATGTTTACAAGCCGAAATTGCCTCAGATTTTTTGTTTAAGATGTGGACTGTGGCGTAGAGTATTTCCAGGGCCTCAGCGGCGCAGAGGTCACATGGTCTTTTATTTACGTTATACGATCTAGCCCTAGCTAGGATCTCCCAGTGTAACTTATATTGGGTGTGGTTATCTTTTAGACTCCAGATATAAGCTGAAAGTGACGTCATATTCCTTCTTAGAGGGTAGCGAAAAGAATGGGTATGCATGTAAAGACGCTGCTTGAAACTATTGGCGGTTAACCCTATGTAGGCCCTATGGGACGTGGGTGTTACAACCTTACATTTGTAGACAATGTTACTAGAGAGGCATTTCCCGGATAGGGGGCAATCAGCCCGATTCCTACAATTACAGTTAGTACTAACTACAGGGTTGCACGTGTTCCTACGGCTAGGTAGTTTAGCTAAATTTGAAGTTGTGATGTTATGTGCAAGGTTAGGAGTCGTAGAGTAAGACATTTTAATAGTATTTCTATATATATGTATATGTATATATATATATATATATATATATATATATATATATATATATATATATATATATATATATATATATATATATATATATAAAGTACAAAGGAGTTGAATATATTAGTTTATTAGGATCCATTACAGTGTTTTTAAAGCATAATGTTTCTGCGTATATTCTCATTCTCTAATGTTCATTTAAAGATCCTGTGTATTTTCCCATCTTAGGAGTATTTTGGAAGAATATCTCTTCATTAGAATTAACTACTATATTTTACTTCCGGGAAGAGGATGGCGTTTTAGGCACATCATCAGAATCGTAAATATCGTCAAAAAGCTATGTATAATGAATGTATTTAAATGTATATAAATGTAAACAAATATACAGAAATATATAGATAAATATGAAGGTACAGAAATGTTTAAGAAATATGAAATGTATTCGCAATATATAATGAAAAATATATAGACATAAATATATTATATATATTTGCTATATAAACAATAACACATAATGGATTGCCGTAATATGTATCGGGTTTATGCAAATTTGACTAGCCATTTCAGTTAAGTTGTGGTGCTCTCAGTTATGAGCGTGTGGGTGGAAGAATAAGATACGGTTCTTTCAATGAACGGCTAGTAACTGTGACAGATATATATTTTGGAAGAGATTAGCGAAATATTTATCACATACCCAAATATATTCCGTTATTATATGGCCTTATACACCCTTGTATATATTTCGATGATGCAAGGCTTATGTATAACATAATCCAAAACATGTTTTCGTCAGACAAAATGCATAGGAGATGCAGGATTCTTTTGAAATACTGGCGGTCAAACGAGCTGGACAGATAGGTGAGAACCAAGCATATGATTAGAAAAAAAAACCTAACGCAGACGATGTTACTTAAGTGCGAGAAAAATACAGTTGGACATTACGTTTTTGAAATTATTGGTCCAAATATTGGTCCAAAAATACCTAAACATAGACGGTTAGTCAGTTTATATGTTACTTTATATATTATACCAAAGAAAAAATATTGTAACTCTAAAGACGAAAAATTAGGATTACAAAATTCAAAGGTAAATTATCTGTTTGTTTAATTTAAATTAGTATAATATGATTGGAAAAAATATTTAACAATCGTTATGGCTATTTTTATATAACTGATTTGATTATTATGTTATGAAACAAATTATTTAGCTCAACAGAAGAGATGCAATTACCGTGGCCTAATTTATCCTTTCAACAATTATATTTAAGTAGGTATAATACGAATAAAGGAAAATATTAACTATTATAAGAAAAGGTGTATGTTTTATATCCTAGCTTATCAATTTATATCAAATTTAATTTACTTATATACTAAGTATAGATAAGGTTCATAAAAAGGTGAGAATGAAAAATATCAATTTACTTATTTCGTCTATTCATCTTTATTTTCTATTTAAACATAGTGAAATCGCTTAAAAATTATATTTAAAGAAATATTACTTATTTCATTTTTTAAAAATTAATTACGTTATGCATGCATATAAATAAGTATACAGAATATAGAAATACATGTTTGTATGAACCCATAACTACGGTGCAGTGTGGAGGCGCCGTTGTGTCATACAACGTTTCTTGAGCAATTTGAAAACCGCACAGTGCCAATCTCTTCTCCAGAGCGGACCTCAAGCTATGTCCCCTAGAGAAGAAGATATAATGATAGTGAGAAGAAATGAAAAAGAGATATAGATGAAGAAACTACTCCAGTACTGTACTAATACTTTCTTCTCAATCTCGCAAGGATGAAAGACAAAGTTGATCTCAACGAGATTCCTATTCAGAATATAGAGGACCCGACTGAGAGACCGAAAGTATTCTCTAGCCGACGTTTTAACGTGTTAATATATAGAGATGTGTAAAACGTAAACCGGAATTAATATTTGATAATATAATTATAAGCAAATGACACACACACACATGGATATATATATATATATATATATATATATATATAATATATATATATATATATATATATATATATATATATATATATATATATATATATATATATATATATATATATATATATATATATATATATATATATATATATATATATATATATATATATATATATAATATATATAATATTTATACATATATATATATAAACGGAAAAATAAAACGAAATTTCATTTCCCACTCTCTCTCTCTATATATATATATAATATATATAATATTTATATATATGTATATATAAACGGAAAAATAAAACGAAATTTCATTTCCCACTCTTAGTACGGCTGTTACTTAAATATAAGTATGTATACGTACATACATATATGTATACAGACGTACAGTAGTATGTATATATATATATACATACATGCACACACATATATATGTACGTATGGATTCACCTAACATTTATTATAATGCTCGGTGTGTTTGTAAACAAACATCCCGTATTAAGCCGTAGTGTCTAGCAACCATCGTTGCTCGTTTGTTCAACACTGACAAAGGAACGCTGTACTAGTTTCAAGCTTATTAGCTATCGTCAGCAACGTATACCTTCCAAACACACCGAGCATTATAATAAATGTTCGGTGAATCCATACGTGCATATATATATGTGTGCATGTATGTATATATATATATATACATACTACTGTACGTATACATACTTATATATATATATATATATATATATAATATATATTCTCACACATATATAAACCTACATACGCACATATATGTCTTTCATAGGACCTATGAAAGATACTTATAAATATTCTTCGTAAAATATAATACATAAACAAATTGTAGTTATGAAGTTTGATAAATAAGGTTAATTTAAGAGGGGAAATTCTTGATGAAGGACCATGCAATGCACAACGTGACTAATACATAAACTGTTAAAAGAGGTTAAAAATCAAAATTCACACTGTTATGTGTACAAATGACAGGAAGATAAACTACATACCGAAACAGATTAAACATTAAAATATAGGAAAAGTAAATCAAATATAAATATAAGATATATTTAAATTATTTTGGCTAAAAGTGATTGCATGAATCAAATAAAATATTATCAAGAATTATTGTTATAAAATTAATTATAAATTTATAAATTTGCCAGGCACTATATATATATATGTATGTATATATGTATATATATATATATATATATATGGTCGGGTCGTTGGCGTCTAAACTGGCAACCCCACCAAGGTTTCTTGGTGAGGAGGGTGACTTTGGACATCCTGCAGGAATAAAAACAAAACCTGTCAATGGCCATCCACAATCACTGGGAGAGATGACCCTTTAGCCTTTGTCAAGGCAGAATTCTAGGAGAAGGAAAACTCTGATATAACACCTGCAACCCTGATGGTATCCAATGATGTTGACTTGTTCTTCTTTTTGGTAAATATCATCTTAGTTAAGAGAGTGGGACTGGCTTTGTGCAGTGCCTTTGCTCACTATAAAAGCTTCACGGCACAGGCATTGCTTTATATCTGGAGATCTCTCTTTACTTGTCGTCACATGGTACCATGGGCCCAGCACTATGTGTCAATAATTGTCACAAGTGTAGTGATTGTACCAGAGTTTTCACGTCGCTGGCTGGGCTAAAAAGCCACACTCGTCCAGCGCATCGGTAGGTTTTCTCCTACATGGATATAAAATAGTGGCCGTACTCGAAAACGAGTTGGCAGCCACCATATATATATATAATGCATGGCAAATATATAAATTTATAATCAATTTTATGACAATATTTTTGATCATAATTTAGCAAAAATAATTTAAATATATCTTATATTTATATTTGATGTGCCTGTGTGTGTGTATGTGTGTTGGTGTGTGTGTGTGTGTGTGTGTGAGATGTCCCCAGATGTGTGTGACAGCACGGAGGACCTCCTCAGCAGAATCGGCGCGGGTAACCGATCTGGGGACCTAACAAACTGCATAATAGGCAGTATGGATGTTGTGTCCCTGTATCCATCTATTGACGTGGATTTTGCTGTGGAGAAATGCGTAGAAATGATCAGCGAGAGCAAGGTTGAGTTCCGTGGGATTGATACCAATGAGCTGGGACTTCTACTTAAGCTTACCCATAGTAATAGTTACCTAGACACTTATGACCTTAGCAACCTGTGCCCTACAAGACCAGCAAGAGGCAGACCACCTACCATTACCTCAATGGCCAAGAAAACCCACACAGATAGATGGAACGGGTGGACCAGAGCCATACGGACACCCGAAAACCACGACGAACTGAAGAAAATGATTGCACATGCGGTAGGGGCCAGCATAAAATTAACCCTTAAGGAACATATGTTCAAATTTAATGGTAAAACATATGCCCAAGAGGAAGGAGCAGCCATTGGTGTTAGCATTGCAGGCGACATAGTTAACTTATTCATGGTATGGTGGGACAGTAGACTTAAACAAAAACTTAATGAACAATTAGAAGACAGCTTAACCCTGATAATGTACTCCCGCTACGTAGATGATATAAACATCGTAGTTAAGACACCCCCACTAAAGCACAGTCAGGAACTAGAGAAAAACACAATGGAAAGCATCCAGCAAATAGCAAACTCCATCCACCAGAGCATTAGAGTTACTATAGACTACCCAAGTAGACACCCCAACCATCGATTACCTGTACTAGACACAGAGCTCTGGTTAGATACCATTAACAACCAAAAACAAATCTTCCATTCCCATTATGCCAAACCCATGACTTCCAAACATCTGATCCACCGAAACTCGGCCATTTCGGACCATACCAAAATCAACATACTGATTGCGGATTTGGTACGGGTGATGAGAAATGTGTCCCGCATGTGCAACCCCGAAGAACTAGAGAGACACATACAACACTTCATCTACCGTATGCAGTTCTCTGGCTACAATCAGAGAGATAGAATCAGAGTGTATAAAGGAGCCAGAACCAAATGGGAAAAAATGGTAAATAATGACATAAATGGGACCTGCCCCTTGTATAGGAGCAAATTTTGGAATAGAATAGAAAGAACTAGGAACAAGGCCAATAAAATAAACTCATGGTATGATAGCAATAAATACCAGAGTGTAATGTTCATCAATACAACCCCTAGAGGCGAACTAGCCTACAAATTTAGAAGGGCCCTAAATAAACATAACCTCAATATTAAGATAGTAGAAAGACCTGGTACCTCCGTAAAAACACTTATTAGCAAGACATACCCGTTCCAAAGACCCTCATGTATAGATAAGAAATGTATAACCTGTAAAATAAGCCCCCATATTAACTGTAAAACTAGAAATGTAGTGTATAGCATAAGATGTACTGAAGGACAATGTAGAAACAAAAATATAGTGTACATAGGTGAGACAGCTCGTAGTATAGGGGAACGAATAAATGAACACTGGCGAGACCTCCAAGATAATAAAGAATCATCTGTGCTCTACCAACATGCTAAGATAGAACACAGGGGTAGATTAGAGAGCATAGAAATAAAAATAGAATCCACGCACAGAAAAGACGCAATGTTTAGGCAAATTACAGAGGCAGTAAGCATAAAAGAATTAAAACCAAAATTAAATAGAAAATATGAGTGGAAAAGCAACATCACAACTTACAATTAAGGACAAAATGAAAACACACACACACATAGAACAAACAACTTACAATTGAAAACACACACAAAATGAAAACACACACAGGACAAAATGAAAACACACACATAGAACAAACAACCAACCAACAATAAATAAATAAACAAATAGAAAAATGAACACAAACACACACAGACACCCGGATGTGGCACATGCGCAAACTGAGCACACAACACACACACAGAAACAAAATGGCGTAGGATAGAAGAAAGAAAAGGCACAGAAACGAAGAAAGGAATCCCCAGTCACTGAAGAGGTCACAGAGTGTGTGACGAAAGGACTATGACTATATATATAAACAACTATCTGGTTGTGGAACCAACCAACCAACCAGAAATTTATAGGTTTGTAGATTTGTAAATTTATAAATTTATAAATATATAATAAATTGAAGTGAAAGCAACTGGTGCGTGTGTATTGGCAACATGACCCTCCCAAAGTATAACAATATCGGTTTCAACACACGATTTCAGATAAAGAATCTTGCTAAACAAATTCAGAAACGATATATATATATATATTTACATATATATATATGTATATATATATATATATATATATATATATATATATATATATATATATATATATATATATATATATATATATATATATATATATATATATATATATATATATATATATGTGTATTTATATATATATATATATATCATAAATCATGTCCTTAGAATTATTAGATAAAATATCTACCATTTCCTCTCCCAATTACCATAATTAACCATGGAAATGGTATATATTTTATCTAATAATTCTAAGGACATGATTTATGATATATTGCTCTGATTATATAATTTATTAATTCTTCATTGAGCCACAACGTGACCGGTTGAAAAACATATATATCTATGACTTTATGTATATGTAAATCTTTATATTATATATATTCTCAAAGAGAATCGTTTTTACTGAAAATATCTAATAATGTACACCATTTTACCAGTATCACAACAATACTGGTTCACCCACACAAACACACACACATTCTCATACACACACACACATATATATACACACACACGCATATATACACACATACATACACACGCGTACATTAACATACAAAGAGACATACACACACACACACACACACATACACTTCTCCGTATAAGACAAGAGCTGAAAAATATCTTTTAACATGTTAAAATATCCCCCACACACTTACATACACATTCCTACTGACCATCCGTCTACCACGAATTACTCTGCTACACACACACACACACACACACACACACACACTCTTGTCTTAATAGGCATTTGAACTGTCAACAGGCTGCGGTTCGCACACACATCCCTGCTGACCATTATCACAACAACGAGCCTCTTTACTACTACTACTACACACACACACACATATTTGTTTTGAAAGACTTATTTTTCAGTGACTTCTCAATCAGCCGACACAAACCTACAATTGGCGCAAAATCAATTTTTAACATTCACATGACCTCTACCGACCAATCAACATTGTTTTGACCACAAGAATTTTTGCAACACGAATTGGCGCGAAACTTATTTTAATACCTCTGGAGCCACTTTTTTCACATAAAAACAGCTAGAATTTCTAAAACTAATCAGATCAGAGCAAACATCACGGACGCTCTATCTCAAAATTATTTTTGAAAAGCATTTAGAAATGCTCAACCGGTAAAACTTAAAACCAAAACTGAATACTAACCAATACTATTACTAATTTTCACTTATTCCTAATTAAACTATTTTTCACTGTGAACAATTTGTCAGCATTTTCTTTTCAGTTTACCAATATATATATATATATATATATATATATATATATATATATATATATATATATATATATATATATATATATATATATATATATTTGTTTGTTTATAAAAGCTAAACAGAAATAACAACACAATCGGTACAGTATATGAAAAGAATATATTAGGTCAACGCTTTAAATAGCAGGAAGAGGGTCTTAACGATTGGGACGCTATCACTTCATCAGAAAAAAGAATGAGAAGTTAGAAAGATTGAAAGGATGGGCGGGGTGGAATTGGAAGAAATGCTCTTAGTGAAAAATAATAGATCCATTCATGTTGCTATCTTTTGGGCTGTGTGAATTGCAATGATACCGTGATTAGAAATTTACCTACTGGATTAAATACTGAACTGATTTTCATCTACATTGCTGCGGAATATAAAATCACATTCAGCTTTAAAATATAAATTTGCATTTATATGTTTGTATTATCAACTTATTTAAATTTGTTTTTTTACTTACTGCTCCTTCGTGTTGAATTTATAAATGACTTGTGCTAAGATATTAACCAAGAGTTATCTTTCCATATCCCTTAAATGTATTCCAATACCTGAAAAAAATCTGTTTGAAATACTTTACCAGCAACGTTATTTATTCTATTCGGAGAATGTGATGGCATATTTTTTTTATTTAGAGAGAGGAAATGACTAAAGGGACAATAACTGCAACAAAACTTCACCCCATAAATTTTATTTTATACGTACTAGAATCAGCCTTGTAATGCCATGCTGGATAGGTTTGAGATGATCTGTTCAATTTGATCAAATATATCAATTTCAAAATCTTCTATGAATCAACTTAACTCTACTATTAACTATTTTAGAAACTAAAAGAAAAATACTTGCACTTGATAATTTGGATGTGGAGTGTTGCATGGTTGAAATTGGAATCAGTGCTACGAAAAGCCAAATTCACTATCTTCTATTCGGTATTAGTGTCAACCCTTACTTATGATCATGAATCTTGGGTAATGATCGAAATAATACGATCGCGAACACAAGCAGCCGAAATGGTGTTCCTGCAAACGGTCTCAACAGTAACGTTACTCGACTGAGTGCATAGCTGGGAGATTAGAGAGACGTCCAGGTAGAGTCGCTACATTTCCGAATTGAGATATCACTCCTTCAATACTACGGGCATATGGTTAGAATGTCTTAGCAAAGAATCTCTGGACAGATTTTACGGGCAAAACCAGACTTAGTGGTAGACATCGAGCAAGATGGTTGGATATCATCCATGACCTTGGCGGATCTCGCTTGGGAACTCAGCGGGATCTATTGTAGAGGGCTGCTTCTGACAGGACCCGCTGGAAGGAGTGTTTGAGGACTCTGCCTTTAACATCCCCTGATTAATAAATGGGCGAAGAAGAGAAAATGTAGTTACGTGCAGACTAGACTAAAAGCATATAATTCTTTCATCTAAAACAAAACTATAAAAACAACTAACAAAGTTAACTCAATGCAAATCAATAAACAGGGTAAAACATTGTAAAACAATTGGATTTGGAAACATTTGCATGACCATATATTTCTGAAACCACTAGATTGAACCTTAAGGACCACAAGAAATATTTTCTTGGTAACCCATCTATTAGATAAATATGCCCTTCGACATCTGATATGGGAAATATTATTAAAGATATCCTTAATAGAATTATACCTATAATTAAGTAGAAAACTACACTTATGGGAAATATCAATAATGTTATAGAGTGTTTATTAAATTAGGTAATAAGAAAGCTGTGAAATCTTTACAATTTGATATTGACAATTATTATGCATCCATTTCTCCATAGTAAGTAAAGCACTATTTTGGGTTCAGTCCTTACAAGACAAGTAATTGATATTGTCTTGGCTGCTAGACACATTATGATTAAATTTGATGGTAGCTCCTGGACGACGAAAATCGTCCAAATAATTTCGACATTACTATAGAGTCAAGTGCCTCAGCCCAGGTCACTGATCTTGTTGGTTCATTTCTCCTTAATAAATTAAGAAGTAAATTCTCCTACATAGGGTTGGGGCTTTATAGAGATGGGACTCTATAGAAAATTCATTAATTCTGCGTTTAAGAAGCACTTGTACAATTTATTTAAAAACCCTGGCCTAGATACAACAGTTGACACTAATACAAAGTTAGTTATTTTCCTGGAGTCACACTAGATTTGAATACTGTACCTTGTAGTCCCTATAATAAATCTGAGGATTTTTATAATGCGTACATAACAAGTCAATCCACCCTAAATCGGATATTAAATTAATTATTAAAAGAAGTATCGGGTAGAATATTCAGCTTTTCTGCTAACAAAGGAATCTTCGACCAAAATGTTCAAGACTATAATGAAGCATCAAAAGCAAAAGCGCGCGTCTAGGATAGGATCGCTCCTGTAGGTTTGGTGATTTTCACATGTTTAAAACGTTTGTTTTGACACAAATTTTGTAAAGGTGAGACTATAATATTTTGGCCAAATGTCCAGCTATCGAATTTAATATTCTAAATTGTGCCCCCTCCCCCCCAAAAAAAAACATTTTAGAAATGGAGGCAACCCACCTCCGCACCGACTAAACAGAACAGACAAAGCAATGGCAATGTCACCACCAACAGCCGAACCACAAACACCACGACAGACATCACTATCACCATCACCAGCAACAACAAAAAGAGCTCAAACAAAATACGATTCCTAGTAATGATAAAATAAAAATGGTTTCCGATTTAGGCACAATGCCAGCATTTTGGGGAGGTAAAAGTTGATTAAATCGACTCAAGTGTATTACTATCCTTTATTTTATCGATCTCCTAAAAATACTTGTTTCTACTTTAGGCACAAGGCCAGGAAACACCCAGTGCATTACTGGTACTTTATTTTATAGACCCCGTAAGGATGAAAGGCAAAGTCAACCTCGGCGGGATTTGAACTCAGATCGTAAAGGGACGTAACTATGCTGGAAAGCATGGCGTCCGACCCTCTACCGATACTGCCAATCCACCGTCCTAAAATAATGGTACGATATATGTGTCGGCGTTCAGTTATTATTCAAATTGTGTTCTCATTTCGTTTACAAATGTTTGTTCATCGTTTAGATGAGGTGGTTGCTTCGATGAAGGGAAATAATTTCTTTCAGTGAGGAATCAGGTTAAGGAATTAAAAAAATGTTCAAAGTAATAATTTCTCGTAAGCTGGCAGTTTTCTTAAAATGGCGAAGAGAAAAAACTTCAAATAATATCACCCCCGCTCCTTGTTAAAATAACTCAACCACTTTTAGAACAGCTGGGTCTTCAATAAAGAGACGATGCGAATATGTTTGTAGTATGATGTTGCTGACCTTGACACGCTCATACAGGAGAGACAAGTTAACTAAGATGTGAATACTGAACTAAGCCTAGCCAAATACAAAAACAAAAAGTAACAACGATTATAACAAAGCTAGTGTGTAACCACAAGAACAAAAAACATCAGCAATAATAATGGCGATAATAAAATTAATAGTGATAGTAATAATTGTTTCTACTTTTGGCACAAGGCCAAGCAATTACCCAGTGTATTACTGGTACTTTATTCTATCGACCCCGGAAGGATGAAAGTCAAAGTTAACCTCGGCCTTTCATCCTTCCGGGGTCGATAGAATAAAGTACCAGTAATGCATTGGGTAATTGCTGGCCTTGAGATGGTAATAATGATAGTAATAGTGATAGTAATAATGATAGTAGTGGAGGTAATTATCAGTTTTTTTATTATCCACAAAGGGTGTACATCAATAAAGAATTAAGGACAGCACTTATAATCATAAAACCTCCGACCAAGAAATAACTAGCTGGGACCCGGCAAGATGTAACTGTGTTTCATGGACAGGACGAGCTCATTAATTTTCGTTGATAATCCTCCTAGAGTTGGTATCTTGAACGAAATTACCCATTGTCAGCGAAGGATAAAACACATAAAGATACAACAAAAGACATCACACTGTCGTTGCTCGAGTCACTTTTATATGGATGACTTGAAACTGTAGGCCAAAAATATTAGTTAAATAGATGGACTGTTGAAGACAGTTAAGGTGTTTAGTGATGACGTAGGGATGGAGTTTGGCTTGGAAAATGCGCCAAAGCAGCATTTACTTTCCCTCTATTGTGAATCTACAAATTTAAAATTGTAGTTATACTTTTAGTAGGCTAAATATATATACATATAAAATGTATATTGATTAAGTTGCACAAGGAAAGCTCAATGAACATTAAGTTCAGAGCATAATTTATACACATTTAAACAATATGTATGTATATATATATATATATATATATATATATATATATATATATATATATATATATATATATATATGTACACGTACATACATATATGTATACAGACGTACAGTAGTATGTATATATATATATATGCATACATGCACACACATATATATATGAACGTATGGATTCACCAAACATTTATTATAATACTCGGTGTGTTTGTAAACAAACATCCCATATTAAGCCGTAGTGTCTAGCAACCATCGTTGCTCGTTTGTTCAACACTGACAAAGGAACGCTGTACTAGTTTCAAGCATATTAGCTATCGTCAGCAACGTATACCTTCCTGCCAGATGATTGAACGTCTGAAAGTATATACTTTCCTTATGCATATTAACGGCTGGGCAGCCTAATTTGCATATCGAGTGGGTTAATCGGCCGGGTGCACCGAAAACGATAAACGGAAAAAATGAAACGAAATTTCATTTTCCACCCGTAGTACGGCTGTTACTTAAATATAAGTATGTACACGTACATACATATATGTATATAGACGTACAGTAGTATGTATATATATATACATACATGCACACATATATATATGTACGTATGGATTCACCAAACATTTGTTATAATGCTCGGTGTGTTTGTAAACAAACATCCCGTATTTGTCAGTGTTGAACAAACGAGCAATGATGGTTGCTAGACGCTACGGCTTAATACGGTATGTTTGTTTACAAACACACCGAGCATTATTATAAATCTTTGGTGAATCCATACGTACATATATATATGTGTGCATGTATGTATATATATATACATACTATTGTACGCCTGTATACATATATGTATGTACGTGTACATACTTATATTAAAGTAACAGCCGTACTAAGAGTGGGAAATGAAATTTCGTTTCATTTTTTCCGTTTATCGTTTTCGGTGCACCCGGCCGATTAACCCACTCGATATGCAAATTAGGCTGTTCAGCCGTTAATATGCATAAGAAAAGTATATACTTTCAGACGTTCAATCATCTGGCAGGAAGGTATACGTTGCTGACGATAGCGAATAAGTTTGAAACTAGTACAGCGTTCCTTTGTCAGTGTTGAACAAACGAGCAACGATGGTTGTTAGACACTGCGGTTTAATACGGGATGTTTGTTTACAAACACACCAAGCATTATAATAAATGTTTGGTGAATCCATACGTACATATATATATATGTATACATGTCTGTATATATATATACATACTACTGTACGTCTGTATACATATATGTCTGTACGTGTACATACTTATATTTAAGTAACAGCCGTACTAAGAGTGGGAAATGAAATTTCGTTTTATTTTTTCCGTTTATATATATATATGCATATATATATAAAAACTCAGTACATGTACATATGTATACATGTGTGTATTTATATGCATACTAATATTTCCGTATACATATGTAGATGTACACTTTTAACTTAATCATATATATATATATATATATATATATATATATTTATATATATATATGCATATATATATATATATATATATATATATATATATATATATATATATATATATATATATATATATATATATATATTTCGTTTCTGAATTTATTTAGCAATATTCTTTATCTGAAAACGTGTGTTGAAGCCGATATTGTTATACTTTGGTAGCGTCATGTTGCCAATAAGAAACAGACGAACCACTTCCTTTCACTTTAATTTATTATAAATTTAAAAATTTATAAATCTCCGGTTGGTTGATTCCACAACCGGACGGTTGTTCATATATTGTCAAAGTCCTTCGTCACACATTCTGTGACTTGTTCAGTGACTGGGGATTCTTTTCTTTGTTTTTTGTGCCTCTCCTTTGTTCTGTCCTACGCCATCTTTTTTTTTGTGTGTTGTGTGCTTAGTTTGCGCATGTGTTACATCCTGGTGTCTGTGTGTTTTTATTTGTTTACTTATTTGCTTATTTATATGTTATTAGTTAGTTGTTTGTTCTATGTGTGTGTGTTTTTATTTTGTCCTTAATTGTGTGTTGTGATGTTGCTATTCCATTCATGTTTTCTATTTAATTTTGGTTGGAGTTCATGTATGTTTATTGCCTTTGTGATTTGTCTAAATATTGCGTCTTTTCTGTGTTTAGATTCTATTTTTATTTCTATGTTCTCTAATTTGCCCTTACGTTCTATTTTAGCATGTTGGTGGAGTAATAATGAGTCTTTTTCTATCTTGGAGTTCTTGCCAGTATTCATTTAATCGTTCTCCTAGGCTACGAGCTGTCTCACCTATGTACATTATATTCTTATCTTTACATTGTCCCTCAGTACATCTTATGCTATATACTATGTTTCTAGTTTTACAGTTAATATGGGGGCTTAGTTTACAGATTATGCATTCCTTATGTATACAGGGAGGTCTTTGAAAAGGGTATATATTGCTAATAAGTGTTTTTATGGAGGTACCTGGTCTTTCCACTATCTTAATATTTAGTTTAAGTTTATCTAGGCTCTTCTAAATTTGTAAGCTAGTTCACCTCTAGGGGTTGTATTGATGAACATTACACTCTGGTATTTATTGCTATCATACCATGAGTTTATTTTATTAATATTATTTCTAGTTTTTTCTATTCTATTCCAAAATTTGCTCCTATACAAAGGGCAGGTCCCATTTGTATCATTATTTACCATTTTTTCACATTTGGTTCTGGCTCCTCTATATACTTTGATTTTATCTCTCTGATTGTAACCGGAAAATTGCATAC
>OZ024743.1:341186406-341243906 GCA_964016885.1 Eledone cirrhosa
CAAGAACATACCAATTACCATAATTAAGATGGTTAATTAATAAATTAAGACATTCATTAGCATTAAATCTTTTTCAAGAAATTCAAATAAATTATCTTATGTTGGTAGCAAACGCCGAGACAACAACCAATATCTAAGCGAAAACGACACCTGCTTTTACCATAAAAATATAGCTGGTTCGATGGAGGAAAGTTATTGCTCAGGATAGACTTAGCATTAACAACAGTACCTAAATTACTTTAATTAACTAACAACAGTAGCACACACACACACACACACACACATATATATATATATATATATATATATATATATATATATATATATATATATTTATGAGCGTGTGTGTGTGCATGTATATATACGTAACCACTACGTTTTATAGAGATATAATAATATATTTAGTAAGCTATGAAGTTTGACGAAAATATTTACGATTTCACATCCAGACACATCATAATTGTTTCTACTTTTGGCACAAGGCCAGCAATTATCCAGTGCATTACTGGTACTTTATTTTATCGACCCCGTAAGGATGAAAGGCAAAGTTAACCTCGGCGGGATTTGAACTCAGATGATACAGGGAGGTAACTCTATGCTTCAAAGCATGGCATCCGACCCTCTACCGATACTGCCAATCCATCATAATAAAAGTCTTTAATTACCTTAATGCCTTATATTTCTTAAATATCTTGTGTAACTGTGTCATCAACTCATATTTTGGTTCGTATATAGCATATCGTACTATCAACTAAAGTCGATTCGGTTTGACAGTTAAAGATATCGCTTCGCTTGTGCATCAGATTTTGTTTTGCATATTGTGCTTAGAACGTGTCATTCTTTCTTCCACGTCAGCTCAAATTAAGTAGACCTATGATCAAAAACTGTCGACCTGTCTCATTCCCACCTGTTCATTCTCAGCCTAGATTATTGAATTTTTTCGAACCCAAACTGACCTTCAGTAAGCAGACTTATGACGGTAGACAGAATCCTATTGTTATTTAGCCATTACTATCCTCTATGGAACTGGCCCATAATGAATTTAATTCCAGTCATTGCCATCCCGTATTTTAAGTAATGTGTATTATAGTCTGGACTACATTATATAACATTCTTTTTTAAAAAGTATTTACTTCTTTTTAGCAAATTGAGCGATCACATCTATAAAGACATTTTGGTTTGGTAATTTCTATTCTAGAAGTGATTGATTCCTAAGAAAGTCAGCTACATGCTTTTAAATGTTGTACTAAATATTATATGTTCTTTACACACATTTGAGTTCATGAATTGGATTGCATGGGTGGAAATATATTTGTCGGCCAAACAAATTTAAGCAATAGTGATCCCATGAAATGTCCACATCCATGAAACGTTTCTTACACAAAACATAGCTGATTTGCCATCAACTTCCAGAAGAATCCAATTTTCTCGCAAGAATAAACTATCTGTTGGTCCAACTGATCTGCTCCCGCATTCTCCGCCATCGAAATATATACAAACCCCTTTGGTATTGGTAGAGGGTGTAGAGAGTAGTAGGAAACACTTGCCCCCCCCCCCCCCCCCGCAGAACAGCCATTTCTCCTCACAGAAGTATTTCCTCCTATACTATCTAGAGGAATAAAATAATACAAATAAACATTTTCTAATAAATCTTTATTTCATACAATATTATTGATTAGATTTAATACTAATTTTACTTTTTGTAGTTTTGGAATTATCTATGGATTCAGAAAGTTTGCATCGATCGAGCGAGTTTTAAGCAAAGGAATTTTCATTATCATTATTCAGAAAGAGTTGAAGCAAATAAAGTGTTGCAAGTATTTTTTAATTATTTTGATTAACATAATGATAAATATATTTATTCTGAATTTAATGCTTAAACAGTACCATTATTTATCTTTTGTGAATACGTTCTCGGCATTGTACATGAATGCAGATCTTTGTTGAAAGGTTCTGGTGTAACTTGAAAAGGTACATACATACATTTTTTATTATATTTATATCATTCAGTGGCAAAGAATAGGCTGCATTTGTTATAAGTTTCCAACAAACCTACACATGGTTCACTGCTTGGCCAATCTCAGGTTCAGTACTTAAGTTACGCTCCACATAATTATCAATACATTTCATTCTTTCATTTAAATGCAATGCAGGAATCCGAGTGATGTAGCATGGTAAAAATAATGAAAGAAATATTATATTTATGTATATATATATATACAGATACTTACAAACGCATATATACATATATATATATATATATATATATATATATATATATATATATATATATATATATATATATATATATATATATATATATATATATATGTGTGTGTGTGTGTGTGCGTGTGTGTGTTTATGACTATATATATATATATATATATATATTATATATATATATATATATGTGTGTGTGTCTGTGTGTGTGTGTGTATATAGAAATCAATTTTTATATTACATTTTACATACATATGAGTATATCCATTTTGAGAATGCAATGCCAAATGGTTTGCAAACCACAAACAATGTGTAATAAAGTTTGAACAGCGTGATCATGTAAACAGCGTGATCAAGTAAAAATCGATTTAATCGAGTAAAGACAAAAGAAGATCAGAGAATGATGTAAACAACTATGGCCCCTTTGGTGTAAGTTTGAAATGCAAGATCAAATAACTGTGACGGACGTTTAATGCATTTATGAGAAATACATTTATTTCTGCAACTTCTGTTTAACAATTGAGTGGAGTTGAAGTTGTACGAAACTGACAATATAGCGTCAATAATGGTGGTGGAGGGGCAAGAACAGTAAAGTAACAAATAACATGCAATGTGCTATTTAGATACATTCTGAATTCAAAAACAGCTCTAAGGTCAATTTGTCTTTCATTGTTCACATATTCGATAAACTGAAGTAGATGTTAATTACTGAGGTTAAGTTAAGCAAATATACCAGCTACCGCCAACATTTGTGGCTATGTGCCAAATGCTAGAAATCAATATTGTGTGAAGTAAAGTGTGGTAGATTAGCAGAATATGTAGCACGTCAAACAACATGCTACTTCCTGAAATCAAATTTAGCCATTTTTTTTTATTCATCCTTCCGGTATCTTTAAAAAAAGATTTATTGACAATTACTCCAACTTCTAAGATTGAAAATATGATTCTAAACTGTCAAAATATGTGACGATATGCTCACCTTAATAATCAATATATCTTAGCTGGTGAAACAAATTCGATTCAGGGAAAAGCAAATTGTATTGTTGTATTTAGTTACTGAGATAAGATCGCACCGACGTCGGTCGACTTTGTTTACCGTTATTCAGTTAGGGTTTGAAAATATGAATATGATTTAGGTACTGTGGTCAATATGATCGGGTATACATCACCCAATACATGCAATCCACTATATATATATATATATATATATATATATATATATATATATATATATATATATATATATATATATATATATATCTAGGGAGTGTAACTTGGAGTTACTGCAGGTTCACCCAGGTGAGCATCGGTGTTTAGATTTACCTCTGTGTTGAGGTGTAGAGCTATACAGGGTGTAATACATTGAAAGGATAACAAGGACGATTGTTTACACCTTCATTACATTTATTGGTAGGTGCCGCGCGTTTCGCCACTGATCAGCTCAAGGTTCGATCTGTATCAATCTTACCCGACTCAATAATCGGCAGCTCGACGGACCCCATATATATATATATACACGTATATATATATATATATATATATATATCACAGAAAAAAATCAGTGTTGCGACGAAAGGAATTTATTGGACATATTACAATTGTTTCTCGTGCGACCGAGAAGCATTTGTAATATGTCCAATACATTTCTTTCGTCGCAACACGGATTCTCTTTTTTCTGTGATATCATACTCTGCTCTATGATGGCATCGAGTGCTCATACGGCCTACAACATACGGACGCTTAAGCATCCAACACCAATTATATATATATATATATATATATATATATATATATATATATATATATATATATATATATATATATATATAGCCGTAGTAAGATAGCAGTTTGACTCGATACTGAGGGTAGTAGAATGGGTAATAGGAAAAGATTCAGGACCCCGACGGCTGAACTCCGGCCTTTTCGACAGTTAGATCAGTTCGGGTCTAGCTGTCGAAAAGGACGGAGCTTAGCCGTCGGGGTACCGACCCTTTTCATATATATATAAAATATTTTTCAAAATGTTAACAAATGAAAAATATTCTCATAATCAAAATATATATTTTATTATACATATTTCAAAGGTAATATGGTGTTTAACTCCGTTTTCAAGTATGAAGTATAACTTATTTGACGGGTGATATATATATATATATATATATATATATATATCACACCTGTCAAATACTTTATACTTTGAAATGAATATTTTATTAAACATGTTAAAGATTTTACGATGGCACTTTTGTATTCTCGATCGTTTAATGTCCATAAAACTGAGTTAATCTCTAGACTTCATTCAGGGGATGACAATACGTCACTGGATATCCCTAATATACTATCTGTAGCTGAAGCTTATCTAAGTGAACTGGAGAAATATGAAATAAAGTGCTTTGCTCAAGGAGATAACACGTCGTTCGATCTGGATGAGTCTGTGTCATTCGTTCTCAGGTTCTACGCCCCAATTACGCGCCTTAACATTTGTTAAATAACATTCATTTAAACATAATCACCATTAAGAATTCATGCAATTCAATTTCATACAAATGTTCCGGAGTGAAAAACTGTGCAAAGTTGTTTTTTTCCTGGCGGAACTGTGAGAGTAAGACTCAAAAGAGTAATATGGGAGTCATGAGGAAAGTCAAATCTGTTAGGTGAGATAGAACAAAATAATATGCAGCTGCATCGTAGTATTGTTTAAAAAAACAAAATGGTGGTATCACATAAGTGGAGGCTAGGGATAAGCATGTTCATGCTAATCTGTCAGCTAAATCCTTTAAAATGAAATCTGTACGATTGTTATTGCGGTTTTTTTATGTTTGTTGATTTGATACGGCATATTTATATTAGTTGCTCGAATATAACCTATCAGAGAACTACACAAGGAACACTTCCAATATATTGACACGATAAACCAGTCTCTTACTGGTCACTTGACATGCTAGAAATAGCAGCCATGTTTTGTCATATCTCACACTATTGTTTTAAAGAAAGAAAACTTTAACTTACTAAAATTCGCACCAAAATTCCTCCAAACCACACACTAGACATATTCTTTAATTTCGTCTGATATACAGAATTTTTAAAACCAAGACGGAATTGATTTGATCACATGTGTTCTCTTCGGGGATGACACGTCTTTGAAAAACAAACTAAAATGTTTCAATTGAGATTTACATGAAATAATATTGTTTTTTATCCTCAGATCAGTCGTGATCCAATAGACTAATGATCGAAGATACCCACACCCAAACATAC
Source organism: Eledone cirrhosa (assembly GCA_964016885.1). Lineage (NCBI taxonomy): Eukaryota > Metazoa > Mollusca > Cephalopoda > Octopoda > Eledonidae > Eledone > Eledone cirrhosa. Next base: position 341,191,885 of record OZ024743.1, read on the forward strand.
CATCGTTTCTCTCACGCACAGTTTATTCAGAGCTACATTGTCCAAACATTAATACTCTTTTTAAAACGGTAGGGTGGGATTTGAGAGATATAGGCCAGAATATTTTAGTTTTCTGCACGACAGCGTAAATGTACCCTAGTTGACTTATAAGACATTTATTTACTCCTAAACCTATTAATTATTTTCTAATCTATTTTTAATTCCAACCATTTCTGGAAACACATTTCAATCTCACATTACGAAATGTTTCATTTATTCCAAAATAAAGCTGCCTTGATTTTTCTCCATCTTCTTTTTGTTGTTTTAATTCCTATACAAATCTTCATTCCTTTCTCATTAGCGTCATTTATGCTCGCAAAGAATCATTTCGTCGATAAGATTATATAAGTTGGAAAATAGATAAAGTCAAAACAAATCTGTATTGTATATGATTACAGAATTCGTAGACGTTCTATATTGGCATGATTCGAAGTTACCAACTTCAGTACTGCCGTTAGAGTTACCCTTAAAGCAGAAACCTATATTTTTGACGATAGTGTGCTCAGCTGAAATCTCTTATTAATAGTCAAATATTCAAACAAATGAAGCTACGTAAAAGACTTAACTATGTCACCCTAGAGGTCGGGAAATTCACCACAAAAGATGTCTGCATCATAAATAAAAATGTCAGATTAAGATTTCCGCGGGATAGTTATCTACAATGTGAGATGTCGTAAATTGCTAGGCTTTAGGACGACAGGATTAAGTATTCTTCGTAACGTTATTCACTTCAACGTTTCACCCCTCACCTCATATAATTTCAAAGCCTTTGCACATGTTTGATGGTGTATCACATAATTTCGAATGGGACACACTATTGATACAAATATAGTTTTCTATTATACGGCTATTTTTCACGGTCATACTGAAGAAGGAGGTAAATTTGTAACAATATTGATTAATCCTATTTCAATTTCTTTCTTTTCTTTACGATAAAAATATATAAAATGAAGTACACCTCCATACAAAACCATTAAACTTTCTCCGCAATAACTAAAGAAAGTTTACTTTAGTAACAGAAAAGTAATTTCTGCCTCGATAAATGTCAGGAGTTTCGGTATAAAATTCCTACTGCCAGAGATTGAGCACAATCGCTGGTTCTTGATTACTCAATAGACACGAAACACGAAGGAAGTCAACTATTCCCATTTCACAAAAACTAAGATGGAAACCATTTGTCGTCATACTCTACTTTTAAAGTTTAATATTACTCACTGAACAAGGGCGGTGGATTCGCAGTATCGGTAGAGGGTCGGACGCAATGATTTGCAGCATAGAGTTACGGCCCTTTATGATCTCAGTCCAAATCCCGCCGAGGTTAACTTTGCTTTCATCCTTACGGGGTAGATAAAATAAAGTACCAGTTACGCACTGCCCCCAAAATTGCTGGCCTTGTACCTATATAAGAAACCAAAATTACTAACTGAACTACAAATAGCAATCAAATCACTCTCTATCTAAACCGTACCATCTTAGGAAGAACAATAGAAAACATGTATAGTCCAATAATGTAGTTTAGGATATATTATGCAATAGCAAAACACATTTGATCATTGTTCTACTGTATCAGGGCTGACTGAAGTTAAATAATTTTCTCCGATTAAGGCAGAAGGCCAACAATTTGGGGCAAGAGGAAAAATTGATTAAATCGACCGCAATGCGTTATACAGTGCGTTATTGGTACTTTATTTTATCGATCCCGTAAGGATGAAAGTTGAAGTTAATCTCGGTAGGATTTGAACTAAGGATATAAAGATCCGTTACTATATACTGCAAAGCATGCTGTCTGACGCTCTACCGATACTGCCAATCCACCGCCCTACTGGAGTAAAATAATTGTTTTTATATTTTACACAAAGCCAGCAATTTGAAGGAAGGAATAGTCGATTAAACAAAACCAGTGCGTAACTGGTGCTTTATTTTGCCAACCATGTAAGGATGAAAGGCTAAGCTAGCCTCGGTGGGATTTGAACTCAGAACGTAAAGGGCAATATGCCGCAAATCATGCCTGATGTTCTACCGATACAGCCAACCCACCACTTTACTGGAGTTAAATAATGGTTTCTTATATTTAAATAAATAATGGTTAAATAATGATTTAGTTAAATAATGTTTTTTATATTTGGAGAGGGTTATGTTTTCCTAATATTGCCAAAAATAATAAGGTCAACAATATTTTGGGGTAGGGAAAGTCGATTAAATTGACCCCAGTGCATGACTGGTACTTTATTTTATCGACTCCGTAAGCATGAAATGCAAAGTTAACCTTGGTGGGATTTGAACTCAGATCATGAACTATATGCTGCAAAGCATGGTGTCCGATGCACTACCGATACTGCCAATCCGCTTCCCTTATTGCCAAAAATCATAATGGTTCTACTATAACCACAAGGCCAGCAATTTTGGGGGAGGGGAAACTCTATTAAATCGACCCCAGTGCGTGACTGGTACTTTATTTTATCGACCCCGTAAGGATGAAAGGCAAAGTTAACCTCGGCGGGATTTGAATTCAGATCATAAAGGGCCGTAACTCTATTCTGCAAAGCATGGCGTCCGACCCTCTACCGATATTGCCAATCGACCGCCCTAAATGAAGTCAAATAATAAAAAAAACATGAAGTAAACCTTACATATCCACGAGTCATCCAACCTGTTAGATATATAATTTGAATTCCTCTCAAAACTCAAATAAATTTATATACGCAACTTCTGCTTGTTTAAGAATGCGGTCTAGGACGTTCTGATGCAAGCTATATTCAGTAAAGGTGAATGAATGTGAAGCATTATATATATATATATATATATATATATATATATATATATATATATATAAAATGTATATGTATATATATATATGTATATTTATATATATATATATATATATACATTTTATATATATCTATATATAATGCTGTGTGTCGGTTGAATATATATATATATTAGAAATTAGAAATTATAAGCTTTCACCGTATTTTAGATTAAAGAAATTTCTAGCCTGATAGTGGGGTTTATAACCCTCGGAGAAATGGAAAAAGATGAGTGTTGCCGTACATGGGAGTCGAACCCACATCTTTGGTTATCCAGACCAATGTGCTACCATTACATTACACCAATACCCACCCGTCTCCTTCCATTCGAACTCGCGCACCGTTTTAAAAACATACTTACATGTCTACATTTATAATTTTCTAAGTTCATAGCTTCTAATTCGAATGGAAGGAGACGAGATGTGTATTGGTCTGGATAACCAAAGATGTGGGTTCGACTCCCATGTATGGCAACACTCATCTTTTTTCCATTTCTCCGAGGGTTATAAACCCCTCTATCAGGCTAGACATTTCTTTAGTCTAAAATACGGTGAAAGCTTATAGTTTCTAATTTCTAATTTTCAAACTCGCACACCGTTTCAAAAACATACTTACATGTTTACATTTATAATTTGCTTGTATATATATATATATAGTGCCTTTGCTCACTATAAAAGCTTCACAGCACAGGCATTGCTTTATATCTGGAGATCTCTCTGCACTTGTCGTCACATGGTACCATGGGCCCAGCACTATGTGTCAATAATTGTCACAAGTGTAGTGTTTGTACCAGAGTTTTCAAGTCGCTGGCTGGACTAAAAAGTCACACTCGTTCAGCGCATTGGTAGGGGTTCTCCTACATGGATATAAAGTAGTGGCCGTACTCGAAAACGAGTTGGCAGCCACCATATATATATATATATATATATATAAGCATTATATATATATATATATATATAAAATGTATATATATATATATATATATATATATATATATATATAGACATATATATATATATTCAACCGACACACAGTGAAGTTATCATTTTCCACGGCACCCAGCATGGCAGACTACATGGCCAGGGCCAATTGATGACACCCCACAGGCATACCGATCAGGCACCATACACGCATTAGCACGCGGAAGTGGCTAATGGTTTTGGAGATGTGCCTGGGGGCTGAGCCGCGGCCGCGGAGAGCCCCATACCTGCCAATAGAGACCAGCTGGTTGTGCCACACTCGAGGACCGGTGAGAACCGAAATAAGACGCCATTACCACGTAGGTGGACTTACAAAAATGATGCATGGACATGTAACTGCCGTGTTGGTTGGAGAGGAGTGGCCCCTGCGGGGAATGTGTATGACTGGTGGCGTTGTCTACAGATGTGTGGTTACCACGCACAACGATAGGCACACATACATCGGAGCTACATCCACAACTTTTAAATCGAGGGTGTACAACCTCAAGTGCTCGTTCAAAGACAGGAACAAGAGACACTCGACCAGATTGGCGGACTTAGTATGGAAACTCAAAGACAGTGACATAGAATTTCACCTCAGCTGGAGTATTGTACAGTGGGCGAAGGCGTACTCGGCCGGAGACAGGAAGTGCAAGTTATGCTTGTCCGAGGCTATGGAGATAGTAAAACTTAAGGGCGACGCAGTAAACCTCAAGTCTGAAATCATCATAGCATGCAGACACCAACGTAAATGCACGCTCTCCGCCATAGTGATACTGGATGGATCTACCTAACGCACCACGACACCACAACACCACGTGGGGCGCCTGCAGTGGACCACGATAGAACACTGCCTAACTATGAATGCATGACAGAACAGGCTGATAGCAAAGACAGATCCATCGATACCTACCTCGTAGAACACCTTAATAGCACAACAACACCAATTTGCGGACACCGGCTCATTATAAGTAGGATTGGGTCTACAACCCTATGTCTGGTTTTAAATTTTCAAATTTTTAAATTTAAACATTTTTAAATTGTTGATTTCCGATATTCGATTCGTGGTGTTTAATTTGCTACTTGAATGATGGACATGATGCTGGTCTTAAGGTTAATGTCGCAGTTAATTGTAATGTTGGTGTTAATTTTATTTCTAATTTTAATTTCAAATTTTAATTTTGTCATATACACATTTTGTGATATACACACGCACACAACGCATGCCGATGGCACATTACAATCATGCACACACTCCACGTGCATTCCATATACACTGTTATGAAACACATACCCTTTATATTCCATGTATACATAAACCCCATGTACATCTCATTTATACTTTTATGAAATGGATGTTAGACATACCCACAATATGTATAACCTTTTTGTATACGCACGCACGCCCCACATCTATCCACAAGTCACGAGACCTGCATCATGCGCAGGCTCCCACCTAGTGCCTCAGATCACTAGCCCCCATGTATATTATAGAAACATTTGCACGACAGCCCCAAGTATTGTATGCAACTTTACGCACACCCAGATAATGCCCGGACCACCTCTGCATCCTTGTCACTTATGCATTCACTTTTTCCAGCATTTTATTTTATTTTATTTTATTTTATTATTGTATATTATTTCATTATTATATTATTTTATGTCATGTACGTACAGGCATTTTTATGTATGTGCCACCCAAGCTATATGTGATTAGTCCAAGGATATTGTGCTGCCTTAACATTTATGCATATTGTGCAGGCACCTTCGGACTAATACCGCTACGTGATCGGGTTGGGTCAAAGCCTCATAAGCGTTGTCTCATATAATACTGTGTGCACCATCTGCACAGCTGCGCGTGTGAAGACGGATGAGGGGGTACTCATCAGGTATATGCCTCTGGTGTGGGCGCACGCGGTTGTATGTATGTATGTCCACAGACATGCATGAGCACGTGTGTGCTCATACCTGGGTCGATGTATTCGTGTGAGCATGTCTGCGTGGGGGTATGGATTTTTCTTTTTTCATATGCGGCGTCTTGGCTATGCGTGCTTCCCTGAGTCCAGTGTGTGAGAGTAGACTTGGGTGTATTTGTTGAAAACACCTTTGATATAGCATTTCTGTTTGAAAGGCTGTTGCAAGCTTTCATTAAAAAACATTCTTAATACAAGTTTTTTTTCTTTTTCTTTTTTTTTTTGAAATATGTAAGGTGGAGGGTATTCTAGGGCTGTGTCCTAGAAATGTTATGCTAAATTTCCCTATAATTTATCTTTTAAAAATTCCCTCGAAACATTATTTACAATGACTGCCGCATACAGTATACTTGAGGGTGTGTACCTGACCATTATGGACGAGGGCGCCTAGGGACAATGAAGACGTCGAAGTGATGCCAGCTGTTCAAGATTACAGCCCCTCTCCCACCACAGTAGTAATTCTGATATATGAAGACATTTTGATTGACAGGTGGAGAAGGTGAAAAGCCAAACAGTGGGCAGCCATGAGTGGCTAGAAATACCGATGACGTGTACAATTCTTGACCACTCATGGAATGACAACAACAGGATCTAAATCAACAAACGAAGGAATTCGATGTTAAAGGACAATAGGAAAATTTGATTCGTAGAATCGAAACGTATCCGAAGACCACGTGATTTCAGAGTCAGGTTTGACTCTGAATATATATATATATATATATATATATATATATTACATAAGAAACGGAGAATCAGCGGTGTGACGAATACGATTTATAAGACATATTAGAATCGTATCTCTAGCGACCAGCTCGAGGCACGATCGATGCAATGATCAAATCTGACTCTTCAACCGCAAGATCCTCAGATATGTCTCGATTCTACGAAGCAGAGTTTGCAAATGTATATATATATATATATATATATATATATATATATATACTTTTCCCTTTAAGACTACAAGGTGTAATATTAAGTTAATTAGCTACAACATCAACAAATTTCGGTGATCACGGAGAAACTACTTTTTGGATTGCAGTAATTTTTATTCTCTTGCCTTAGTTAATTTTGAACACAGAATATAGGTGATAGGACTAAGTAATTTAAGCTCTATATTTAAAGAAAGACATCTCTATCGTCTTCAATTGATTTTCTTCGACTAGAAATAAAACTATTGATTTATCTAGGAGATAGTTAAGTTTATATAATCAAATTCGGTATATTACCAGAATGGATAAATATCAATGTTTACCCTGTCAGGGTTTGAATTCACAACAAAGATGGACGAGAGTAAGACGAGACTAAACACAGTAAATCATCTGCTTGGTCTATTGTTCTGCCTTATCTGCACAATGTTCGTCTTTCATTTGACACATCCACCAGCTTCTTATAGCGACGAAATTCTAATTATAAAATTCAATTTATAAAGAACCAATTATTTTCTTCTGCTTTATTTATCGGCAATTGTTCGCCGATATATATATTTTCCGGTGATACACCCCCCCCCCCCCCCACACACACACCCACACATATATATTTGTATATGTTGGAAACGGCTTTACTCTTAGATATGCATTGAACTGTATTAAATTATATTTTTAGTCAAATTTTTTGGGTTTAAATTTCTTTCGCATGAGTTACAGTTTGTTAAGAAAAGTAAACTTCCTAAATTTATCAACTATGTTTCTAAAGCTCGCGCGTCTAATCTTGGCGTATGTTGCTAGCAAAGCCAATGGGATTGGTGCAGAGGTAATTTGGAAGTTGGGTTGATATGTCATAAGTAATGCGCTTAATCCCCTTTGATACTTGTATATTTATCTGCATGATAATATTACCCTTGAATTTTACTATGAGTTTCGTACCAGCAGACATCATCTACTTTGGTGGAGAACTTTCAAAAGCAGAAAGGTGTTGCCCCCAAACGTTTGCTATGTAGTTTTGTTATATGTTGTGATGTGTACCGTGTTGCAATGGTTTCATTTTGTATGTGCATATTTAGACGGCGGTGGTGTGCTGTAGATGAATGCCCCAATATATTACTGATGAATTTCACAGCTTTCATTTTCACATTCAATTTATATGTAACATTGTTCACTTATGTAGCCTGCAGTTGATAGGGATGTTTTTTTTCTATTTTAGTGTGTTTTCTCATATTTGTTTCTACTTCAGGCACAAGGCCAGGGAAAATTTGAAGGGGAGGGAAAAGTCGATTAAAATGACCCCAGTACTCACTGGTGCTCTATTTTTAGCGACAACGTAAGGATTTAAGGCAAAGCTAACCTTCACGAGATTTGAACTCAGAACGTAAAGGGCCGTAACTCTCTGCCACAACGCAAGGTCTCTGACGCTCTACCGATATTGCCAATCCATCGCCCTTTTCTCGTATATTAATAGTGTTAAATTACTATTTGGGATAATTCATTCTGTGATCTGTATTACGAGAGTTTCCATCATTCGATCATATATTCTATAGTCATTATACATTTGATTCATTCAATACTCTTTTGGGGTGGTAGGTTTTAGTCTTTCCTCACAATTTCCGTCTTTTAAAATTCCACTCACAACGCATGAGTCCTTCTAAGATCGAGTAAAACAAGGAACCATGCGATTGTGAAATTTTAGAAGTTGAATATCATTTCTATGGTCATTATCAATCATACAATATCGGTGGATTGGCAGTATCGGTAGAGGGTCGGACGCCAAGCTTTGAGGCATAGAGTTACGCCCCTTGCCATTCTGAGTTCAAATCCTGCCGAGGTTAACTTTGCCTTTCATCCTTACGGGGTCGATAAAATAAAGTACCAGTAATACACTGGATAATTGCTGGCCTTGTGCCAAAAGTAGAAACAATTATCAGTCACACAGACATACATAATTTAATCATTCCGAATATATTTCCGGGAAGTGTAAAAACTCATATATCACTGGGTCCTTCATCAACGAATATCTCCCTATGTAAGCTTATTGTGTTATTAAATCAAAGATGCATTTGTTTTTCTATAGCTCGATTTGATTCAGTTAACTAGATCGCTGCGTGATTTCTCGATTTGATACAAATACCAAATACATTTCTCTGAAATCATGTTCTACAATCTTAAACGTGAAACATCATATGGAATAATGTAGTCGTAGATACACTTCCTGAGGGAAAACATGTACGTGGTTACTTGATCTGCTGAAATAGCAACCACATAACTCTCAAATCACTCTTTGCTGTCTTCTTTTAAAGATAAATTGCATAATGAAGTGTGGATAGATTTTGCCTAAATACAAATAGTCCGGACTGAATTAGGACAGAGCTTGGGCTGAATGACAAAGTCAGCCACTTGTATGCTACACCAAGATGCTGCAAGAACGTACGTCGCAGGATAGAATGGCTCTTTAAGTGCATCTTCCTCGCCAATCCCCTGAGTAACATATTTGCCAATTTATCCATCGAGAACACAGAATATTTACAGAAAACTGTTTCCCTTAGTGAAGGAAAAAATAGCTCTGTGCGGGGTAACATAGTGAACGAAATAAATCTAAATGTATGGTAGTAATACATTTTCATGATAAATACATTTTGAGATTTACACGTATTTTTCCTGAGGTCATGTTCCAAATTTACAACCTTTTATCTTTGTCAAACGCCCAAAGACACAAGTTGGGTGCTACTGAAGTATTAATGGCTCTTTGCTATGTTACATATGCTATAACATGAATGATCGTTAGTAACTGTGACATCTAGGATTTGTTGCAACACTGGAGTTTTAATTGAGTGCTCTCCCTGATTAGAAAATCAAAGGTAGAAGATTGTTTGTTTGATACGTGCAACATGATAAATGCATTTAGAAAATAAATATCGGCTATTTTGGAAAAGGTTAGTTAAAAAAAACTCCGATAAAAGGAAATATGAAATGTTATATTACTCAGACATTCTAAATTTGCAAATCTATATCAGGATCAAATGTCCAAAATCTTTCGTGATACAATAACTAATTTTGTAGAGACGAAAACAACGAAATACGCTTCACTCACATATACACCATTTCTTATCTGACTTCGATATTTGAATTGTATATTGATACATTATTACCGCTTGACTCCATTCTTATTAATAACATCCTAATTACTTTGATATTTAAATCAAATTTCAAAGATGTGTGATGATAATTCCCAGCCACTTTGATTTGTATTTTTAAATATGTTCCTAGGTCATGTATACTAAGTGTAATCATGTGACTACAAAATTCGTTTCACATCCAAGTGGTTTCAAGTTTGAATACTCTGAGAGGTTACTGGGGCAAGTTTTTTTTTGCCATGACGTTGGATTGACAGATGCCTAGTGAAAGAAATTTCATGAATGAAAACGGTGCCTCTATATAGAGCAACCCACACAAACATATATATATGTATGTTCTTCTGGTTTTATAATTTCACAAAGTGTTACCAATAGAGAGAGAGTCGGTTTCTAACATAGACACAAGACTCTCTCATTGGAATTTACACAACATCAACTAGGTATGTATGTATGTATGCATGTGTAGATATGGATGTTATTGTATGTGTGGATGTGTATGTTTTAAGTTGTATGTGTGCATGTGTATATGCTTTGTATCTGTACATGTGTATATGCAGTTATTAGATGCAACATTTTTGGAATGTTTTACATATTTTTACTGTTCCATTAATGGATTGTACTTGTAGTTTCCTAACTAGTTGTGTTCTTTCTGTTCCTGTGAAGCCTAGCTTCTCAAGATTTGTATTGAGGCAGTTACTAACATATACAGTGCCCCAATAATCACAGGCATAAATCTGAAGGTGTAATCAGGGTGGAGTATCTGCATATTTCTCATCAGTCTGCATAAATATTCTATGTATGTATGTATGTATGTATGTATGTATGTATGTATGTATGTATGTATGTATGCATGTATGTATATATATATATATATATATATATATATATATATATATATATATATATATACATATATATATATATATATATATATATATATATATATATATATATATATATATATATATATATATATATATATATATATATGTATATATATATATATATACATTTCTACGAACACATTACTAATTACCCATACCACCACCTACACAGACATAAACAAAAACCCAACCTAAGCCAAAAAGATTGGAATGGAATGGTCTTAACAGTCTAAAGAACGACAAAACCCTAACAATCAAAGAGGCGGATAAAGGGAGTGCAGTAGTCCATATGAAAACAGATTACTACACGCCTCTAGTACTCTCAACTCTAGAAAACCAAACATATTACGAAAAGGCCCAACACTACACACAACAGAAAATAATGAGAAACCTAAAATCTCAAACAACCCTTTACAAAGAAAGCATTACAGACAAGGAATACAACTACATCACCAATTTCAAAAGCAGAACCAGCCTCTTCTACGGTATCCCAAAGACACACAAAAGCGAAATAATAGACAGGGCCTGCAGGGAAGCCACAGACATTTAAATCAATATCCCCCCTCCTGATGACCTCAAATTAAGACCCATAATAGCAGGCACCACATGTGAAAACCACCGCTTATGCAACTCCCTAAATATTCTGCTTAAACCTTTCCTAAAACACATAAAAAGCTTCATAAGGGACGACCTTGACGTGCTCAACCACCTTCCAACAACATTTAATAATGAACATACCCTACTAGTAACCTTTGATGTAATCTATCTATATTCCAATATCCCACAGAACCTAGGTATAGAGGCAATATGATTCTGGCTTTAAATTTTCCCTAATGAACTTCCACAGCGCATCCCTAAAGAATTTATGATGGAGGGCCTCAAATTCGTCTTGTGAAATAACTTTTTTGAATTCGATGCAAAATACTACAGACAGAAATGTGGGACTGCCTTGGGAACGAGAGTAGCCCCCTCATACGCCAACCTTGTCATGGGATATTTGGAAACTACTGTCTACCGCAAAGTTCTAGACAAATACGGAGACCACTTCTACCTACACATAGAAAAAAACTGGAAGAGATATCTGGACGACTGCTTCATCCTCTGGCATGAGAGTATAGTTACACTGAGTTTAAAACATTCATACAAACGCAAACGTTGTTCCAGTATACTCAGCTGAAAATGAGTACCAGCAATAGCTGGGGCTTTAACCCTGTGATGGACTGGCGTCCTGTACAGGGAGGGATCTTGTTCGCTCAGTCGCTATGCCACCCTCGCCATACAGAAATGGCAACTCCTTATAACCTAGGCAGAAGGATCTGCACAATAGTTTCAAATAAATACACATGCTACACACGACTAGAAGAATTAAAGAACACACTTATCAGAAGAAATTACCTACCCTCCCTAATCAACAATGGATTCCAACGTGCCCTAAAACTCAACATCCAGGAACTCAGACACCCCAAACTCAGTAATGAACCGAAACAGAAAACTCTACCATACATCTTCACACACAACCTCCTCAACTATGAGGCATTCGACACCATCCTCCAGAACATTCCTTTACTAAAAAGCGACCCAAGAATGAACAAAATCCTCCAAACACATAACATCATAAAAAGCAAAAGACAACCTAAATCCATAAAAAACATCCCCACACAAGTCAAAATCCAACCAACCCTCACAAAACCCTACAGTAAAAAAAATGCGGAAAGCTCGACTGTGGTATATGCATAAATCTAATAGAAGGTTCAACATTCCACTTTAAACAAGGACAACATTTCACAGTTAAATACAACTTCACATGTGCATTTGAAAACCTAATCTATGTTTTGACCTGCTCAGGTTGTCGAGAGCACTATATGGGACAGACAGAAAACAGCCTCCGACAACGTATGACCGTCTATAGATCACAAATCAAAATACAGGAATACAGAAAGATTGCTTTTAGTGAAAATATCGCCAATTGTGCACCTAACCAACAACCAAACTTTAAAATTTCCCCCATCTACAAATTCATAGACAACGCTTCTTTCATCCATCGTACCAATAAGGAAACGTACTTCATTAACAGATTCCATCCTCTACTTAAAGGACTAAACTTCGGACTAAAGTAAAACTGGAACGAACAATGAACCAAAGCCCCAAATTTCTACGATCTCTAAATAGTTACCTCCCTCATACCCTACCTAATCCTTTTTCTTATATAAATGAATTACCCCCTCTCCTCTCTTTCTCCTACCCGCGCACCCTGAATTACCTCCCCCTGCATATTAACTCTCTAAAAAGGGCAAACATATCCTACCCCAGACTACCATTTGCCTCCATTATGGATCAACTTCTCTAAGCGTTCCTGCCATAACACTTTTTGTACTGCTTATTCTCAAGGACTATGACTGTAAATAATATTATTCTTTATTTCCCATTAACTTATCATGTTCTACATCACCCCACTTTTTTTATACTTAAAAACCTTGTTTGTAAATAATATTATTCTTTCTTTCCCATTTCCTTAACATGTTCCACATCACCACCTTTTTTTTTTAAACTTCAGAAACCTTATTTGTAAATAATATTATACATTCTTTCCCATTTCCCATACTACGTGAGTAAAAATGAGGAGTACTCAATATAGATGTACATGAATATGTATTCTTCTACTCTGGATATAACCAGAAATATTCTTAATGGTACTTTCATGTTTGGATTATTACACACGCCCCAACAGTCAACAAGATAACTGCTATTATTCCCAGAAGGAAACTACCATATTTAAGCTTACCCAGTCATATAAAATATGGTAGTTTGAGCAAAGAGCACCATTCCGTTTGTGAATTTACAATTATGTACGTGTTATTCCCCTCTATACTGTCATGATTTTATATTTGTAAGGAAATGATTAACTTAAAAGCAAAATTAGAAGCAAAATAAAAGTGGTGTAAGTTAAAGAATAAAACTTTGTGTGAAAGAATGAAAAAGAAAGGATAAGAAAATACTATAATAAATAAATTAAATTAAATGTGGCTTAAAAAATTACAGGATAACCAGATTAGAAGGAAGATGCAAGGGGTGAATGAATGCGGGGTAAAAATAGACGCTTTCCTATGCACCTCTTGCTTCTTATGTGGATCATTTTGGTTTTTACGTTTTGACTGGTTGTTGGCTTGCCTCCAGATGTGTAAAACCCTACCTAGCCAGTCACATATGTAAGCTGTGAATTGAATAAGGAAGCCTGCTTTCTGATGATTTTATCACTGAATGAAACAGAATTCGTCGTGTAAATGCCAGCTCTTAATAGAATGAAGTATCTTACTTCAATTGTGGTTCTCTTTCATTCGTTAAAGACGCACCATTTATATATATATTTCAATTATATATATCTTATATATATATGTATATTCATAAATACACAAACACACACACACACACACACACACACACACACACACACACACATATATACACACCCACACACGTACACACACACACACACGCACACACACAAACACCCCCCCCACATGAAGGAGGAATATATATACACATACATGTGCTACTGACGGACGTGAACTTGTGTGCAAGAGTACTCAGTATCGAACTAGTTTAGATATATTATATTATGACTGAGTGGTGAGTCTTGTTACTCTGGAGTTTTACCTGTGTACTCGCAGGATCATCAGGCACGATTGAATTCCAATACCAGAGTCAGCATAAAGATGGGAAACATCAGGTTGTTGGAATGGAGTGGATCATTTTTGAAATCGGTATGTAGGGAGGTTAGATATTGGGGGATGTTTATGTGGTAAGTGAGAGGATATGAGAAAGGAGGGAAAGAAAGAAGGAATATATAAAAAGAAAACAAGAAGTAAAAAGAAATAAAAAAAGAAATTTCTCCCATGTTATTGTTCCTTACTATGACCAAATAGCAGTTGATCCTTTTGCTACTTTTACTATTTCATTAACACTTATGTTTAATTGTTATAGTTGGAGAGGGTTATCTTGTCCTAATATTGCCAAAAATAATAATGGTTGGCACAAGCCAACAATTTTTGGGGATAGGGGAAAGTCGATTAAATCGACCCCAATGCGTGTCAAGTACTTTAGGTCTGTAACTCTATGCTGCAAAGTATAGGGCTCTAACTTTATGCTGCAAAGGGATGTAACTCTATACTGCAGAGCATGTTGTCCGATGCCCTACCGGTACATCCAATCCGCTTCCCTTATTGCCAAAAATAATAATGATTTCTGCTATAGGCACAAGGTCAGTAATTTGGGGACAGAGGAAAGTCGATTAAATCGACCCAGTACGTTACTGGTACTTTATTTTATCGACCCCATATGGATGAAAGGCTAAGTTAAACTCGGCGGGATTTGAACTCAGATCATAAAGGGACGTATCTCTATGCTGCAAAGCATGTTGTCCGATGCCCTACCGATACTGCCAATCCGCTTCCCTTATTGCCAAAGATAATAATAAAAACCCTCACTGCTCTGTTTGGTTTTCGCTTCAGTTCAGTATATCGTTACAATTTTCTAAATATTCAGCTGGCAATCAATGTTTATCATTCATTGACCAACAGTTAAAATTATAAATAAAAATATAATTTCTCAAAATTTCTCAAAGTTCTTTCCTCAAACATTTGTCTGTGACATCTTCAGTGATTTCCTTCCGTTGTTTCTATAACATTTTCTGTTTTTTTTTTTAGGTTGACTCTGTTTGCAAATGTATGCATGTTTTCTGTTTGGGGTGTGCTCGTGTGTTCGTGTCTAAGTCTGCGTGTGGTCATGTGTTTCATAAACATTGCAAAAAAAATAAAGAAAAACTTCATCATCATCATCATCATCATCATCGAATATGTTACATAAAATTTCCACTGTTTTTTCAAGTTTATCAACTATCTATTCACTAAATATTTTCCTCGCCCTCTTTTTATTGATATGCACATAGCTATCCACCTCAATTACTTTCTATTCATTTTGAAATTATTATCTCCTATTTATCATCATCATCACCTTAAGCACAATCACTAACCACAACTACCAGAGCCATATGTATCATTATTCTATGAAAAGCTAATGGTCATTGAACCGTTTCATTTGAGACATTCCATCCGCTATATGGTTTGCCTGACTTGATTTAAAGTAATAAATCAATAAAAATAACAAACCTATATCGGGCAACAACCTTTGATACCCAGACAGATTTAAATCTGTTTCGCAAGAATTATTAAGTGAAAGCCAGAATTCCTGTGCTCTTCTGCGGTATCCAGGAAATTCCTACCTTTCACTTCAAAGGATCTAAGAAGACTGAAAGATATGCTGATATAAAAGCACATGTCGCTGCGCCTAGTTTTCACTTACGTACCTTTCACTTCAAAGTATTTTTCAACCTAGCTAATTTGGTCATTTGCAATTGGAACACATGTATAGTTATATCTGTGTTCATCCCTCTCATATATCCAATTATATATATATATGTATATATATATATATATATATATATATATATATATATAAATTACTTCTCGAAAAACCTGGAATTTCGAGCCACTCTTTCCATATAAAACAAGTAACATTCAGAGACCAACCAGATGTGAGAAAAACCACAGACCCTCCATCTCAACTCACCTTTTGAAAAGCAGAAGAACTGCGAAACCGGTAAAGGAACCAAATAAATATATATATTTAAAAAAAAAATAAGACTTCAGTTGCATTTTCGATTTCATCTCTTTTTCTTTATACTTTCACTCGTGTAGAACACCTCGGTTATTTTTCATTTTGTAAAAAAAACCTCAATTTCTTATATATATATATATATATATATATATATATATATATATAAATATATATATAAGTCTAAAGTCTGTCTTGAGCCAGAAGGCTCATTTGGCTCATTCGATTTCATGGCGCGAAGCGACTGAGCGAACAAGACCCCTCCCTGGACAGGACGTCAGTCCATCACAGGGTTAAAGCCCCAGCTATTGCTGGTACTCATTTTCAGCTGAGTATACTGTAACAACGTGAAATGATGTGTTTTGCTCAAGAACACTACACGCAATCCAGGAATCGAACCCACGACATTACGATCGTAATTCTAGCATCCTTACCACTAGGCTACGTACCTCCACACACAGACACACACACACAGACACACACACACACATATATATATATATATATATATAGTCAAGTGTTGTGTAGAAATCACTGAGGCATAGATGCCGATGTTCATTATTTTGGTTATTAATAATAATTAATAATAATAATTCTGACATGTGTTTCGATACATTTCGCACTATAATATAAAATCACAAGTCTATGAAATCTGTATTATTAGACAATCGATTGCTTCATACCACATCTCTTCTGAGAAGGAACAACAATAATAATTATTTAAGTGGTCCGGAAAAATAATATATATGAGTGAATATTTATGGCTGTCCATTGATCGGTGTTTAAGGGTTGGTGGGATGGTTTTAGTGCTGAAAGTCAGCCAACCATCGCTGTACATTTATATTGTATATTTATGGAGTGGCGATATATGTTCTTTAACGCTGTTCGCTACTGGTGGTTTATTGAGACATGTTAATAAGGGACAATGAAGTACCAGAAACACACTAGAGTCGATTTACTCGACTTTTACCCCCCTCTTTAAATTACTGGTTTGTATTAAATGTAGAAGCAATCTGGGCAAACTCATTCACTATTTTGTCGAACGAGGGCGCGGGGCGACCAGCGCGTGGGCCGCAATTTGCTTATAAGTGTAGGAGATAGGGCGAGCGGGAGAGATGGAGGCAGTGAGAGTAAAAGTTTAATTCTTTTATGTTCCGACCTGGTGTATATGTTTCGCAGACACACACTCATGACAGCTTGAATCTCTGGCTATTGACCAGAAGGATAATGGTGTTTTCTGAGTAAAACACATGAACTGTTTTGAAGGAAGAACTTAAACCATCACCGCCCACATATATTACAGTTGTTTACTTAATTACTGCTAAAAGACTCGAAGGAGAAGGATGAATTAAAAAAAGAGAAAAGAAGACAGGAAACTAAAGACAGCTAACTTCGGCTAGTAAATTTGGAGGCTTTGATCTCGATCAAAGCTATTTGTAATCATGAGTATGTCTCTGTGGGGTGCCAGGATTTTAGACTGGCCTTTGATGTGCGTCTGTATGTGGTGAGTTTAGTGTTTTGATGAAGATAAATTAAATTAAGATGTATGGTAGTGACACTGTAGGAGTGATAGGTACAGATACAGGGGATGTTTCGTGCTGTTTTAGGGTAATATTGTGTAATATTATGTTATATTTATTGCATATATGGTGTACTGATATTATATTATATGTATTGTTACAACCTATATGTGGATAATGTTCAATATTAGAATAGTAGCGTTGTATTTGAGTGACATTTGGCTGCTAATTCTAATTGATTGATGGGTATATAGATGTCCTATCATTACACACTACACCACTTTTTAATAACGCATTTTATATTATTCAAGTTATCTATCTCAAAGCCAATTTGATAAACACATGTTCTTCGTCATGGAAGCATAAAAAAAGAGAATGAAATCTCATTAGATAGTATCGTGAACTTTAAGAAGGGAAAATCTTTAAAGAAATAGTAGATATCTATCTATCTTATGTTTAATCGCTATCAATATTTTGAAATATTGAATTATGCATTCGATCTGTGGAAAGCGATTCGAAAGATTATATTATTTCTACTACACAAATTCAATTTCATTTTAATAACTAACTGTATATTCATTTGTGATTTTTTATTGCCAATAACAGAACCATAACAACGTAATTGCTTTTTATACTGATATATTAACAGTAAGTAAATTAGATTAGCGAATTGCAAATTATTCCTACGAGCATTGAACACACTATGTTTTCTATCTGTTTCTATATTTTATACACATTCTTGGAATGTTATGCAAAGTTTTTTCTATTCGTGTAATAATGGAGATAACTATATACATTTGAATATACAAACATACATACATAGACACACACTCAAACACAAACCTGTATACACCCCCCCCCCCACACACACATGCATATATATTAGTAATAAACGAAAGATATACACTTTATATCATCTCTATTTATTTCATTATATATATTTCGAAGATGTAAAGTTTTATGTATAACATAAAGCAAAACATGTTCTCCTCAGACAAAACGCATAGAAAATATGTAATTTATTCCCTGATATGCTGGTAAACAAATTCCATCTTTAATTTCTATAATTGTTTCTCTGGAGGTAAATGTAACGCCAGTATAAAGATCCAATCAATTAATCAGTCTAACAATTAATTATTGATACTTTAAATAATACCCAATAATAAATCCCCATTTCGTCAAGAAAAACAAATAGATAGAAACATTGAGTTACTTAAAACACATATCAAAAATGGAGGCAAGCTTTCGAGAAGCGAACAGAACACACGATAAATATTGTGCAAGTGATTCGTATAACCAGATGATAGTGTATCAATATAACCATTAAAGGTGAATTGTATAGTAAGGAGACATATTGCTAGAAAATGGGCTGCGCAGAATTGAAATATTTGTACATATTTAAAACGATGGTATTTATATAATGTATAAACATGAACATTCTACTGCACAGATTACATTTTACTCAGATAAAATTAAAAGTGGGGAACGCTACTACAATCATTTCCCGTATACAGTGGCAAGCACCAGTTGATATATAAACAAAATAACGTTATATTGTAACTGGTGTCGATGATGTTATATATTAGGTACGGTGTTGTTTTTGTTAGTGACCGGTCAGGTATATATATATATATTCCTGTTTATTAATCTTGGCATATAATGGCAAGCACGTGTTGATATATTAACAAAGTAGTGTTAAATTCCAACATGAACTGTTACTGTACTTGGTACTGCATTGTTTTAGATGGTGACCGGCCAAATATCAGAAGTACAAATCAGAAGTACTCAGAAGTACGAATTGCAGGACAGTCGCATATGTCAGCTCTCACTGTAGTAATAGATTATATACAGGTATGTAGACATGATAATGTCTTAGATAAATTTAATGGATTACTTGATAATAACAATTAATTGCTAGGAGTGCGTGAGAACGAATGAAGTCGAATCTAAAGAAGCAGTGACTATATGAGACTTAAGGTACTTAACTCACATACAAAGTAACTTACGCGAATGGATTTAACTATTTTTTAAGGTTTCATACGTACTTAATAATTGTAAGAGGGAATTATATGAGGGGAAATACATAGCTTGATGCGTTGATACATTAACATGGTTATACAATTCTAATATAGAAGGAATAATAATAATAATGGCTTCTGATTTAGTCACAAGGCCAGCAATTTCGGAGGAGGGGAAAGTAGATTAAATCGACCCCAGTGCATTACTGGTGCTTTATTTTATCTACCCCGTAAGGATGAAATGCAAAGGTAATCTCGGCGGGATTCGAAATCAGAACGCAAAGGGCCGTAACTCTATGTCACGAAACATGTTGTCCGACGCTCTACTGATACTGCCAATACACAAATAATAATAATATTTGTAAAATCTCCAGCTGCGGAATACAAAATACTGGATTGGTGACCAGTGCAGGGTAGCTCTCTTCAATTTTAAGTTTTAATGGCTCCTTAAAGTCGTTTACGTCACCGTCTAGAGATGATGCCTCGAAAAAAAAAAAAAGAAACACTGGTCGTTGAGGAACCTTAAAACCACTAACCTCAATGAGTAAAATGAATGAAAATATTTGATTACACAAAGACGTGAATGGTGCTGGAGCTACTAGTGAAGGTGCCTCGTCCGGCAGGTTCCCTGTGGTTCAGCACCAAAAACCCGGTCGTCATCATGACACTGCTAGAATGAAGTGGTTCAAGCAAGTAAATATGGCTGTTATGGAGTCTTATTTTAGAAGCAGTCCTGTCAATGAAAATGGTGCGTCAATTAGAGGATATAGACAAAGGGTGTTACGAGTATGGCAGGAGATTGGGCTCTCTGAAGTAACTGAATAGAGGATTTGTGATCAGGCAAGGGCAATACGCATAAAAGGATGGCTATCTGAGATTGAGATCGAAATGATAAAGAAAAACACGAGCCAAGAGGGTATGGAGGATATAGAAGCTCAGGATGCTGGAAATTCAAATATAGATGAGAGGAATGGAAAATGATAGATTCCCATAGGAAGGAAAAGAACTGAATATCCGAGATACCAAAGGATATATAGGGATATTGAAGTTCGTGTTAAAGATGAAGTTAAGCGATAGGAGTAAGATACTGACTGTCACATGAATGCAAACTCTTGGATTATGGAATGCGTTAACCTATTTGGTATTGCATCAAATGTTGAGCGATTCTTAAGGAAAAGTATGAAAGATTGGAGGGCTGAACTGACAGCATGTGGAAGAAATTTAGGAACGATAGAAATCAAGAGAGGTATATTTTTAAGGGGACATCCTCTGACCACTGATGTTTGTTCTGTGCATGATACCACTGACAATGATCTTGAGAAAAGCTAAGGCTGGCTATGAATTCAAAGGCCCCTAGAAAAACATCAACCACACGACCTCAATCTTTATCGTACAATTGAATCCCAGCCTGGTTCCCTCGTTGATACAGTGTATATACTTAGTGCTGACATCAGAAAGGAGTTCGGATTAAAAAAGGTGTGGTGTGTTAATCTTGTACAGAGGCAATATTAAAAGCATTGAGGGGTTAGAGCTACCATCAGGAAAAAGTTATGAAGCAAATAGAAAAGGAAGTTTATAAGTAATTAGAGATATTTGAAGTTGATAGGATCATGCAAAAGGAAATGAAAGAAAATGTTAAGGTGTAATACATGCGCAAACAGAGACTTAGTCTCAAGTCGAAACTTAATGGACGGAATAAGATGGAATATATCAATACATGGGCGATATCACTCCTGGGGGGTGATCACGTGGACAGTAGAAGATCTAAGCAGTTTAGACCGAAAGCAAGAAAGTTATTGACTAGATATGGGGTATTTCACCCAAAGACCGACACGTACCTTATATCTACCATGAAAACCAGGAGGGTGAAGACTGGTGGTGTGAAAATACAGCTTTAGAACAGAAGAAAATAGATGGCGTAGTTCATAAAAATTCCAGAGAACCGTTGTCGCTGTGCAGAATAAAAGATTGCAAAGAAAAACAACAGAATACAAGCATTTGAATATGGTTGAAACTGAAAGTAGATGGAGTGACAAAAGAAGGTGAGGACAATTCCATAGAGATGTTGAAGATCGGAGAGACAGAGAAAATAGGTGGTTACGGATGGCTAACAGTGATCTAAACAGGAAACATAAGCCTTAATCTGAGCTGGTCAAGAACAAGCACAAAGAACTAACAACATCAAGCATAGAGTAGATCACAGAGCAGAAAGTGATAAGTGTGGAATTTGTGGCATGAATGGAGAAACTGCATGGCATATTACTAGTCAATGCACACCAATAGCTGAGAAATAATGTAGTATACATATATAAATAAATAAATAAATATATTTATATATATAATAATAATAATAATAATAATAATGTTTTCTTTATTAACCACAAGGGTTTACATAAAGTAGACATTAAGGACAGCACAGGACAATACAGGACGGTACAAATGGGCATTTCTGCGTGCAAAAAAACAAAAACAGAGAATATAACAAAAAAAGAACAATGAAAAATTCCCCAATAGGGGGGAGACTTCCGAGAGCCATCGTGGAGAAAGCCCATTAAAAAAGCCACGGTGACCCTGACCACCAGGGCAAGTGCCCTCTCCCTGTTTTCCACCTTCAATTTACAGGCATATACTCACTCGGGCCATTCTTCCCTCTCTCACCCATCTTTCAACAAAATGCTGGGAAGACAGCACTTCCCTCTCTACCCTGATTTTCCTTTTCAAATGAAATTTGAAAAAGTTAATCAGGGCATCACTGAAGAAGTAAGGGCTCGTCTTCAGCCCTTTCAGACGCGTCCACCATACTATCTATTTCGCCATGGCCACCAGACAGATAAAGACTGCCTAAAGGAAGAGGGCAGCAATCCTCACGATAGACTCAGCTGATAGCCGGATCCGTTCTACACGCGACAGCAGGTGTTCCATATAAACCCACATGTCAGCAATGCTCGGACAATGGACGAGTGCATGCAGGACGGTTTCTTCGCCCTGCGCGAATCTCAGACACCCTAGGCTGACGGCACTTCCATGCCAGTAGCGTTTATCCCGAACTGGCAAAGCTCCTCGGTAGCACTGCCAGGCCAGGGATTTCTGGAAATTGTCCATAGGCCCCGGTCCGAAGGTGTTTCCGAAGAGATTGGCTAGTTGATTCTCGTCGATGCCTAGAGTTTCCCCAAGTACGTCGTCGCTCTTCCCCTCCACTAATCCTCTATAGAATGCCAAGGTGGAGTTTCCACCCATCACATTGCCCGACTGGTCGAGGGCTGTGAGCGCCTGAAGACATTTCATCTCCAAGCGCTCCCTCTCGGTCTTCGCTTGACCAAGGATTGCAGCTCCGCCAAGGAGACGGCTGGAGAAAGACGCGTCTAGAAAACGGCGACCACATCTGATCAAAGTCAAGGAAGAGGTTGAAATGTCGTAGCCTGAGCGCGTGTCTGTGCATCATCAGCCACCGCATGTCCAGCCCTCCACGTAACGGGTGTTGACAGCAGATGGACCGCCTGACCATGGGAGCGCGTCCCTTCCACAAAAAGCGAAAGAGCAAACGCTCCAGCGCAGTCAAGCGAGGCTTAGGACAAGGCACAACGGTTAGGTGGTAGTAGGTGACAGGCGCGATGTACGCATTCGCCACCTCCGCTTCACCTTTCAAGTATAGCTTCCTCTCTGTCCATTTCTGGCAGAGGAAAGCCACCCTGCTCGTCCCCTCGTCCCAGTTTTCCTCCGTCTGGAGGTCCGGACCGAACCAGACCCCTAGTAATTTAACTGGTCCGTCCGTCCAGCGCCCGACGACGCTGTTGGACGGCATGGACCTGCCTCTCCAGGTACCGAGCTGCAGGCCCACTGACTTTTCCTGGTTGATCATTGCTCCTGTCACAGCTTCGTATTCTCTTAGTGTAGTGACGATCGCATCGATGTGTTTGGCGTTCGACAGCACTACGGTGACATCGTCCGCATATGCTGACACTGATCTTCCGCATACTAGTTCGCGCGGGACCCCCTCAACGTCTCCAGTTTGTGCTGTAATGGCTCGTGAGTCAATACGTACGAGGGGGACGAGAGGGGACATCCTTGGCGGACTGAGCGCATGATGTTGAACGGTTCCGAAAGGAAATATACATACCTTCACATATACATGCTGTCTGCTGAAGACAGCATGTATATGTCAAGGTGACCGTTCAATCTCACCAGAGAGCAGATGTCGCTGTGCATGGCAGCGATCCAGCCTCTGAAGACGGCCCAGGACTGCCGCCCTCAGGACTGCCGCCAGTTAATGATGGTCGACCCTATAGAAAGCTTTCGACTGATCTAAATTGATCAAGGACACACGCGTGCCAGGTTTCCTAGCTACCCTCTCTACGATGTATCGCATGAGGTGGAGGTTGTCGTGGATGGATCATTTGGAATGGGGCATGTCTGCGCCTCTCCCACCAGACCACCAAAGACAAGCGCCAACCTCTTTGCTAGCACCTTGGCCAAAATCTTGAACTCTGTTTAGTAGAGTTATGGGCCTGAAATTATCTATGTTATCCCCCTTGTTCGGATCCTTTCTCAGCAGCGGCACTGCTCCTCGGTTCACAGAGCTGAGAATTCTCCCGCTCTGTTGCCAGTTGCCCGCCAAGAGTCCTCCGAACAAGTCTGGCATCTGTACATAAAGTTCATAGGGCAGACCATCCAAACCAGGCGATTTACCCCTTGTGCAGCCAGTCATTGCCTCCCGTACTTCAGCGGCTGTTATCGGCTTTTAGTAACACCCCACCTCAGTGGCCGAGAGCCGTCCGTCGAGGTAGGCACTAAAGTCCATCCCTCGATCAGGTCCGCCGCTGCCCCCGAACAGCTGAGCGATGTGTCGCTGAGAAGCTTCACGCATTTGCCCGGGATCGAGTAGCATGCCCCCGTCGTGGTCCACCAAAGACCTGATCGTGGCTTTGTGCCACGACGCGCCTCCACCACTCGGGCCCATTGAACGGCTTTCGTCTCCTCGTGTCTGAGAGCACGCACCCTAGCTCTGACTACGCAGCCTTCTAGCTTTGCATTGAAGAATTGGTCAAGGGCCAATTTTGCCGCAAATACGTCGGTCGAGTTGCCTTTGCTAAGCGCCTCGTCTAATGTTCTAACTAGTTCTCCCTCTGCTCTATTTTTCTCTATTGCTAATGCCTTACTACACCTAATGGACACTATTCTAATCGCTCTTTTAAGATCAAACCACCATTTGTTGTTGACGATGGTCCCCAGTCGACGCCCGCTTAACTACTTCGCTAATCCGGTCTCTGTAGATCTTGCGCGATGTTAATGATGCGTTTAGCTTCCAGTAGCCTGGTCCGTGTCTATGAAGCCTATCTAAGTCAACCACACAGATCACGAATTTGTGGCCAGTGTAGCTGACTATCTGGAATTGTGGACAGCCTATGCTAGACCTATCTATTTCCCTACAAAATACTCTATCTAGATATGATCTGGATGACCCGATACGATTTGTCCAAGTCCACATTGGCACATTCGCGAAATCCAATCGGTACCTGTCCGACAGTTGCAAATGCTTGAGTAGGTTTGTGAGGCTTTTACACCCTCCTCCCCCATTCGCTAATCCCACACAATCCCAGCGTGCAACTAAGATCCTATTCCAGTCGCGCATTAACACTAGAAAGCGGGACGTTCCAAAGAAGGTCTCAAGACGCCGGAAGAATTCAGGCCGTCCTGCTCCTGTTGGGGCATAGGCGGCCACTAGCCTGAAAGATTGTCCTTCTCCGCTGGTCACGTCCAGTACCACCAACTTACCCTGTGGGTCCAGACTTCTCCGGAACAACTTGGAGATGTGTACACTTCTCCGAGACTGCTTGGAGATGTGTACACCTCGTAGCCGCCGAAAATGGGTGCGAATGCCCGTGCCTCGGAGATTCTGGTCTCGCTGATGGCCACCACATCTATGTTTAGCGACCTGAGATCGTTCAGCAGGTGGCCCTGCTTCCAAGACGACCCCAGGCCACGTACATTTACGCTAACTATTCTGAGAGGAGCTATGTTGGCTAGGATAGGAGGAGAACAAATGAGAGGGGAGAGGTACAAACAATTACCTGTGGATCTTCTTTAGGAAGGGGGTGGGTGATCCATCCTTCCGACCATTGGTGAGTTTCTCCACGAGAATATCCGTGAATATTCTTTTGGTGACGTTCCCTCGGTAGTCTCAAATTGAAGTGGGGAACATTTTTTGTTGTGTAATTTCTATTATTTTTATGTGTGTGGTGGGTGCAATTTTGGTGGTTTGTACGGTAGTCTGTTTCTGTGATTTTGGTGTGGTGTTGAATGTAATTTAAAAGCTTTGTGTTGTCTGTGTTTATGGCTGTGTATTGTGTCTGCTGTTTGGGTGTTGGTGCTTTCTGTATTTGCTGTCGTGTTGTTGGCGGTGACGATGGAGTTGATGCTAAGGGTGGCGGTAGTGGTGGTGGCGGTGATGTTGGTGGTGGTGGTGGTGATGGTGTAGGTGGTTGTGGGGGTGTGGCTGTTGATGGTGGTGGAGGAGGTGGGGTAGTTTTCATTTTTTTTAGGGTTCTTTCTTCCTCTTTTTTTTGAGGGGGGGGGGAGTGAGGGTATGGAGTTCTTCTTTTTTTGTTGGAATAGTTCTCCACTCTTCGGCCTCATCGCACTCCTTATCCGATTTAGCTATATCAGGAAGGGATATGCTTTCCATTGGTTCTGTGGGTGGTGGAAGAGATGGTGCTCCTGCAATTTTTTGTTTGTTTGTTTGTCTGCTCCAGTTACGGGGCACGGCGTGGGGAGAAGGGGTGGGCGTGTGGCTGTTTTGGTAAGTTTGGGGCAGAATGCCTTTAGGTGCGTCTTTTCACTGCATCCATGACACCTTGGGCGCCTACCTTCGACAGTCACGGGTAGATGGCTGCCGTCGTCCAGGTCTATTACATCGGGGATGGCCTCAATGCTCTCATGATTTGCTTGGATGATTAACTCCATCCCCGACCCTGTCCAATTTTCCTGTCCTATTCGCATGTCGTTGAGTATGGTTGTTGAAACCTCAACGTCAGCGAGGATGGCCGCCGTCAACCACGCCATCTCCGCTGAGGGCGGAACCTGGCCTACTCGAACCCTCACGACGCTCCTGCCGCAGTATGTGGGCATCATTATGATTTCGTCACTGCGGAGTGGCGCAATGGAGTGTGCTCTGGCTTCTTCTGGTGTAGCGAACAGCACATCCACAGTGCCATATCTCGATCCCCGGGCTATATATGTTTTCTGTACCCAGACGGTGTCCATAGCTCTTTGGACCTGTGACTCCGTTGCCCGTTCAACTCGCCGCGATTTTGCGATAACTGACCGAACACAAAAGCTTGTTTCTTATTATCTCAGCTGGGCGGTTGACACTTACCCTGTGTCCGGTCTTTTTAACCAAGACCTTTGCTTGTTTTATCTCTTCGTTAGTGATATGTACTTGTTCAAAATTGTTTGTCGCTTTAGCGAAAGACGTGTTTGATTTGATTTGTGTTGACTCGTCACTAGTTTTGTCTATGTTGCCGTCGTTGGTGTTTTTTTTTCTTTCATCTGTGTTGCTGCTATTATAGTTGTTGTTCTTTGGATTCTTTATGGCTGTTGCTGTTGTTATTGTTGTTATTGGGCTGGTGGTCGTGGTGTTTGATTTTTTTTTAACGCAGGGAAATTTTCGTTGTAATTTCCACTACTGCTACCATAGTTCCAGTGGCTGATGCTGCTGTTTTCGCTACCACTGTCACTGTTGCTGCTGCTGCTGTTTCTCTTGTTTTTTACTTTGCCTTGTGATTGGGTGGAAATGGCTGTTCCACCCTCCGAACAACTCGCTGTTCCTCCCTGTGGACAACATTTTTTCTCCGCCATATCTTTTTTCAAATAAAATTTGGGGGTTATGATTGTTAAGAAAAGCAAATTTAGCTCTCAAGGGCGCGAGATACAGTTAAAAAAACCACCTCCTTTGACAGAGGGGTTCTTTAACTACACACCGATGTAAAACATATTATATAGAACTTTCGATAACTCACCAAAATTCAACTAACTTACTCCGCCGTAGTTACCGCCGTCTTATAATAATAACAACAAATAATAATAATAATAATAATAATAATAATAATAATAATAATTATTATTATTATTATTATTATTTCTTCATTTGTCACAAAGCCAGCAATTATTTCAGTGCATTACTGGTACTTTATTTTATCGACCCCGTAAGGATGAAAGGCAAAGTTTACCAAGGCAAAGTTAACTCAGATCGTAAAGGCCCGTAACTCTATGCTGCAAAGCATGGCGTCCGACCCTCTAACGATAGAGCCAATCGACCTTCCTTATATATATAATAATATTAATAATAATAAATCTTTTGAAGGAATTTTACAAATCCAGCATCCTGTCATTTTACTCAATAATAATTAACTCCGGTCTCGCATCACCAACACGATTCAACATAAAAGATGGATGAGTTGCATAACATCGAGTGCTTATCCTAATATTACATCATGATTGGCTATACGGAATGACCAGTTCTACCCAGTGGTGAACCACCAAACTTAAATGCAAATATATAGGGATTGTAACGTCCATGTAGGTTCACCAGAGTGAGCACTCAATGCCTAGTTTCCAGTAAGTATAGAGGTGTAGTACTAATTATCATAATAAAAAGGAGGATTTGTTATATCTTCATTACGTTTATTAATTTGTGACGCGTGTTTCGTTATTGATCAGCTCAAGCTTGAATCTGTATCGATCTAGCCCGACTCTCGTTGGACATCTGAGGTCCGACGTAAAGTAAAATAAATGGCAGTAAAATAAATGGAGACACAAGTTAAACTTGCAAGTAAATGTTATTTTAAGTAACTACACAAATTAGCTACATAAAACAGAGGTGACCACGAGGTTTGTACTTTCAGCTGCCAGTAAAATGGAAATTGACCTTGCATGTTTCAATTCTATTGGTAATTCATCTCAGATCGGTTGCCTATTGACCTGATCGCATTGTAGTACGTCATCGCTAATTATAATACCCACAACATCTGATAGAAGTATAATTTCCTGCTTCTTTGTATATTATGTAAATATCTATATCGTTTAGTGAAAACAAATGGTATATGATTAGGTCGAAACGCTTGTTAATATAATACAACATACCAGTATGCAAGGGCACATTTGAAAATGTAGTTGTAAATGCAATATCGCTGAATAAATGACTGATGACAACCTTTGATGCAGCTTCCATTATTGGTTTGTTAGATTTAGGGTTTCCATCAGCTGAATAAAAAACAACAAAGAATAATAAGTGGAGAGATATTTTGAATACTATATTCGTGGATATTATTATGAGGTTACAATGACGTGACGGCTGAACTGGATTGATCATACAAACCTGAAAGAACAGATTAAATAAACTGTGTAAGTAAAAAGGTGCGTTTTAATATATATCTGTTTATTCACAGTTGATCTATTACTACATACTAAATATATGTTATGGAAGATCTATGATCCCCATACCATTTCTCTTCATACTCAATACTGATGTTCGATGTGGCGATAACCAACCTCAAAAATCTATCAAAGATTTCTGTTTTTAGAAGTTATTGTAAGGTGCTAGATAATGTTAATAATTGTTTATTCCTCTCACAAATTTCTATTCATAGAGGTTACTATTGGGTGATAATTAATGCTAACAATTGTTCTTTTTACAATATGACTGATAACATAAATTCTGGATTTTGCCTAGTTGACTGAATATCATATCAATTAAATAAATGATTATATTGACGAAATCTATGAAGCAGAGTGATAATCACAAACAAGTGTATAGCACTATAGAGATTTCAAATGCTTTAGGGCTTAATGAGAGAAAACAGATTAAGTCGCAGCTTTATGCCTGTACGTACGTATGTATGTATGTATGTCAGGTCACCAGTTGGTGCTACTGGTAACATGTATCCCAGTACAACCTGTCTCATGGTCGGGTCATTGGCGACTAAACTGGCAACCCCACCAAGGTTTCTTGGTGAGGAGGGTGACTTTGGACATCCTGCACGACTAAAAACAAAACCTGTCAAAGGGCAAAGGAGCTCTTAAGAGTCAATGGCCATCCAAAATCACCGGGAGAGATGACCCCTTAGCCTTTGTAAAGGCAGAATTCTAGGAGAAGGAAAACTCTGATATAACACCTGCAACCCTGATGGTATCCAATGATGTTGACTTGTTCTTCTTTTTGGTAAATATCATCTTGGTTAAGAGAGTGGAACTGGCTTTGTGCAGTGCCTTTGCTCACTATAAAAGCTTCACGGCACAGGCATTGCTTTATATCTGGAGATCTCTCTGCACTTGTCGTCACATGGTACCATGGGCCCAGCAATATGTGTCAATAATTGTCACAAGTGCAGTGTTTGTACCAGAGTTTTCAAGTCGCTGGCGGGACTAAAAAGTCACACTCGTTCAGCGCATCAGTAGGGGTTCTCCTACATGGATATGAAGTAGAGGCCGTACTCGAAAACGAGTTGGCAGCCACCATGTATGTATGTATGTATGTATGTATGTATGTATGTATGTATGTATGTATGTATGTATGTATGTATGTATGTCAGGTCACCAGTTGGTGCTACTGGTAACATGTATCCCAGTACAACCTGTCTCATGGTCGGGTCGTTGGAGACTAAACTGGCAACCCCACCAGGGTTTCTTGGTGAGGAGGGTGGCTTTGGACATCCTGCAGTACTAAAAACAAAACCTGTCAAAAGGCAAAGGGGCTCCTAAGAGTCAATGGCCATCCAAAAACACCGGGAGAGATGACCCCTTAGCCTTTAGCAAGGCAGAATTCTAGGAGAAGGAAAACTCTGTTATAACACCTGCAACCCTGATGGTATCCAATGATGTTGACTTGTTCTTCTTTTTGGTAAATATCATCTTGGTTAACAGAGTGGGACTGGCTTTGTGCAGTGCCTTTGCTCACTATAAAAGCTTCACGGCACAGGCATTGCTTTATATCTGGAGATCTCTGCACTTGTCGTCACATGGTACCATGGGCCCAGCACTATGTGTCAATAGGTGTAGTGTTTGTACCAGAGTTTTCAAGTCGCTGACTGGACTAAAAAGTCACACTCGTTCAGCGCATCGGTAGGGGTTCTTCTACATGGATATAAAGTAGTGGCCATACTCGAAAACGAGTTGGCAGCCTCCATGTAGGTATGTATGTATGTTCTTCTGGTTTTATAATTTCACAAAGTTTTTCCAATAGAGAGAGAGTCGGTTTCTAACATAGACACAAGACTCTCTCATTGGAATTTACACCTCATCAACTAGGTAGATATGTATGTATGTCTGCATGCATGTGTAGATATGGATGTTATTGTATGTGTGGATGTGTATGTTTTGAGTTGTATGTGTGCATGTGTATATGCTTTGTATCTGTACATGTGTATATGCAGTTATTAGATGCAACATTTTTGGAATGTTTTACATATTTTTACTGTTCCATTAATGGATTGTACTTGTAATTTCCTAACTAGTTGTGTTCGTTCTGTTCCTGTGAAGCCTAGCTTCTCAAGATTTGTATTGACGCAGTTACTAACATATCCCAGTGCCCCAATAATCGCAGGCATAAATCTGAAGGTGTAATCAGGGTGGAGTATCTGCAGATTTCTAATCAGTTCTGCATGAATATTCCCCTTTTCACTAATCTTTGATATTATATTGGCATCTGCTGGGCAGCTAATTTCCACTACTGTGCATGTTTTCTTCTCCCTGTGCCATATCATAATATCTGGTCTGTTATGCCTGCATTTTATTGGGGTTTTTACTGGAACATTCCACCAGTACTCTTTCATATTATGTACATGGATGTCTTTCACATCTGTAGCTTTTAATGTGTTTGTTATCGGGGCTATCTTTTTTACGAAGTGCATTGTACACTGTTTTGGCCACTACATCATGCCTCATAGGTAGATAGTACCGCGATGACATCTTTGGGCAGCTGATGATGACATGGGTGATATCCTCGATGTTAGTTCTGCAGAGTCTGCACTTGTTATCACATCTAGGTGTTTTGCCTGCATCCCTATCTCTTTTGTGAATCAGGTATTTCGTGCTTATCTCCTGTCCTTGGATTGCAAAAGCGTATCCTTCAAAGTGGGAGCCAATATAGCGGTTGTTGGTCCAACATATACTACTTTCCCCATCTATATTACTCTCACTCTGGAGCTTCCTGGCAACATATCCATGCTTGATTTTTTACTGATAGGCATGCAGTTTTTCATCCATGGATTCACTGCGAAACTGCTGAGCGACATCCCTGGGTGTGAGTTTTTGATTATCACACAGGGAATAACTCTGAAGGAGTTCCTTCCCAACTCTCATAGTCTTATCTGTTTCAAGCAGATAGACTTGCTCGAGAAGCGGGCTCCTACGCTTCGAGGTTCGTAGATGTTGTCGGAGAGATATGATGCGACATTCAAATGTTGTCTGGACTGATGTTAGGCGTCTACCTCCCTGCTTACGTTTCAAGTAAAGGCGGTCTATGTCACTGTTGATGTGGAAGTTTCCGGTGTTGTTCAGTATTTTTCGAGTTCCAACATCAACTGCTCGGATTTCATCTATCGTCCAATTGAGTATTCCAGACGTTGGTGTTAGGACAGGCACAGCAAACACATTGTGAGCCACTGTTTTGTTTTGCGCAAAGAGTTCCGATGAACAGATCTTTCTTAATCGGGTGTAGTATTCCCTGGTTTCGCGTTCTTTATTACAGATACCATTATAGGATATGTTCTCATCTATCCCCAGGTATCTGTAGCAGTCCTCATCAGATATTGGTGAAACAGTTAGACCATTGATGACAATGTTGCTAGATTGGGTTGTTGTTTATCCCCGCTTTACAGTCATGTATGAGCATTTATCTTGGCCAAACTCCATTCCTATATCCTTTGAGAACGTTGTAACCAGGTCAAGATTTTTCTTCATCCCATCCATGTTCTTGGCATAGAGTTTCAGATCGTCCACAAGGAAGTTATGGGTTAGGTTCGTATTTCTGTCCTTCTGTGAGCCAATGATGTATCCCTCACATTTCTTGAGCAGAAAGGACAAGGGGTTTAATGACAAGATGAACAATATCACAGAGAGACTGTCCCCCTGAAATATACCCCTGCAATATTTTATTTTATCAGTGAAAATAGAGTCCCCCCTCTCTGTCTTTAACCTTAGGATAGTAGCCCAAGAAGAAGACAGCCTCTCTATGGCTCTGACAATAATGTCTGGGACTTTAGCAAGTTGGAGGGCCTCTATCATCTAAGAGTGGGGAACAGAATCGAAAGCTTTTTTGTAGTCCAGCCAGACTGTAGTCATATTCCTCCTAAGTTGTCGCACCTCCGACATCGCAGTTTTGTTGATTAGGAGTTGTTCAACAAATCCCCAAACCCTTTTCTTTCCAGCTGCTTGTTCATCTGTGATGATGTTATTATTTTCACAGTGATCTTGGAGGAATAGGTTGAGGCAGGCTGTATACATCTTATACATCAGGCTCTGGCATGCAATGGGTCGGTAGTTTTTTGCCAAGTGGGTGTCTTTGTTCTTGGGGACCAGTAATGTTTGTGCTAATGTCAACCGTTCTGGTATACGTGTATCTCCCTTAAGAACTTGTTGGTAGAGGTCAGTAAGATACCTCCGATAGAATATTAGTTTTTTGTACCAGTAGCCGACAATCATGTCTCTTCCTATGTATGTATGTATGTATGTATGTATGTATGTATGTATGTATGTATGTATGTATGTATGTATGTATGTATGTATGTATGTATGTATGTATGTATGTATCTATGTATGTATGTATGTATGTATATACAATATACGTAAATCAGCAGGAGGGTTCTAACGATATGCAAAACTACATGAACTCCAACCACAGCTGGCTATTCCCAGTGAATGTTTTGGTTGCCGACTCTGTGCAAGACATTTTAGATCATTGGCTGAGCTAAAAAGCCACACTAGGTCGCAGCGCTGTTAATTGCAATCATGTGTGTGTGTTTAGATATGTTTATGTGTGTGCGTGTGTGTGTATATATATATATATGTATATTATTATTGTTGTTGTCGTTATTATTATTGTCGTTATTATTATTATTATTGTTATTAATATATATATATATATATATATTTTTTCGTGCAATGGCCATACTCGATAACGAGGGGGCAGCCATCATAAATGTATGTATGTATGTTATGTCAGGTCACTCTCCGGCGTTACTGGTAAATGTAACCCGGTACAACATGTGCATGGTCAGGTCGTCGCTGACAACCCCACCAAGTTTGCTTAATGAGGAGGGTGATGTTGGACACCTGTCAAAGGGCGGAGGAACGCAAGAGAGTCAACGGCCATCCAATAAAGATTTTTTTGGCGGAGAGCGAGTGATCCCTAGTCTTCATTAAGACATCTTTCTAGGAGAAAGTCACTCTCATATAAAATCTGCGACTTCGTTTGCATCCAATAATATAAACCAGTTCTTCTTTTGGGGTACAGGCATACCTTGATATGTGATATTTTTGGCGATGCATGGTATTGTTAGCCATGGGCAAATCCCTTGCAGGACTAAAAAGCAACGTCTGTGACGCTCATGTTTCAGTATCAAGTGATGGAATTACTCGAAATCGAGTTGCAGCTATCATGTAAGTCGGTATGAATTATATGTGTGCGAAGTGTGTATGTAAGTATATGTCATATATAACTCTAAGAGTATTATATCTTATCCCATTGAGCTCTGGAGAAATAAACATTTCTATAGCAGATAATAGTTCCTTGCAATCATCTCTCTTGTTATAACATCATCATTTATTGTATACATATTTATGATACAGAAATATTCGATAAAATCAGTATCAGACAAGCAAATGAGGACGATATTATTGTGAAAAAATAAATACAGGAAGACAGTTCACCAGCATGGCTGCACTTAAATGATTGACATGAAGATTTGTATATATATATACACACAAACAAACACACACACACAAAGAGACACACACCCACACACGCACACACACACACACACACACGCACGCACACACACACACACACACACACACACACACACACACACACACACACACACATACACACACGCGCACATATGTATATATGTGTGTATGAGTGTATGTGGATGTGTGTATTTATACACAGCTATAGTTGTGCAGATATGCATTCTTTATTATTGTGCTGTTTGTTGGTTTAAAACACAAATAAAAATACCGAAAGCCATTTAAAATTTATTGGTTTCGCTATGCCTTTCAAACAAATAAATACGTTGGTGATAACAATAACGCGAATAACTATTACCTATTGATTTAATCGCCCTATCGGGTTTTCTCTTTCTTTGTGATACAACTGAATAGTTATTCGAGTTTCATTCTACAAGCTTGCAATTTAATAAAATGACATACCTTCTTCTTCTTCTTCTTCTTCTTCTTCTTCTTCTTCTTCTTCTTCTTCTTCTTCTTCTTCTTCTTCTTCTTCTTCTGCTTCTTCTCCCCCTCCTCTTCCTCCCTCTGTTTACTTCACATTCTGAACAACCTACTTCACCCATCCAATCACCCCCCCCCCCCTCACACACACACACACATAATCCTTCTGAACAACCATCTTAGAGAAACTATAAATAATATTAGCAACCAAATTTATCTGAGTTTCTGCTGATTTCTAATGACCGAAACAGATCTAATCCTGTCGAAATCACTTCTCCATAAATCCTAAACGGACGGTAGTCCGTTTAGTAATATTGTTGTGGTCGTGTTTTCGTTGGCAATCGTCTGTTTACGACGGTACAGCGCGGCTCTACTTTTTTAACTGAGATAAAACTTATATGAGCATGAAAGTAGATCATTATGCATCTTTTGGCTTAAAAATCCAGAAATATGGTCCAGCGGGAAAAAGTTTATAATCAAAGTTTGCTGATAAATCTTGTGTTCAAGTGAGTGAGTAGTAAGTGTGACGCTAGGGGAGGTAATCCAGAAATGACGACGTTTGGAAAAGTTTAATTACTGCATGAAAGAAATGATTCAAAAATTGAACTTGCCCAATCTTCACAACCTTGAAAATTTTAAATTTAAATTTTATTAAATAGTTGTTGCTTGCATTGCCTTAAAATAGTAACAAGAATGTACACATACTTTTTAAAAATACATCATTATCAGTCAAATCAGTCAAATGTCACTAAAAGCCAGGTGGTCCATAACAACTTCTATAAGATTAGTTACATGCTCACACATTGGATCACCTCTCATCAATGGTGTCTGAGATAATCGTGGAGATAACTGATGAAGTCACAAATGAAGTGATGGTCTTCCAGTGTGAACAACTCCCTATATCCATTGATACATGTGATGGCTTCTGATTCATAGGTGCATTTTATGAGGAATTCCATGCATCCGATTTTCAGTGATTCAATGGGCATTTTATCAGAGATGATATTTGACCACGTTTTGCTTTGTAAGTAAATTGGAGAGAATCACTGCAGTCAAAGTCATTTCTTTGCATGGTTTTTTGTACATTCTAAAAAGTTAAAATGATAAAGTATTACTACTATATAACTTACATCTATTGTTGTAACACCATTGAAATGCACAAGTTTCACCAATTCACTATTATGCACTAATCATCTCAAATGCATTCATGATTTACTAGCTTTGTCATTAAGCCAGTTGCCTCAACTAGATTGCAATTATACTCAAAAGAACTTTAAAATGTCAATCACTTGTCAGTAATTCACTATGATCATTTAATTATTAGATAGTTGTTGCTTGCATTGCCTTAAAAAATAGTAGACCAGATAGAAAAATGCGTACAGCAAAAAAAAGTAATATTGTTGGAATATAAACCTTTAAAAATACAGGACAAGAAACTAAAATAAAACTTTAAAAGAATAGGACAAGAAACTAAGATAAAACTTTAAAAGAATAGGACATGAAACTAAGATAAAACTTTAAAGAATTGTACAAGAAATAAAAAATGTTACAATAATATTAGTGGCAACATTTTTTTATTCGTTTCCTGTGCTATGCCCCAGTATCTTCTTGATTAGTGCATAATAATTGTCATGCTCTCATTATGCGTTGGCCCTGAGCGGTTGGTTCTGGTTGGGGTTGGTTGGCTGAGCAGTTCTGCTCCGTCAGAATGATCATTGCAAGAAGAATTGGCCGATGCAGCTGCAGGTCTCCTCCAAGAATGCACTTCTGGTCGCAACACCAGACGAAGATGGAGAAGACGACCGGGACAAGATGTCGACTCTGACCACCGACTACGGCACCTCCCTCAACCACCGGTCCTCCCTCCCTCTGTCCCGTCATCCCTCCAGTCCTCCTGCTCCCCTTTCCTGTACCAGAAAGCTGTGGCACGCAACATCTGGACTGCCGGACTTGAACTCAAGGACAAGATGCAAGGAGAAGATGGACGGGTTGGTCAAGATCAAGGATGAGCGGGACGACAAGACCATCCGCTGCTGCTCAAGATCTGTGCTCATGGGCATTATGCATGACACATGAGGCGTGTCGCTGAATGATGAAATAGGGGTATGGTTATGGCCCAATTGGTGTTCAAACCAGGATCAAATGATCCCCCCGGTCTGACGACGACCTCTGAATGTGGAACCCAGAACCTATGAATGTGGAACTCGATTTTTTACCAATAAAAATTTTGCCACTAATATTATTAAAACATTTTTTATTTCTTGTCCAATTCTTTAAAGTTTTATCTTAGTTTCTTGTCCTATTCTTTTAAAGTTTTATCTTAGTTTCTTGTCCTATTCTTTTAAAGTTTTATTTTAGTTTCTTGTCCTGTATTTTTAAAGGTTTATATTCCAACAATATTACTTTTTTTTGCTGTACGCATTTTTCTATCTGGTTAAAGATGCGTATGCTCTACCAACACATTGATTAGCTTTTTTAATTACAGTCAGCCATAATTATGTATATATATATATATATATATATATATATATATATATATATATATATATATATATATATATATATATATATATATATATATATGCATGTAAAAGGTAAACAGAAATAACAAAACAATCGGTACAGTAGAAATATATGGAAGAAATATATTAGGTTAACGTTTGAAATAGCAGGAAGAGGTTCTTAACGTTTCCGACGCTAGTCCTTCATCAGAAGAAAGAATGAGAAATAAGATAGATAGAAGGGACAGGCGGAGTGGAATTGGAAAAAATGTCTTTAGATAAAAATAACAGTTCCATTCATGTTGACATCTCTTGGAAAACTCATATATATATATATACGTATATAGAAAAAAGAAAAAAAATATGAAATCGAAAATGCAACTGCAGTGTTATTTAAAAAATATATATATATATTTATTTGGTTCCTTACCGGTTCCGCAGTTCTTCTGCTTTTCAAAAGTAGAGTTGAGATGGAGGATCTGTGGTTTTTATCAAATATATATAACGAGAGAGAGAGAGGGAGAGAGAGAGAGAGAGAGAGAGAGAGAGAGAGAGAGAGAGAGAGAGAGAGAGAGAAGTGAGAGAGAGAGAGAATGATAATATAGTCGTCTCAGGAGATAGAAAAAGTGGTCAGAGGCATCTACGAGATATCGAAATCCGCCTCTCTAAGATATCCCAATTTATATTCGTTCTTTCAATTCCGAGAGAATTTTTTCAAGAGAGTAAAGTAATTTTTCGCCTTTGTATTTTGCAGTTAAAGTGCCTTTATTAAATCTCGAGAGATCTCCAAAAAACGAAATTGTTCGTCAGCAGAGTAGTTTAAGATTATTTCTAACATTTTTTTGTCGTGTGTTTATTCCATTTTCCCATGGGATATTAATCTGACTCTGAAAAAAAATATATGTATAAATACATGTTCTGTCCTTACTACCTCTCATCACACCCAGAGGAAATTAAACCAACTCTATTTAGTCGACAAGAAATGAATATTTGTCGATAACTCTGAGAGCAATATCCCTTTTGTAATTCTGAATTAAAATTTTTTTCCGAGACAAGATGCTTCGCTTTCATAACAACACGAAATTTGTGCTGGAATTGTTATTACTTTCCCGCAATATCCATTATATTATACACGACACGACGATACAAACTTGTATTTTAAACAGTGTTTCGTTTAAATATTTTATTATGCAGAAAAGATGATTATTGTAAATTTTATTCCAGTAGAAGATGACATTTTTTGTAAACGTTGGTATTTATCTAGGTGTTTATCAACATTTACGATTTGAGAAACGAAAGCCGCTGTTATTATGTTGCATCTTTTAAAAACAAATGGAAAAATGCATTTTTATGTTATCTTTCATCAATACAAAAATAGTTATCGTGTATTTGTAAATGTTAAATGTTTATTTTTCATATCAAATAGAATTCTGATAATTATTAACATTTAAACGAATAGATGCAATACTTTTTTATGAAATCCTTTGAAATTGTCATTAAATTAGTTAGTTTAGATAGAGTTCTTGGGAATCGTAATGTATAGATATTGCTAATATTTTATATGAATATTTGTAATATAATATGACACTGGCCTAACGAGTATAGGGCATTTAATTACGTCAATTTGTGTTATGAGTTTAACCCTGAGCGAGGCTGAATTTGACTGTCACCAATCACGAATCGATAATAAAATTATTAGTCAAATGGATTCGATCTGATGAATCTCAGACTTGCCACTATAATAGAAATAGATTGTACAGCATCTAAATGTCTTCAACATAAATGGTATACCAGTTCAAAATATTTCCTCGCGCGTTTATATATTACAGGATTATTTTAAATTCTAAGTTTAAAGTATGGGCTAACATAAGTCTGATTTGAGATTCCTTTCAAAGTTTCATAACTTTCCGATTGAGCTATTCGATTTATAACCATGTGGGTTATCAGTGGATATTATAGTGCAGCAGATTGGGCAAGTCTCTTCCACGACCAAATAAAGTGTTCAGTCATTGGTGAAGCTGTTTTCCATCAATGGCGAAACACACACCAAATGGCTTTATTCGATTATATCTACCAGAGAACTTTTTTGCGCACACACACATACACACACGCGCACACAGTCACAGGCCCCCCTCCCCCCACACATATATATAAAATTATATATATATATATATATATATATATATATATATATATATGAAATACGTCCCTTCACGCACAAGGCGCCAAGGTACGCATGTATTGTCCAACCAAGTGCCAGTGTGGTTCAATGGCGGGTTAATAAATTAACGAGCCAGAACAAATATAAACAAGGTTTAGTAAATAATGAAAAAGTTTCAAAATAAATTTTAAAATTTTTTAAAATTTTTTAAAATTTATTTTGAAACTTTTTCATTATTTACTAAACCTTGTTTATATTTGTTCTGGCTCGTTAATTTATTAACCCGCCATTGAACCACACTGGCACTTGGTTGGACAATACATGCGTCCCTTGGCGCCTTGTGCGTGAAGGGACGTATTTCATATTACTACTACCTCCACAAACGTTGAGAACAAACCGGGTCATTCCGACTGCTGCTGACAACAGCGGTGGCTAGTTTGACCTACCTCCTTTTGCCTCTATCTTTACTACGGCCCTTGATAAACCTGTTCTACATCATCCACTCTCATCCCAGGAACAGTCTTTGATAGCGCTAGTTTGTGATTTAAATTCAGGAATTTTATATTCTTTGAATGAAAAGAACCTTCTGACGAGAATCTCTCTTTGCAACGAAGGCCGTATGGTCTCCGTTTTATTTTTGGGATTCGAAACCGATCGGTAAAGGTAACTATAGTAGGTAAAGTCAATTTTTTAAAATTTATTTTGAAACTTTTTCATTATTTACTAAACCTTGTTTATATATATATATATATATATATATATATATATTTATATTTATATAATAAACAAAACAATATAATTATTTCATTACCGAAGATTTCAAGAAACTAGATGATTCTTGCAAGAAACATCCAGTTTTTTGAAACCTTCGGTAAT
The DNA here is from genome assembly GCA_964016885.1 of Eledone cirrhosa. NCBI lineage: Eukaryota > Metazoa > Mollusca > Cephalopoda > Octopoda > Eledonidae > Eledone > Eledone cirrhosa. The sequence continues at coordinate 341,232,800 of OZ024743.1, forward strand.
GAAGAAAGTGTATTGTATTGTTTATTATGTAATTACATAGCTCTGTACAATAATAGAGCACTCTTCTTTCCTTTACCTTTTCTACGGAAATACTTAACACAAACGCACACACACGCCTACACACACCCACACACGCCCCCCCCCATGTATATATATATATATATATATAATTGGTGTTGGATGCTTAAAGCGTTAGTATGCGGTAGGCCGTATGAGCACTCGGCGCTCTCCTAAAGCGGAGTATGATATGACAGAAAAAAAGAAAATCAGTGTTGCGACGAATGGAATTTATTGGACATATTACAAACGTTTCTCTGGCGACCAGCTCGAGGCACGATCGATGCGATGATCGAACCTGACTCTGAAAATCGCAAAGTCCTCAGATACGTCTTGATTCTACGAAGCAGATTTTCCTGGTCGCCAGAGAAACGATTGTAATATGTCCAATAAATTCCATTCGTCGCAACACTGATTCTCTTTTTTCTGTGATATATATACATATACATATATACATATATATATATACGGTTGCTCTTTTGCATGTTTCTTTCACCTGTGTCTTCCCATGATCGGACCTGTACACCTTCTTTTTCTTATTCTTTTTCTCCTATTCCTTTCTTATTTTTCCCCTTTTCCCTTCCCCCTTTCTTCCTCTCTCTTCACCCCCCTCTATGTTCTTCCTCCTTACCCTATCTTTCCTTTTCTCTCCCCTTTTTTCCCTCCTTTTCCACCTGGCCTTTTTATTAATAAAAGGCCTCGGGCGCGCCCGAACTACATCGATGTCCTGTAATTCAGCGCCGGAACATAAGGTCGGGAAACATTTACAGCTGACGATGGAAAGTTCTTTCTTCCTTTACTCCTCCTGTTCCGCCCTAACTACCATCCTAAGCCTTGTTTTTAGTAACCACACAGCTCCTTTCGTTTCATAATATATATATATATATATATATATATATATATATATATACATACATATATAACGGACTTCTGCACAGTTACAAATTTAAAACAGAAGGTGGTAGTTAAACACGCGTTATTGTGGAAGATAACTGTTTTCGATCATACAACCATAGTTACAGTAATTTTTTTAATTTTAATATTGTATCAACATATTAACACAAGAAGAATGACTAAATGACAACGTCCTTTATTATTTCAGGAAACGTCCAAAATACATCTAGCTGCCGTTTGATTCCAGTTTTCCTGAAGATTCCGAACAGGTAATTTTAACAAAGTATTTTGTAATTTCTTGTTCTTGTCAGCCTAGGTCAGCTCCCATGTAGAAGATCAATGATCAATGATGCTCTATTTGTGACCAATCTTACATTCCCTCTTTCAGGAATCGTGAAAGAAGACCATGTTACCACATACGTTGTTAGCCTTTTAAGAACATGATTAGGTATAAGAAATCTTTATCTGCTATTTCTAGCACTTTGTAGATATTTTCTTGTTGGTTCTATATCTAGTATGTAATTATTTATATATATATTTGTTTTCTCATATTCTTTCTCATTTTATTCTCATTTTTTCCTTACACTTTTCCCGTTCGCTCCTTGTCTCACTCATTATCTTTCTCTTTCGTCGTTTTATTCTTAATTCTATCTTCCGATGACTGACTAGTGTCCGAAACGTTAAGACTCTCTTCCTGTTTTATCAAGCTTTAAACTGATATATTTCTTCAATGTACTGTGTCGTTTGCTTTGTTATTTCTGTTTATGTTTTACACACACATGCGCACACACACACGCACACGCACACGCACACACACATATGTCGTAGAGCATGAAAGTTTAATGGTGTTCTTATTTAGGAAGATGTAAAATGTATGCTGCGAGGGGCAGTGTTTTTTTTTTTCTATGGGAAAGAAGTTCCTCAGTACTGGTGTGGATAGTGCTAAGTTGAATGAGACACCCGGATATGTTATTTATGTATGAAACTTTTTCTATAAATCCACTACTGTGTAGGGCTTGGTTATATAATAAGCGGCAGACTCAATAAAATATATGTATATATATATACACTATCAACTATTCATAGAAACTATTGAAAATAAGAGAAAATAACTTTTGCGAAACGTGACTACTATAAATATGTGCAAAAGTGTGAACATCTGTGTATATGTGTGTGTATGTGTGTGTGTATATGTGTGTGTGTTTGTGTCTGAGCGTGCAGGTATGCGTTTGTGTGAATAAATATGTCCAATGATTTCATACACATAAATCAATCAACTGAAATCCAATACAATTATTGTGACTCTTGACAAGAGTGACAGATGGAAGTAGGTGGAATGAGAGTTTTGGGGAATATGAGCAAATGTCTGAGTTTATACAAATGAAATATCTGAAGTAAATGAACATATGATTGATAATAGTGTTAAGCAGACATAAAACATTTAATTATTAGTAGCCTACTAATAATCTATTACAACGCATGTAAGCAAACGTTGATGCGAAATAACAGCATATTAAATAAAAATATAATTTATGAATCTGATTATCTTCCTTATCTCCCGTTTTCATTTGCTCAAGTTTTTAAAACGATAAACGAAACAAAGAATATTAAGAAAATAAAGAAGCAACAGCATTAGGAAAAGGATAATATGTGAAAGAAATAGTAATTAGTCATACATAATCATGAAAGTAATATTTATTATTTTTTCCAGTAAAACTAATTATTTAGCTAAAGAAAATGATTAGTTAGAATTTAAGCATTGTCGTGTGACGAAGAAATACATTTCACAGCCACGAGATTCTGTATTAGATGCTACTTCTTTGCGCCTTAGGCAAGTGTCTTCTACAATAGTCTCAGGTGTTGACAGATATATTATGAAGGAAATTGTCCGGAAACCCCTCCAATATGCATCCGTGTATATAGGTGTGGACAATGATTGATAAATCGGTAACAGAATAGAATAGCATTTATTGGTATTTAGTTATAGTCAAACAGATTTAGGCTGCGAATTGGCAGAGTTGTATGAAGGTGTGTTGAAGCTAATGAATTACTTCATAGGAGAGTAATTTTAGCCATTCAAAATACTCAAAATATATGATTTTTAATTTAAACTTATTTCATACTCTTCGGAACCTGCTCACTGATAAATTTCACCTGCTATGTGATTTGCAATGAAGTCAGTGAACATGCTCGAAAGAGTACGACGAAAACTTTGACACCACGTATTAAATCAAACAAGACTATAGCTGGTTTGCTTTTTGTCTTTTTTGAATGTATAAAATGACCCTACATATGCCTTGATATTTACACACAAACACACACGTACACAACACGCACACACATACAGACAGACACACACAACACACACACATAGACAAACACACACACACACGTACGCACGCACACACACACACACGTACGCACGCACACACACACACACACACACACACACACACACACACACACACACACACACACACACACACACACACACACACATATATATATATATAGAGAGAGAGAGATAACAAACTACACAAATGAAATTTTGATAACAAAAGTATACGTAATGCCCGAAAACAAATGAAATTTGACACAATAAGTTATTAAAAACGAAAGAAAATTCGAGAGAAGACAGTCATTACCTGTTGAAGATTAATCAAATATTGGAAAACGATAGATTCTTCCATAGAGTATCGCGTTAAACAATTGGATTTTCAGATATAAGTAATTAATAAGACAAGGAGCAACATAATCAATGTCGACAAGATACTGTAAAGCAGGGGTTCTCAACGTGGTCCATGTGGACCACTAGTGGTCCACAGGAAAATTCAGGTGGTCCACAGAAAGAAAAAAATTAAATTCTTCCGTACACGCACACGTCACACCAACGAAACATGCCTCATTACACCTCGCACATGTGAGTGCACTTGAGAGCACGCCTATCCTATTGGACGATTAGCTATCCAATCATACACGGACGCGTACAGACGTTAGCGCGCATAAAAACACACAACAAATCGCGTGTATTCGGCCGGTCAACACGATCGTGCTTTCTACCTGACTTTTGAATTGAGGATTACTAGCGAAACAACAGTTCTTACGGCATACCCAACATAACATATTATCTCTCCAGGTACGTATATTTTTACGCAAGTGTTAGTCTAATTGTAGAATGTAGAAATTTTGTTGTCAGTGATATGGAAAAACGCTCTCTAAATTCTTCGTTCAGCGAATCGGAAAAACGATTTTGTTGACGATATAACTCAGATTATATCAGATATGGTTTTTTTATCCAACGCAGAATATCCTTCATTACCACAGTGTAAATGGTATTGACCAATCAAATCGATCCTACCAATTAGAAGTAGAAACTTATTCTCAACATCAATGCTTCATATTGGTCGCTGAGATATGAAATCGAAAAAATTCAAATTAATAACGAATAAGTTATGCGTTGTTTGGTGCAATAGCAAATTCCTTTTTGATCCATGCATTTGATTTAAAGCGCTGTTCTTATTCTTCGCATAAGTACGACTTCAGCTGTTTATTTGCGTAGATTTTTAGGCACTGCGACATGATAATAGCATTTTCTAATTCATTAGGTGGTCCACAGGAAAAGATTACTTATTTTGATGGTCCACAACGAAAGAAAGGTTGAGAACCCTCGCTGTAAAGTATTATAGCTATTTCACCAATATCATTTTACATGACCGCATTACCAGTTGCTCCATAGATTTCCTACCAAAGTATCCATTATTATTATCGGTAGAGGGATCGGACGCCATGCTTTGACGCATAAAGTTACGGCTCTTGCCATTCTGAGTTCAAATCCCGCCGAGGTTAACTTTGCCTCACATCCTTACGGGGTCGATAAAATAAAGTACCAGTAATGCACTGATAATTTGCTGGACTTGTGCCAAAAAGTAGAAACAATTATTATTATAAGGAGGCGAGATTTAGCTACGTCTCTTTACATTCTGAGTTCAAATCTCGTCATGGTTAAGTTTGCATTTCATCCTTACGGGGTCGATAAAATATAGTACCAGTAATACACTGGAGCCGAGTTAATCGACTTTCCCCTCACCCCCAAATTGTTGGCCTTGTGCCTAAATCAGAAACCATTATTTATCTATAACATCATTGTTTCCCTTCGCCAACTTATGTAACTATCAATAAAAAATAGAAACAAGCAAAATCACAGATTTCGAATTGCGGCTAAAACTAATATAATGTAATTCCAAGAAACCATTGTTATAATGATTGGTTGAGCATTGGAAAATATTCTTTGCAGCATATAGTTACGTCCTTTTATGTTTTGTGTTCAAATCTCTCGGAGTTTAGCTTTCCCTTTCATCCTTACGGAGGTCGATAAAATGCACTGGGGTCAATTTAATTCGCTTTCCCGCAAAAATTTTGTCTAAATCAGAAATTGTGTCTAAATCAGAAACCTTATAATGATTGGTTGAGTTTCTCTACATGTCTGATTTCGAATCCGGATGAACTAATATTTGCCTTTCATAATTTCTGATAGACAAAATAAAATACCAGCTATGTACTGACTATATATTACACTGTTTCCCGTTTGGAGGTGTCTCGTATTGCAGGCCTGCCAACCTCTAAAAACCCGAACGGGGAGAACCATGATAAAGGTGCCCCCAAACGGGGAGAGATGAGGCAAAATAGGGAGATTTTACTTAATAAAAGATATACCCATTTTTACCAGAGAAGACATCTCTCACCCAGCCCAAAGTGGAACGGGAAGAGTTGACAGATCTGCGTATTGTGTCTATGTAAGATGATAAATAAACTTGGAAATACGGGGGTTTAAAATAATAGCTAAGTATAATAAATGTACAAGTAATGTGTAATATATACATACTGTAAAGTAACCGAAACTGCAGTATGTTCTGTAGTCAATAGTCTCCTCCACAGTTTAGTGGAAATTACTACAAATCAGTATACGTTCAATTTGATCTTAATTAAACTTGACGATATATAATGAAGGCCTTTATATGATTGTGCAAAAATGTTACCACTTAACCTGTTAGAAATAACAGTTATATTCTTATAGATTTTTATAAGTTATCTTACTTACAAACCGAAGACCATATTAGATCTTGAATGAGGTCTTGAATGCATCGGGTTAGGAATATAGATGAGATGAAAAATAGGATCGCTAAATCAGGCCTTTCGCGGGCCCAGACAATAACCTTCCGACGATGTGTTATTTCATTGTATAATATCAGCAGTTAAATAATAGCCAGCCGCTAGAAACTAACAATAATTTTTAGCATTTAGTTTGGAGAATACATAATACGAAAATAGAATAGACATTGATTTACAGTATTTGATGAAGAAAAGACAAGACGAATAACTGGTTGAATTCAATGATCACAACAGACATAAAAGATTCACGAATACTTTGCTAACTTTAAAAAATATATTTATATAATTCAGAGAACTATTTAAAATACAATTTATCAAAAACCGTAAGCTAGGTGAAATAACTAACATAAAACATACACAAACTATATATTTGACATGTCTATGGACATGCATATTTAATACACACAAAGCTAAACAAGAACTGCTACACTGAACGACAAAAACAAATATAAAAGATTGTCATTTTCAGAGAATGGGTCAATTTCATATTGATTGGCACAATAATATTATCTTTTTCACTTCATCTTTTTTTCCCCTTACAAAGTATGATTTAGCTTTGAGATTTTACGTCAAAATGTTATTTTGTCTCAGCAGACAACATTTATAAATGTTTTTCAATTTGATGGCATTTCTAAAATGCTTTACATATCATATGTACGTTTGGATTTTGACAGCTACAAAGAAGAGAAAAAAGATTGTAAAATATCAGTATGACATATATTAAGGAAATCCACTTATGTACATTACAATTATAGTTTAAAATATTTCCTTATATTTCACAGGTTATATAATGTAGGTGTTGTTGTTGTTGTTGTTTAGTAACAGGATCATGGTATCCCTGGTTGAGCAGCATGTAAGCTGTTTATTTATTTGATATACAAACAAAATAGATTACATTATCCAATGTGTCCTTTATTTAATTAAGAGTGCGAATGTGATTACACACAAACTAGGCTGCCATTTCCAGCAGAGCTAGAGACCAACCAATGTATCCCATTAATTTGCGAACATTCCATAATACCAGTCTCATTATTTCCCTCACATTTATATTATTGACTCTGTGGATCCCAAAGAGATTACAGATAAGAAGATAAACATTCTCTACTATCTCTTAATACACGACAAACAAATCTTATACCCAGAAAAGGTTTTGATGGACAATTCAGTACATATAGGTCAACAGACGAAAAAGAGGAGTGATTAGGCGCCAACTACATATTAATTGGCAGTACTAGCAGGCATCATCATATGACAACGTAGTAGATAGCACATGGTGTATATATTTCAACGTTTGATTAAATAAATTTAGATTTTAAGTTTTCCTATTCAACAAATAAGTTATTTCCGAAGTGTAGCCTATATCTTCGGTGCGACATGTTACCAGGTTAATACCCAATGACTCTATAGCCCTGTATCTATCTTATGTCTGATACTACTGTTGCCATGTTAATAGGCAGTTTGCCCCTCTCCATCTTTTCCCTTACTTCGATGACCAGTAAGTATTAGATTCTCCAGCAAATCCTATTTTTGTTGAATAAAATATATTCCAGGATCATTTCCTCTTTGGTTATGTTCATGGACGAAAAACATGACCCTTTTCGTATCCTTATGGAGTGAGCAAACAAGATAGAGGACCGAAGAACGAAGAAGAATGTTGTTGTCTTACCTCAGTGTTCTAAGGAAGTGGAAATCCACCCTAACTTAAGAATGTCTCATATTATTCGATTAAATGCACTGGGGTCGATTTAATCGACTTTCCCATCCCCCTCAAATTGCTGGCCTTTTGCCTAAAGTAGAGACAATTATATTTTATGCGAGATACAGAGCATCTCGGGATATTCAAGTCTAGAACATGTCTCTATATCAAATTATAAAATCAAACTTCTTCTTCGTCACCCACTTATTCCTGGGAGAGTCATGGGGAAGAGTCCACAAACACACCTTCCACCTGGTCCTGTTAGAAGCAGCCGTCTCCAATTGATCCGGCTGGAACCCCATGCGAAACCAGCCAAGTTCTTGGGTGTTATCCAACCGTGTTGATCACGATCTAACCCTGCGTCTCCTGCCATTTGGTTTTGTCCATAACATCTGTCCAGCAACCTTTCTTGCGACTGGCTGGAAAAATTAATTTGATCCAGCGTTTGAAGTAAAATATATTTATAGACTATATTTTGCCAGTCAGTAGAATATTTAAAACGTTTATTACGTGAAATATGTTCAATGTTCAATATATCTTATTTTCATGTAATATTGCTATTTTGTGTGTCTTTTTCGTGTTCCATACAACGTGTCAGCTGGTTTGCGTTGGATCCTGGTTATCAACCAACACAGTCAGTTGAGTAATCTTGAATATTTTTGTCTGCTGCGAATAATGAATTGAAAATATTCATTAGATTCGTTTTTTGTTCGATTAAATACAGTCGACTAATGTCTATTTTCTATATTCTAACTTCAATTTTCAATGCTAAAATCTATAACAGTAAACCATTTTTTGTTTCCACATTTTAAAAGTTTCATTATTATCCTAAATACTCAAATCCCGCTGATGTTAACTTTGCCTTTCATCCTTATGGGGTCGATAAAATACAGTACCAGTCACGCACTGGGTCGATTTAATTGACCCCCACCCTCCCCCCAAACAAAAATTACTGGCCTTGTGCCTATATAAGAAACCATTATTAGCCGAAATAATACTAGCGGACAGGCAGAAAATAGTTAGGACACTTTACGTTCTGAGTTTCAATCCCGCCGAGGTTAACTTTGCCTTTCATCCTTACGGGGTCGATAAAGGAAAGTACCAGTCACGCACTGGGGTCGATTTCATCGACTTTCCCCTTCGCGCGAAAATTGCTGGCCTTGTGCCTATATAATAAACCAGTATTAACCGAAATAATGCTAGCGGACAGACAGAAAATAGATAGGACATTATACGTTCTGAGTTCAAATACAGCGGAGGTTAGCTTTCCTCATTACGGGGTCGATAAAATATAGTACCAGTAACGCACTTGACTCGATATCACCGATTGACCCGCCCCATAACTTGTTGTCTTTGTGCCTAAACTAGAACATTTAAGGAATGTATTATTAATAAAAAGTTTTTAAATCATAAGAATTCTATTTCAAATAACAAAAACACTACAGATATTTCAAAACGGAAAATGAAGGAGAGAGCAAAGGCTCTGGGGTCCCAGAAGAATGGGAGGAGGAAAAGGGGGTGATGAGCTCTAGACCTAGGGCGTGGTGGTGTTGCGTCTAGAAATTATCAACGAAAATTATCGTTACTGCGTTGAAAAATCCTCTAAACTGTATACAGAGACTATGTGCATCTACTTCAACACTGTCTGCTTTACAGTAGTAATATTGTATAAATATGCATTTATTAATTTAGAAGTAATGGCATACTCTGTAAGGTGTCAGCCTCAGCTGAGTGACATATCGTTAATATTCTTCATGACTTATACGGTTTTCTGTTCAGTTTGATTAAGAAGAGATCATATCAATGGATGACAAGACAATCTGAAGAGAAAATATGTATGCATATATTTCGATTATAATACTTAATACGTCAAGGGATTAGCGAACGACAAATGTTATATGCCATTTAGTTACGTTACGTTCTGAGATCATATCTCACCTGGGTCGTCTTTAACTTTTACCTGTTCGATGGTCAAGTATTACATAAATCGTAGTATGTACCTTTTCCGACATGTGTGACATATATATAAGTGGTGAAATTGTAGTTTATAAAATGTGTACAAATCGATAAAAGTATTTGTCTACTGAAGGGCAGCTAAATAGATGGGAAACATATACAAGCAATCATTCATGTTTTTCTCTGTAGAAAGTTACCAAGAAAATGGTTGTACATAAACTATACATTACAACTCCCACACACATATATTGCAAGCGTGTGTATGTACATGCCTTTGAGTATGTATAGAAACTATATTTGCAGTCCATTACATGAAGAAATAATAAACAAAATCTGGTCTCTCACAGGATATATGTCAACACGTTTGGCTTCGCTTTTTTCTAATACAGTCAGCAATAATATCTGAGTTATTCTAAAAAATTATATCGGTTGCATACGTAGTATTTTCGGTAATACATAGGTTGCAGTTTTGGATTAATTACCGAGTGAAGTTGCATTATCCAATACGAAGCTTCTCGCGACGGCAACGGAATTTAGTAACTGCGAGCATATTTATGTCTGCGAGAATTAGAGAGTAGGGTGGTGCTTTTGTGGTGTTGTGTGAAATAAATGGTATAATTTGCTCGAAAATTAATTACCGATAACGGTGAACGTTAAAATAGCAATGATTTCTTCTTCTTCTTCTCTCTCTCTCTCTCTCTCTCTATATATATATATATATATATATATTGTATATATATGTGTGTGTGTATGTATGTGTGTGTGTGTTCGTGTGTATATACATACGAGGTGCTATCGAGAAGCTTCCGGACTAGTCATATTTAAAAAAAAATAATTTATTTGATCATCAAGTTTTATCATCATCTGCCTTGCCAGCAATTACCCAGTACATTACTGGTACTTTATTTTATTGACCCCGTAAGGATGAAAGGAAAAGATGACCTCGACGGGATTTGAACTCAGACCATAAAGGAACGTAACTATGCTGGAAAGCATGGCGTCCGAACCTCTACCGATACTGCCAATTCACCGCCCTGTCTACCTTGAAGATAGTAACAAGCCTATAATTTCTTATAGAGATGTGTTTCATAAAACGCAGAGTAAAGGTGCAAGCCATCGATTTTAGTAATCAGTATAAATCCCTAATTATTTTGTTTGGTAATAAGCATCTTAAGACAAGAATTGTAATCATTGGTAAGATCAGGTCTTTATATATCTCACACTCCACAAAAGTACTAGTTACCTGCCCAGATGGTAACAAGCCTATAATTCCTTATACAGATCTGTTTCATAAAACCCATAGATAAGACGCAAAACATCGTTGTTCTCTCTCTC
>OZ024743.1:341248906-341253906 GCA_964016885.1 Eledone cirrhosa
TATATATATATATATATATATATATTTATATATATATGCATATATATATATATATACATATATATATATATACATATATATATATATATATATATGATGGCTGCCCCCTCGTTATCGAGTATGGTCATTGCACGAGGAGAACAACAAAATATTTTAAAAAAATAAATAAATAAATAAAAAATAAAAAAAAATAAATATATATATATATATATATATATATATATATATATATATATATATATACATAATATAAGATCAAAAGATGGTTAAAGGAGTTCCATGTATTTTATTATGCGCATTTCAAAACGCACATATCCTCCTTTCGTTGATTTTCAAAAATTTTTTGGGGTTTATACATTATCTTCCAACGGTTTTCAACCTCTCTGTGTGGGACAGTATATCTCCTCTCAGTTCTAAAAGCTATCTCTTTCTCTCTATCACCCATCTCTCCCTCTCATCTCCTCTCCCTTTTTCATCCTTCCCCCCCCCCTCTCTAAATAAAATATTTTTCCCAATATCACACATCAATCTAAAACCACTTTTCATATGTAGATTTAAAACTGCACTATCCACAAGTGTTTTTTAGCCTTCATATCATGTTCTCCTGTTTTATCTGATGAAAACACAAATATTATTGCATGATGATGTTTGTTTTTGAAATGCGCATAATAAAATACATGGAACTCCTTTAACCATCTTTTGATCTTATATTATGCATACTCCAGTCCTACAAACTGTAGAGTGCTTCTTATCCGATATCTGCATTGCTTTATTGTACTACAATAAAACTCACCTCCTACATATATATATATATATATATATATATATATATATATATATATATATATATATATATATATATATATATACATACAATATATATATTTATATATACATACATACTATATATATATTCATACATATATATATATATACATATACATATACATATATATATACATATATATATACATATATATATACATAAATATACATATATATACATGTGTGTGTGTGTGTGTGTGTGTGTGTGTGGGTATGTGTGTGTGTTTGTGATTTTAAATCCTGCTACACACATCGTCATCTATTGTCCTTACACGTTAGAAAAGCTAAAATGCTACGCAGTTATGCAGTTATTCTTTTATAAAATTGACTATACTTTTTTTACAAAATGTATGAGCTTGTACTAATGTTACAAAGCATTATGCCATTATACAGTACTATTATTTTTTTATCTTTTTCAGTTGTCCTGATGCAGCACCCAGCATGACTTTCTGCATTTGGAAATATATCATATAAGAATTTGTTACTTATATAAATGTATAAAAACAAAGCTAATAAACAGAAAACACAGAAACATCTAAGTGGCGACAGAAACGAAATTCCGGAAGAGAAGTGAGATAAATCTAAGAAAAGACATCGATTGAGAAAACATGTCTGCCATAACACATTCTACAGTGTATCCACCAGATATTTTCAATGAAGATAATTCAACACAGATCAATTTTTATGATAATGCCACCAACACAACAGAAGATGAATTACCTCCAGCGCCATATAATGTTTTAGTTGCTTATCACTCTTGGTATGCTGGCATACATGGTTATGCAGCGTCTGTCGTTTGCATATTTGGAGTGATCGCGAACATCCTCAATATTATTGTACTAACAAGAAAGAATATGATTTCTCCGTCGAATATTATCCTGACCGGACTGGCTATAAGTGATGGGCTTACAATGGCAGTTTACTTCCCATTTGCTTTAAATAACTATGTTATCTATGGACCTGACTCCCCCGAAAGTCGTGACAGCATCGGAGATGCCCGATTCCTGTTTGCTTACGCAGCATGCAGCGTTGTTGTACATTCTATTTCAATTTGGTTGACAGTTACATTGGCTCTATTCCGTTACATATTCATTAGGTATCCACGCAAAGGAACCTATTTGTGTAGCATACAAAGAGCTAAATTGGCTGTAGTTCTAGTTACCATAGTCACCACCGTAGTGTGTGTTCCGAACAGTGCAACGCTAGAAATCAAGCACAACACAGATCACAATTCATCATCTTGGTTTGTTGATTATAGATCGAATAATGAAGCTGAAAAAATTCTCAAGAACATTAACCTTTGGGTACAAGCATTTATTCTTAAGCTGTTACCCAGCTTATTACTGACAATCTTGAGTGTACTACTCGTGAAGACCATGCAGGATGTCGAGGTAAGGAGAAAGAGACTATTAAGTCGAAGTGGCAGAACAGATGACGACAGCGGCCGAGAAAGGAAAACTAATCGAACTACAAAGATGTTACTGACGGTTGTAGTGTTATTCCTTGTAACAGAAACACCGCATGGTATATTCATACTGATTGCAACTTTTAACTCTTTTTTTAAGAATTATTACGTGTATTTGGGAGATACATTTGATATTCTTGCACTCATTAACAATGGCATCAACTTCATATTGTACTGCACAATGAGTAAACAGTTTAGGGACACATTCATCAGAATATTTTTCAAATCTTTCATTAACACAGACGTAGGCCAATTGCAGCTCGTGTCAACCCAGGCTACGAGGTACTCAGAAGTGTGATCTAACTGTCTTAGTGAAGTTATGTCATAACGAAGAGCACAGTTATGATTTGATGAAATGTTAAGTAGCTTAAAGTAGATGAATACAGTGTTAGTCCACTTTCAGCAGACATGCTTACATCAACCATCCACTCATTTCAGTTTCCAGGTCGACAACCCAGCATACCGGTCAACTTCTTACTAAGAAAAAAAACATATTGCGTACAAAACAATATGTACAAAACAATATGTATAAAACAAAATGTAACATATACATTGAGAAAATAGTAATGACAATGATAATGAAGACATATCTATTTTGTTCAAATAAGATTAAAGAACTGCAGAACAATTTATAAGCTATCGTATTATGGAATAGTCGTGATAGCGATTTAAAACACACATATACCATCATATTCTCTTTAAAAATATTGTTTGATATTAGCATATAGTATAAAGTCATAAAACGTTTCGGTATACTTCTTGAATCTGTATATGTGTCAGTAAATAGGTAATACATTCATGGGGGAATTAGTTGACACTTTACAGAATATAATACAATCACTAAGGCAATATGGAATATAACGTATTTCTTTGTTAAAAATCTATAATGACTCGTCCTAATCTAAATATTTTTAATTCAAAATCAAGTTACATAACTAATAAGTAAACACCTACATTAAGACTAAATGCTTGATACCTATTTTCACCATTAATGTCTGAAATAGATTATTTGTAATCAATGTTCATGTTTTATATAGAAGATGGATCTTCATTGTTAACGTATGATTTCTAAGATGAGCAGAAGAATGAACTATTTCGAGGGATGAAAAATAGCGCGACCACTAAATTACAGTAACTCGGTTTACCGAATCTCCAGAAGAATGAAAGTCATCTTCGGCAAGGTTTGATTTAAAGAACGTACGTTGACGTAAGTAAAAACTGCAAGACAAGAAAAAAATTCATTCTAATGTCAATCAATTTCTAAGGGGTAGTTCAAATATGATCGGTGATTGTTAAGCCTACGCAAACATTGACCAGTAAAACAGTGGTTAAGAAGTTAGATACGGACACGTGGGATGATCATGCAATATAGAAAATCTATATAGGCATATAGAGAACTTTTGCCTAACATTGACTTACAATGTGTTAGTGTGATAATGCTGCTCTCATTTCAGTTTCATGATGAAAATCCGGGATCTAAGATGAAGAACGTCAAGGTACTTCTAGGAAATATGTGGATTTATTCCATGCAGATCTCTCAGGTTCGTTGTCAAGATATTTAAGAGCTGTGAACACTTGGACAAAGATATTGTAGGACATGATGCTAGAAAGAGAGAGGGGACCGTTGACGTTATGCAATGAAGTCCTATCCAAGAATTGGTGTACCACAACATGACAGATGAGTCGTATCTAATATGTTATACCATTTCCTAGTACGTCATCTGTAATATATATATATATATATATATACATATATATATATATATATATATATATATATATATACATGTGTGTGTGTGTGTGTGTAAACTAGGGCTTTTTGTAAGCTTTATCACATATTAAAATTTGTTTCCATATCTATTAGCTCGGGTTTGATCATATGATCGGATCCAGACTCTTAAACGACTCTTCTTCAGATATGAGAGTTTACATAGGTAGATATGTGTCTTTATTACATAGCTAGATAGATAGATAGCTAGCTAGGTAGATATAGAGATAGATAGATAGATAGATAGATAGATAGATAGATAGATAGAAAGCGTAAACGAGAAAGTGAAAAAGAAGGATGGGTAGATTGATAGGTTGATAGAGAGAGGAAATGTGGGGGTGGAACAGAGGAAACTGTATTGCTAGTGATTGTTTCATTACTGATACTATCTGCTAGTCGTAACTAGAACGTTCCCGGTAATAGAAAGCAGAATTTATTCCGTCACTCCCCACTCTGATTTTAAATTCCGTACGTGGTCAATTTTACTTTTAATTTACACACACACGCATACGTGCATGGGCACACGCAAATATACGCACAAATATATATACATATATGTGTGTGTATTTGTCTGTGTGTATGTGTATGCGTGTGTTTGTACATTTATTAAGGTTACTAGCAGGAAAACAACCCTTCGGGAGGTTTTCTGCTAGCATGTGTAGTGTGTGTATTGATATTATACACAAGTATATATACATGTAGATACATCAAATAAAGTCGTAATTGACACTATACACAGAAATTGAACGAAGACTGTGTTACACTGTCTTATGTAATCAGTAACGTAAACCATGATACATTAAAACAAAGACGATATTATATTTAAACTGCATTAGGGGAAAATTAGTATGTTTATTTAAGCGATCGCCACCGGAAGTGTTGAGATTTGAAAATGTTAAAGAAGTGAATCTTTATATAAATAAGAAAATATATTTAATGAAC
>OZ024743.1:341266406-341348906 GCA_964016885.1 Eledone cirrhosa
GTCTTTTGTCTCGACCTTGTCACACGTCAAGGATTTGGAACAGGAAGGGTGACGTGTGCCTTCAAAAGTGAACGTTTTCCTTCTGGAAGGCAAATAGTGGGAAGCAAGTTTGTGTTACGGAAGTTTCTGTTGTTGATAATGATACTGATACAAATGTTGCTGTTGTGGCTTTTGCTGCTGCTTATGTGATCGTTGTAGGGCTAGCAGCAATGGACGTCACCCTTCGCATGTAGTGTATTGGTGATTCAATATATGTGGAAGCTGGACCCTTTCCCTTCCACAAGTAGAAACTGCTAGTTGCTGATCAACAACTCGATGAGGTTTGGAAAAGTTTCAAACATTACCCAGTTTACTTTCAAGATAGTTACGTCATCCTCCCTGTCGGTCATAACAACAACCAGAATATGTTGTTTGAACAGCTTGAAGGGAAAGAAAGAGGCAACGACAGGATCCCAGAGGCGGAACAGACTAAGACATTCTGGAGAGAAATATGGGAGCAGGATGCTGAACATAATAGTCAGGCAATGTGTATTGAGACAGTTCAAAAGGAGATTAGTGAACAAGCACACCAACAACCTGATTTGAGTATCACAGTTGAAACTCTTAAAGGGCAGGCCAAAAATCTAACGAACTGGAAATCACCAAGCCCCGATGGTGTGCAAGGGTTTTGGATTAAAAATATAACAGCCTTCCACCCAAAACTGACAACCATGTTCAATGACTGCTTGATGTCGGGTGAAGTACCAGAGAGGTTGACAAAAGGCAACAAAGTTCTGGTAATGAAATACCGAATCAATGGTAATGGTGTTACCAACTATAGGCCTATCACATGTCTGTCCGTAATGTGGAAACTGTTAACAAGCGTTGTGTCTGAGGAAATCTACTATCACCTCCACATAAACAACTTGTTACCGGACGAACAGAAAGGATGCCGAAAGAAGTCCCGTGGTACAAAAGACCAGTTACTTATTGATAAGATGGTAATGAGGAATTGCAAGGGGAGACACACTGGTGTTTCCATGGGATGGATAGATTACAAAAAGGCATTCGACATGGTACCTCATTCTTGGATAACCAAAACCCTAGAGATCTTAAAGGTGGCAGATAACATCAGACAGCAATTAACCAAAAGTATGAAGTCCTGGCAAACAGACTTAACATCAGTAGGAGAATCCTTGGGAGGCGTGAACATCAAGTGAGCTATCTTCCAGGGAGATAGTTTGTCCCCTTTGTTGTTTGTCCTTGCCCTGATACCCCTGTCCGTCATATTGCGAAAAGTGAGAGCAGGATACAAGTTGGGAAGAGGAGAGCTTGTTGACACTGTCCGTATTTTCAGCAATGATATATGTATGGAATTTGGTGTTAATAAATGTGGAGTCCTCTCGAAAGCTTTCGACTG
Organism: Eledone cirrhosa; assembly: GCA_964016885.1. Taxonomy (NCBI): domain Eukaryota; kingdom Metazoa; phylum Mollusca; class Cephalopoda; order Octopoda; family Eledonidae; genus Eledone; species Eledone cirrhosa. The sequence continues at coordinate 341,267,806 of OZ024743.1, forward strand.
ATCTAAATTGATCAAGTAGCCACCCGTGCCAGGTTCCATAGCTACCATCTCCACGATGTATCGCAGGAGGTGGATATTGTCGTGGAAGGATCTGTTTGGAATGGCGCATGTCTGCGCCTCTCCCACCAGACCACCAATGACAAGCGCCAACCTCGTTGCTAGCACCTTGGCCAAAATCTTGAACTCTGTGTAGCAGAGTTATGGGCCTGAAATTATCTATGTTATTCCTTTTGTTCAGATGTTTTCTCAGCAGCGTTACCGCTCCTCGGCTCACAGAGATGGGAATTCTCCCGTTCTGTTGCCAGTTGCAGTAGACGTCCGCCAAGAGGCCTCCGGACAAGTCTGGTATCTGTACGTAAAGTTCATAGGGCAGACCATCCAAACCAGGCGGTTTACGCCTTATTCAGCCAGTCATTGCCTCCCGTACTTCAGCGGCTGTTATCGGCTTTTTGCAAAACTCCGCCTCAGTGGCCGAGAGCCGCGGCAGTCCGTCAAGGTAGGCATTAAAGTCCATCCCTCAATCCGGCCTACCGCTTCTCCCGAACAGCTGAGCGAAGTGTCACAGAAAAGCTTCACACATTTACCCGGGATCGAGTAGAATGCGCCCGTCGTGGTCCAGCAAAGAGCGGGTCGTGGCTTTGTTTCACGTCGCGCCTCTGCCTCTCGGGCCCATTGAACGGCTTTCGTCCCTTCGTGTCTGAGAGCACGCACCTTAGCTCTGACAACGCAACCTTCTAGCTTTGCATTGAAGAATTGGTCAAGGGCCAATTTCGCCGCAAGTACGTCGGTCGGGATGCCTTTGCTAAGCGCCTCGTCTAATTTTCTAACTAGTTCTCCCTCTGCTCTATTTTTCTCTATTGCTAAAGCCTTACTAAACCTAATGGACACTATTCTAATCGCTCTTTTTAAGGCCCGCTTAACTATTTTGCTAATCCGGTCTCTGTAGGCCTTGCGCGCTGTTAATGACGCGTTTAGCTTCCAGTAGCCGGGTCCCTGTCTATGAAGCCTATCTAAGTCAATAATAATAATAATAATAATAATAATAATAATAATAATAAAAAGAAGGAAAACAGCAACAAAAACAACAAGTATCTCATACAAGAACAAACACAACTCTTTTATGCTAAAAAAGGAACATTGAAAAGTCCTTGTATTAGCATGTTAGACTAACATATTAACAAGACAGGACTCGGATACACCTGTTATAGGAGGATAATCAGCCATATTTATACGGAAGACCACGATTTGTATATTGCAGGTAATAAACAATTCATAAACACTGATAATGGACATATTTACCAACGTAATTGACAGAGTATAAAAGAAATCTTATGGAGAGAACATATTAAAAATTTCAATACAATGTTATATAGAAATCATAAACAGCAGAATTAGATGAAAAAGACTTACAAATACGACTTACCGAATTATACATATTATAATGCAGATAACAGAAAGAAAAGCTTAGTAATGAATATTATAGACATATTAGATGAATACTTGAAATATAGCCGAATAAGAAAATAAAAAAATAAAAAATCAATACTATAGCAATCACATTCATAATGTTCTCAACTAGACTGTAAATGGATTATAAAGACTAGACAGAAAGAAAACAAAAATAATGACTGCATTTAGAATCCACACCCAAAATCTGACATTAAAATATTTATCACAAATACATGGAAGTAGACATCTCTGAAACTAGAACATTATTATGCATTGGCAGTATCGGTAGAGGGTCAGACGCCATGCTTTCAGCAAAGAGTTACGGCCCTTTATGATCTGAGTTCAAATCCCGCTGAGGTTAACTTTGCCTTTCATCCTTACGGGGTCGATAAAATAAAGTACCAGTAATACACTGGATTAATTGCTGGCCTTGTGCCAAAAGTAGAAACAATTATTATAAAATATATATTAGTAAATATTGATGTGAAACTAACACAAATAGATACAAATCACGATAAAAATGTTTTCTATTTCCTCAAAGCCAACCAGTATATAAAAAACAACGACTGAAGTAAAAGATATTTGTGAAGAAAAGTAAGAAGAAACAGCAACATAATTCCCAACAGATCTACATCGACAAGAATCCTCTAAGGAGGCAGCATGTATAAATTAAATACAGAATATATGGAGGTTGAGGAGAATACACAATTAACCATATCGTCTCGAGCTTCCTAAACTCAGCTAAGAGAGACTACATCTATATGAGATAGTTGGGGCTGTCATACAGCGGAAATTATGCCAGTGTTATGAAATACTGCCATAACAGACGCAGTATAAATGCATTTCACTAAATGTCTAATAAAATGAGAAGCAACCTAATCTGGTATATGACAAACCACTTGCACAGGGAGATGAAGTCTAGTCGACCGTATGTTATTGTCAATTAAAGAACGTTATTCCTGGCCACAGTATTAGTCCCAAGTGATGTTATCAGATTATAAAGAACTGACAACAGAAATACGTATGTGGTAATTGAAAACAGAACAGTTCCAGTAATGAGTGTCATTGAATAGATGCATGCAGATGTGGATTTAAGCATATATGCTGTATACAAAAGACCCCCAAATATATACACTCCGTAACATTACATAGAGTACTTTCAGTAAAATGGAAAAAGATCACAAAGCAAAATTGAGTTTTACTTGATTGTGAAATGAAAGTACTCCAATAAAAGACTATTTGAAGAACAATTACAATAATCCGTTATAATTAAAACAAGCTTATAATAACCATGAAATAAAATAACACAACTCATATCGCACGTTATGTATATCAAAATCAAAACCTTAAAGCAAAATCAGAAGTAAGGAAAAGAATTGGACAACATAGTAACATTGTTGAAGTATACAAATATAATCCCTAATATCCAACAGGTAGTATTGCACAGAACCAAGAAACACTAGTCTACTTGATCATGTAGTGAAACAACCGAATGGAAATGGGGGAAATAGAATAGTAGTAATAATAAATGCTTCGTCTATTGCTACAAGAGTTGCGGATGAGAAAGCACTACACATATAAATTACAATGCATTAGGTTTAGAATGGATGTATATAAAACGACAATAGAAATATACAATGAAAGGAAGATGTTTAAATATTGGGAAACACACGTAATTCCTTGGCTACCCTGAATGTCAAATACTTTGTGTACCAACTATTTACTTATAATTAAGGCACGATCATTCATCCAGATATCGCTTACCGCTAACAAACACAGTTCAACTAATAAACCTACTGACATGCATCAAACTTGATAATTAAGGGATATTTGAAAGCCTAGATGAAAGCTTGGTCGAAAAGCAAAATATCTGCCTCTAATCCATTCAATATTGTTTACAACACTTACCTTCTCGCATATTCCGACGTGTTACAAGAAACAACAACAGAAACAGCAGCAGAATCAACAGTAATAACAATAATAATAGTAGTAGTAGTAGTAGTAGTAGTAGTAGTAGTAGTAGTAGTAGTTGCTGTTGTTGTTGTTGTTGAGCGATGGATAAGCAGTGTCGCTACAGCGTTTGACAACATACTTCACGGAGTCGATAAAATAAAGTACCAGTAATACACTGGGCAATTGCTGGTATTGTGCCAAAAGTAGAAACAATTATCATTTCTGCATTACAGGGCGGTGAATTGGCAGTATTGGTAGAAAGGTCGGACGCCATGCTTTCCAGCGTAGTTACGTCCCTTTACGATCTGAGTTCAAATCCCGCCGAGGTTAACTTTGCTTTTCATTCTTACGGGGTCGATAAAATAAAGTACCAGTAATGTACTGGTTAATTGCTGGTCTTGTGCCAAAAGTAGAAACAATTATGATTTCTGCATTACATAATTGTAATATACATTTGTCATATTTACACATAATTCATTCTGGCAACAATTTTGAATGCAGCCATTGTGTGACATCACTATCAAGAATAGTATAACGATTTTATAAAACCTTTTACCTAGGCTGGTGCATCTTTTATCGTTCTCTGTATATCTAGGAAAAAAACCTTCTAATATACAAACACATATAAGCATATACATACTTTATCACGTTCTCTCACATGCACACACACACTCACACACACATACATACATATACACACACACACACACACACACATATATACACACACACCCATACACACACACATACAACTGGTTTTACAGTCACCGCGTTTCAAAAAAAGCTCACAAGGTCAAGAATATATATATATATATATGGAGAGGAAGAGAGAGAGAGAGAGAGAGAGAGAGAGAGAGAGAGGGGGAGAGAGAGAGAGAGAGAGAGAGAGAATATACAACGCAATTTCCCCGTGCTTCCTTCTATAGAAATATTTTCTCATAAATGATTAGTCATCCGGCTGCTTACTTTCTCAATTTATTGTGCGGTGTGATCCAACCATGAACCGTGTGATTTTCAAACGAACTACTTAACCACACTTCTATGCCGGCGATTATAGTATACAATGGCAGTATGTAAACATCTATTAATATTGAAATTTGAGAGAGATATTTCGGATTTTATATATATTGATAGATTTGTTTAAGCTGAAAATATTCCGTTACCATTGTTCCTCGTTCATGCTCATTTAATAAGAATATTTATTCTAATGATAGGCAGAATCAGTAAATGTCTTGCAGTATTTCAGTACGTTCGTTTACATTCTCATTTCTTATCATGCTTGAGTTTATATTGCTTTTTACCCTTCAGATGTCAATAAAATATATGTACTGGGTCGACAGTATCACTTTATCTTCCATCAAAATGTTTAGTCTTGTGACATTGATAGAAATATTCTAGGTATATTCTAGGTATATTCATCAACGATTTTATTTAGTTGTAAATACCTATTAGGTGTACTTTACTTTCAGTTAACGTTTGGTAAATTGCTGCAATAATTTGCTGTATTTGAAAGGCTCTGTTTCAAAACAAAATTAATAATTTCTGTACTATTATGATTTCTAAATTAATAGTTCTCAGCTGAAATCATTGGAAGAAACCTATAAGTAAACTAATTGTAAAATGTTGTCAAAAATATGCTGTATTAACTTTAATTCAAATATTTTGCATTTGGATAGGTGAACTTAGATATCGTTGTTAAATCAGTGACAATGTATGGTTATAGCTCAATGTAAATATATTTATGCTTTTTTGATGCTCATTACTTATCCTTAAAAAATAAATGTGCAATATCTTTTTAAATGTATTTACCATTTATGTAATACGTATAAAATACTTCACCTTGTATGCCACAATTGAGATATTTCTGTAAATACAAATTCTTTCTCTTTTGTTTTTAATGCATATAGAAATGAAGGCATATGCATTCATATATTCCTGTGAGTTTCCAGAAACGTCTTCGTAATCGAAGATGAACGACCCCATGGCCTATCTTAGTAACCGCCGAGACTGGTAGGAGAGACAGGGGAAGGCCTACGTAGATCAGAAAAATAGTTCGAAAGTTTGAAACAGGGAATTCTGCTCTAAAAGAACGCAAATATTATGTAGTGGTATTTAATTTGGCGTTCAAAATATTTACAAAATCTTAAAACTAATATAGCTCATATATATTTGTATTTATTTACATAAATGTAATGTTAGTTAATTTAATTATTTTGGGTATTCATCTTTGATTATAGCTGTAACAATATTAATTGTTATATCTAAATAATATTTCGTTATTCTTTACAAATTTAACTCTATATTTTACTAAATTGGTTTAAAAATACATTTAAATATATAAATTATTATATCAAACATATATATCGTTATATTTTCTTTCCAATCTGTCTCTATATTTTAATAATTTTATGATAATGTTAATTGTACGTAATCCGAATGAATCTCTACAGTTATACTTTATACTGAATTATTTTTCCTAGACGGGAAATCGCTTGAAAATGTTCCCTGGCTCATATTTTTCCTTGTTGTAGAATTATTGTTATTCTATATAAACATCAACCTCAATTAATCGCATCAGTCTCCTTCAAACATGAACGTTCATCGTCGCAATGCCATTCCTCCACACAAAGACATATCTAATTATTAAATATCCCTGCCATAACAAAACAATGTTGTGAATTTAACTAATCATTTATTTCAAGGAAATATATTCTTAAATAATTGACTTTTCTGAGTGTATCTCTTGTGCAATAATAATATCCATAACGGTACAAGAAGGGCATGTTATTGTATTTCTTCTGCATTTGATAAATTGTGCGTTAAACAAAGAAGAAATTTCTTTTAAATTCTGTTTTCAACGGTTCATGTTTTCATTAAAATTCATCTCATTCATGAAAATAAATGTCATTTTTTCTGTTTGAGCATGTAGAATATAAATATTAATACAAGAAAAAATATTTTTTGTAGCTGTTGTTAAAATTATTGTTATTGTTATTTGGCCTCAGGTTATTACAGAACGAGTACGCCTTTGACCAAAATTCCTGCAGTCGTAGCCAAACTATACACGTTTAAGACAGCATCATCTATCTAGAAAAATGTTAACGATATTTTGTTTTAAGAAGGTGTTTGTGGGAAATTGACAACTATTTCTTTCAGGTCAAAAAATATTAACTACCCATTTGTTTACTCGAGGAAATGCATGTGGTTGTAGGGAACAGATTATTCACAGGACAGAAGATTCTGACTAAAACAGAGAAAATGACAGATGATTTTGTATTGAGAAACGCATGATTGCAATAGTGAAAAGTAAATTAATGACTTTGAAGATAACTTTGGCGCGTAGCATGTGAATTACTTAACTATGCTTTCTATCTATCGTCTCTCGAGTCATTATTCAACGTGTTTCCTCTTAAATTGCACCATCGAAACGTCTTCCGATGGGGAAATATCTGACCGATTCTCAGGCCCTTGACTAACCTATGTAGTTTTACGGGTACAATAAAGTATATACCACTCTACACATGTATTGAGTTTTCCGTCTCCCGTTTATGCTAAGCAATTATATATATATATATATAGATATATATATATATATATATATATGTGTGTGTGTATATATAGGCCTGAAATAGCATGTAAATATCACAGATCTTCAAAGTCCAATGCAATGTATGAAGAAATGGATTTCCTTTATTCTGAAATATATATCGTTCCCGTTGGCGTTATTTACATAAATATGCACATTCGCATACAAAAAAAAACACACCTACGCACATATACATCATGCACACACACACACACACACACACACACACACACATATATATATATATATATATATATATATATATATATATATGAATATATATGCTTAGGTGCACATGTTTATATAAATATAGGCTACTATGAATGATATGCCACAATATATATGCAATAAATTCTCGAATAACTTTTCTGAACATTCACATACAAAAAATAAATTAACAGCCAGTAACAGCTTATACATTTATTTGCCCTCCGGATCTTACACGCCAACAATTTGACATTGAAAATTCTTCGAGTGTACAATCTCCTGCCGAAAGTATTAGTAAACGAGACATTTATCACCCATCTTCAAAATGATACAGCCAAACTTTTGCAGCACCTACCAATATATTGATATTTTAACTATAGATGCTACATATACTGAATAAACAAACAATAAGTTTTTTGGGCATTCTGATATTCGCGACATATTCAACAACCCAACTGACTTAGAATATATAAATTTCATGGATGTGTTCCGGAACAGATTTAAACAAATAGAGAAAAAAAAACAATATAATCTGTGTAGAAACTACTTAGATTTTATATGAAATACACACGGAAATGTAAATCCCTACCTACTGTAGGCGATGTAAAATGAAACAAAATTCCTTGTAGTGAATGCCTCAGCTTGGAAGTTTAATGAAAAAGAAATGAATATTTCAATCAATATTAATTTAAGGAAATGTATAGGCGCGTTAGTTTGATATGTAAATTAAGGTTAAATCTTATATGTATCAATATTCTAGCTCTTCCCTTAATAAATTATAGGCATAGGTTTCTCAGAATTGAAGACAGATAAGAATCACCAATTCGTCAAGATGCTGATAATATTGGTGCTTTGTCATTCTGTTCTTTTTAAATGCGCGGCATATTTCCCTGTCAAAGGCAAGATTGATTGAAATTAAATTTGTTTCCTTAAGGCTTCTAGCATTCGGCGATTCAGACGATTAACCAGAGTTGACAATGTCCCCATTATAGTCAATGAAATGATCAATTTATTTTCAATCATATGCATGTCTATGTCTAGGTACACATACCAGACAGATGTATTATGTACAGATTTAGCCAAGATCCATCATTACACTCAAATAGTGTACTAGTACTAGGCTAGAGTGATTTTATAATAATTAAACCAAATTCATGTTCATAATTATATTATAATCCTAATTCATTGCATAGTGTTGTAAATCACTTTCTAACAGCACATTTGTAAGAATGTTCTTTGCACTCACTCAATTAAAATAACGTTTATTCAAGAAACTGACAGTGAACTGGATAATCGTCTTCAGATTATATATTTTCTACTGCTGCAATTGTGCTTAAAAAGCAACTCATTTTCTTATATTGACCATGGCTGTTTCCAAATGAGTATATTTTGAATAAACCATAATCTCGTACCAAGATGAACAATTAAGCCGCTAAAATTAAGTCACATTTTCTCTCTGTCTTGTTGTCCTACTATGTACACCTGATCTGATCTTAGCAGTTCTAATATTCCATCAATGTCTTTTATTTGAGTTGAAACTATGATTTACTATGCTAGATAGAGCCTAAGTTTCTCTCTATAATCATGTAACAATTCAGGTTGAACCAGATCAATTTGTATGTTCGATGTATTACATAAAACGAGAGAGGGTCGTAAACATGTATTACAAAGACCTGATGGCAATGAGTTATGAGACACGAAACTCGTAATTTTGATCGGTAAGTGTCTTTTGAAAAACACCCAATCTAGATATACAAGGTAATAGTTCGGTATCATGAACACCAACGTCAATAATTCGTCGAAACATATCAAATTTTCTATTCAGCAAAACGCCAAAAGATCCGATGATATGGATTTCGTTATTTTTTGGAATGAAGAATTTTCTATTCTATCATCCTACTTGAAAAACTCTCTATATATCGACAGACTAAATTGGTTCAAGCATCCTTTTAAATCAATTCTGAAAATTCAATTTCCTTGTCGTCATTCATTACCTTTTTATTCCTTGTGGCATATCTTGAATATTGCCATCACATAACAAAAATGCAATCACTTGCCTTACTTTGATCGCATCATAACAAGCATAATTCCTTTCTATAGATTCTATCAATCTTTCACATTTCAAATTCCTGATATTCTTTTGACGTCTTGACACGATATCGCATCCAATTCAAAATTCAGTTTTCAACTGTTTTCCCTTTGTGTGTCACCGTAATTGGAGCTAAAAACATTGATCGTTGTATGAATCATTTGGGTAATAGTGGAAGTAGTGTCTTAAAATATTCTTTCAGGTTCCTATCATTGTTCATTGCAATTCATAGTTAAGTGATAGAAAATCAGAATCGCTGTTGCATACCATTTAGCAAATTGTATTCATAGCGCATGCTCAAATATGTATAACTCATGACCTAGATGCGGCTCCAGAATTACACGTCGTTATGTGTTTTGTAGGTTCTACTTCGATCTTTGGAGATTTACCATTCTTCTTCCTTCATTTCCATCAATACTTAATGCGTTCGGAATGTCTACTGCATTAACAACACATACGATAATCATTTCTTTGTATACTGTCACAAGTATTGCTTCAAGCCCGTCGTCGTTTTTACTCGACACACAAAAGAACAACTTCATATTGATTAACAGCTTAGCCCATGAGGTGGACGGCACGCACACAAAACAATTACAGCAGTTAGATTTGTATAGAATACGACATTCGTATGTTAGTGTCTACATACAACGTTGTATAATGAGTATCAACGAATAAAAATCTGAAATATACCTCGAGCGTGTGCTTTTATTGGCAGGATATCTCACCCAAAATGGAACAATATTGTACATACACACACACACACACAAACACACACACACGTATATATATATATATATATATATATATATATATATATATATATATATATATATATATATACATATATATGTATATATCACGATAAATTAACGGAGCCATAGACTCTCGTTATTCCCTGTCAATAATGTGCTCAAAGGAAAAGGAATCCTGAGCTCTTTAAAATACAATATGTTGAAAAGGTAACACACTAGAGAGAGATAGTGCGCCATCAATAAAACAGGGAAAACCACCAGTGTATGGCGCACTATCTCTCTCTAGTGTGTTACCTTTTCAACATATTGTATTTTATATATGTATATATATATATATATTTAATACAATAACAGAGATAGTTTAAAGCTAAACTCTGACTGGTAACCATCTCACTCAACAAACATTAGGTTATATTAAAATATAAACCCAATTTAAGTGTTTGGGGTGCTAACAATATGTATAAAGTGGAAAAACCAGTTGTATTATTTTATGAGATATAATTAAAGTTAAAGTATATCTCTCTTTCCAAACAATTGTTTCATTATAAGTTTTCTACAAGTTTGGGAGAATGTTTCCAGTTTATGTAGAAGCCTAATATATATTCATGTAAGAATATATTTAGGTGGGCACTTATAAATCATCAGTGGAAGCCCATTAAACATTGATATAAGAAAACAATTTCTTACCGCTGTCAAAAATCATGTCCGTAAAGTAGCTCTCTCTCGCCTCGAATGACCGCCAAATTTGAAATTCCAGCAGTTTTTGACTGAGGAAGTATCATAGCGACACGAAGCGGGAAGGGGAGACAACTCACGAAATGAGGAAAAAAAATAATATACACGCGGGTTAATTAGTTTTTTTGAATACATTATCAATCCAACGTGTTTAAGAACTCAATTGAAAATAAAAAAATAAATATATGCTTGTATAAATTACACACGCATATAGATATTTTCTTAGGCTAAATCAGAAGTTCTACCCGAATAAGAACCGCTTCTCATGACCGCAGTAAATGCAGAAAGTTATGCTATAAGGGGCAAATGGGAATATAATTCTCCGGCCGAATTATTAAGAGTAAAATATGAAACACACGCGGGTTAATTAGTTATTTCAAAACCAATAACAATTCCTCGTGTAAAGAACTCAATTAATAAAAGAAAATAAATACATATATGCATGTAATTATATACGTAGGCATATATATATATATATTTTCCTAGGCTAAAAAACAGAGAAGTTACAACCCCAAAAAACCACAATATTTCACAACAGTAATAAATACGGAAAGTCAAATTCATAAGGTACCTGGAAATAAACACCTCTGGCCAATCAAGAGTAAATATTTAATACAATAACAGAGATAGTTTAAAGCTAAACTCTGACTGGTAACCATCTCACTCAACAAACATTAGGTTATATTAAAATATAAACCCAATTTTAGGGTTTGGGGTGCTAACAATATGTATAATGTGGAAAAACCAGTTGTATTATTTTATGAGATATAATTAAAGTTAAAGTATATCTCTCTTTCCAAACAATTGTTTCATTATAAGTTTTCTACAAGTTTGGGAGAATGTTTCCAGTTTATGTAAAAGCCTAATATATATTCATGTAAGAATATATTTAGGTGGGCACTTATAAATCATCAGTGGAAGCCCATTAAACATTGATATAAGAAAACAAATTTCTTACCGCTGTCAAAAATCATGTCCGTAAAGTAGCTCTCTCTCTCTCTATATATATATATAGGAACGAGTAGGACCCCGACGGCTGAGCTCAAGCCGTTTCGACGGCTAATTCTGGACTAAATTTAGTCCAGATTTAGCCGTCGAAACGGCTTGAGCTCAGCCGTCGGGGACCTACTCGTTCCTATTACCCACTCTACTACCCTAAGTATTGAGTACTTTGGTGCGTTATGGTCCACCTGGTTCCTTACCTCATTTCCTTCGTTTTATATATATATATATATATATATATATATAACTGTTTCTACTTTTGGCACAAGGCCAGCAATTACCCAGTGCATTACTGGTACTTTATTTTATGGACCCCGTAAAAATGAAAGGCAAAGTTAACCTCGGCGGGATTTGAACTCAGAATGGCAAGGGCCGTAACTCTATGCGTCAAAGCATGGCGTCCGATCCGCTACCGATACTGCCAATCCACCGCCTTTCTAAAGATCTTACCATACCTCCTTCGTTATATATATAACGAAGGAGGTATGGTAAGGAACCAGATGAACCATAACGCACCAGAGTACTCAATACTTAGGGTAGTAGAGTGTATGAATTACAACAATTAGTATAGATAGTGTATTTGTATGTTGACCGAGGGATCACAATCCAAATGACCAATGACAAGATTAGTAGAGATGTAAGCAAAGATAGTTTAGAAAGAAGAAGTAAGTCTGGTCAAGGAACCTATTTTAATCATATAGTGTGGATAGGGGAAGAGAGAGAAAGAAAAGAAGACAAAATAGAAAAAGAACGCAGTCCGAAGACCAGAAATGGTGTGATATCGTTCAAACGGTATAAATTAAATTAGGGGACAAAGTATTAGGTTTTTTCTCAAAAGAAACCAACAACAGAGGGTACAAGCAGGCGCCGAGACGAATAAAGGCAATGAGAAGGCAGTGGTGTAGGGGGTTAGTAGTTCAATTAGAATGGATACAGAGACACAGGAACCAGTCTAATGCTAGACGGTGATATTTGGCGAAAGTTTATAATGCCTTATGTTGGCAGTTAAATAATCATCGTATCGAGAGTTCAACAGATCTGATCCAGGCACAATCTCCAAAACGTCTATCACAGAAATATTTCAGTAGCGTGCGTCTTTCATTTTGGCATGGGTGTTCGAATATTAACACTGACCAAGAAAGTGCGTAATCCATATTATACCGTTTTAAATCCCAGATTTATTTGGGTAGGGCAGTTCATTTACGTAGACCGGGAATTTTTATATGAATGCGTGTGCACATACCCTCTTCTTTTAAAAAAACGTTGCATGTGGCACCCACATATTTATACATCCCTAATTTGGTTTGTTCACAGGTTGGTAAACGATGTTTATATACATGCATTTTCCATTTAGAGGGTATTTAATAGGTTGCCTGCAGTTGCAGTGTGTCCATGCAAACTGAATGGGGTCATCTTTTGTTCTTGCATTTGGGTGGGATTCGTGATATGGGGATGTTGGTTTAGATTAGCACGTACGTTGTTCGATCTATCAAAATAGTTTGTCATATCTCAGCCCGATATGGAAGATTGGGAAGATCATCGGCTAATTGTTATAATAGTGGATTTAAATGTGTCCTGGTTCATGATGGTTGTTTTTATTAAACTCGCTGAGGCGTTTATTATTTAATCCTATAACGAAGCTATTAAGGTTTGCGTGTTACAGTAGGACAACCGGACCGTTTTTCTATTTAAGATTCTATGAACCAGTGCGAGGGAGAAAAGCTCTCATTTAATAGTCTAGAGAAAATAGAAGTTATTTTTTTAGTGACTAATTCAATGTGCGGAGGATTAAACCATAGGTAGGACTTGGACCGAGAGTGCCTTCGTATTTTCAAATGCGAAGATTTTGTTTTGGATTTGTCGACGTATACTTGGTGTGCTATCCTGGTGGAGTAATAATTTCGTCATCAGTTTGGTGTATTCGGAATAGATTTTATTCGTTCGTGGCAGCCGGCTTCGTGGAGAGCCAAGTTATAATAATCCTGATCAGCATTGAAGGGTATTCAGAGCCGGAGAGTCTGGAGATTCTAAGAGACACATTTCCAACTATAGAGCTGATGATACATCTTAGGTGAACTGAATACCGATTAACATATTTCAGATTTTCTTTTGGAAGGGTTCGAATAAGCCAACGTTGAGGTCTAACGTTACGGCTAAGAATTCAGCTAATCTAATCTTATGGTTGAAGGATATTTTAGAGCCCTAGCGTTTAAAGAAGGAATATTATAGCTTTCCTTCTTCGTCCAAGCTGTTGACCGTTGAAATTTGTAAGAAGTAGAAAAGCGTCGTTTCTATATATTCCGCCCTGAAGCTCAACAAATTCTTGATGTAGGTCATAAGAGAAATATATTCCGTCAAGGTCTGTAACCTGGGCTGCGTCACTTGAACTTATAGTTATGTCGAAGTGATCATTTCTTTCCCCACGTGTCCAATATTCATTATTAAACAATATTACAGAGCATCTGGCAGTCAAAAGTATATCTACTTCATGGTTAAGTTCGAGTTGCGCATAGCGAACTTAACGGGCTTATTAAGATGAACAGGTGAGATAGAGGAATATTTATCATATATATCGAAATGCCCCAAAGTTTAATCAATAACTTATTTCTCATTTATATTAATACTCTATCATATATATATATATATATATATATATATATATATATATTAGGATTGGTGCTCTGAAATAGCGATGTATACGTGAATGTAAGTATAGTATATTTGGCAATATACCGTATGTTTAATTAAAAACATTTTGAAGACCTTACGCTATCATTTTTAGAGTAGTGACTATGTCACTTATTTCTTGTCGGCGAAAGAAAGCAGAGAAGCTAACCGTCTGTTTCTTGGTGTTTGGCAATCATCAGAGCTACGTACTGCTCTCTTCTGCCGAAAATTAAAGAAGCTGGATTCTTATAGAATTCCAGTAATAATAAGGAGCTGAATATACAGAGCGATTGCCGGTATATATATATATATATATATATATATATATATATATATATATGAAAAAGTATGACCCCGACGGCAGACCTCAAGCCGTTTCGAGGGCTATTTCTGGACTAAATTAGAATTTTTAACCTGGTAAATATATAGCCGAACTTTTCAAGGGGGTACTTCCTTATATTGGAAGATTGTAGTTGTCAAGAGGATTGGTTAAAATTTGTTTTAAACAGAAATAATTCTATCATGGCATTTGGTGGGAGGTAGGGGTGGCTGAACTTGCCTGTAGAACAACAGGGGAGTGAGTAGAGTGATCAAGCGTTGAAAGTGATATGTATACAGCAGATTCTAAGGATAGTGAATGAAGTGGAGGAGGGAGGTTATAGAATAGGTAAATCGAATGAGAGTAGGAGACAATAAAAAATAATAGAAATAAATAAAAAAATATATAAAAATTTAGATAGTGAGAAATGAATAAAAAAAAATCACAATGCTATCGTACAATTACAGGTTAATAAGTTGAGAATAGGAAAAACTTGTAGAAATTGAGTAGTACCAGAACTAATACAGAATTAAAGGGGTTTAACACGTCTGCTATAAGTAGTTAGTGAAACGTATTCGGTCAATTCTATCTTAATATTACAGGGGTGGGGAAACTGATGCTACAGAGACCCGATGTGCTGCATCGGGGTATGCGAAGGGGAAAAGCAGACGAGGAAGAAAATAGGGGGTGGAAGGAGGTGATAGGATGAGACAGGGGGAAGAAGACAAAGAGGAAAAGAAAAGAGATACATCTGCCTAAGTAAGCTGAGGTTTCCCCTAACTTATTCGGCAAGTAGGGGGGTATCAGCCCTTGTCTACCCACCCGGGTCGTTAGGGGTTTGAGGGCGAAGTAACTCCTACGCAATCTGTGTTTGCATGCGGTTACCAGTTCCTCTTTCTTGTTTAGGAGTTGGTCCTTCGAAAACAGCATTTGTAATGTTTCCTCCGAGCATCCATTACGCTTATAAACCCAACGAAGTCGGACATAGGGAGAATCAGTAAAAAGATCCTAGACCGAGTTATACCAAAAGTTAAGCAAAACGTGAGACTTAGCCTTTGGGCCAGCACCCAGGAAGTAATCTCATGGTTCAGGAATATGGAGGACACGCGAGACACAAAATCCATCCAGTTTGACATAGAGAGTTACTATGCATCTATTGCCTTACCGCTCATTACGGCCGCCTTGGACTTTGCCGAAACACTCACACCTATCACTGAGCAGGAAAAAAATATCATTCTCCACGCCAGTAACACAGTCCTACTTTTCGACAACTCTAAGTGGATAAAGAGAGCTCCCGACTCCCCCTTCGACGTCAGTATGGGCGCAACGGTTTCGGCCGAGGTCACATATCTTATAGGATTATTCCTACTATTTAAACTCACCGAAATGTTTCCTGCATTCGGCGGTGGATTGTACCGGGATAATGGGCTCCTCGCCCTCAAAGGGTACAACCCCAGACCGGGTCCGTAAACAACTAATCAACTTCTTCCGGGACTGGGGATTTAAAACCACCCTACAAACGTCCCTAACCCGAGTCAATTTCCTGGACGTTACCCTTAACCTCGAAAATGATCTGTACTACCCATACACGAAACCAAACAACAACCTGCTCTACATCCACCGCCGCTCTAACCATCATAGAAGCATCACCAAAAACCTGGTTAAAAACATCTCCTTCCGCATATCTCGTTTGTCCGCTAATTCGACGAACACGCGCCTCATTACAACCAGGCCTCCAAGCGGAGTGGCTCCGGGAGGAAATATCCTTTTATCCAGCTTCCCTTAGCGGATCCAGTAGGCGACACCGCCGCTCACGCAACGTAACGTGGTTCAATCCTCCCCATGCTGCCGAGGTGGCAACACCTATCGGGAAAATCTTCTTTAGACTCCTCGAAAAACACTTCCCACTACAACACTGCTACCACAACATAATCAACAAAAACACCATCAAACTTTCCTACAGCACCACACCTATATTCGCACAATAATCGTCTCCTCAAACAACAAAAGACTCAACCCCTATGGAAGAAATAACCTAGACATCAGTGGAGAGCCGACCAGGAGGTGTAACTGCCCTGATAGATCAACGTGCCCCCTCAACAACAAATGCCGAGTACGTAACGTGATCTACCAGTGCAACGTGAGGACGGACACCTCCAACAAAGCTTATATAGGATTAACCGCGTGTGACTTCAAAACCGGGCTCTACCAAAATCGACATACTTTCCAAAACCCGGTCCGACTACATCCCACTACACGTTCGGGCCACATCAGGGACCTCCAAGATAATAATGTAACCTACAATCTCACTTGGAGCTTACTGTCCATAGCTAACTCTTACACGGGTGGACGCCGTCCGTGTAACTTATGCTCGGAGGAAACATTACATTTAGGACCAACTCCTAAACAAGAAAGAGGAACTGGTAACCGCATGCAAACACCGATTGCGTAGGACTTACCTCGCCCTCAAACCCCTATAACAACCCGGTGGGTAGACAATGGCTGATACCCCCCTACTTGCCGAATAATTTAGGGGAAACCCCAGCTTACTTAGGTAGATGTATCTCTTTTCTTTTCTTTTCCTCTTTGTCTTCTTCTTCCCCCTGTCTTATCCTATCACCTCGTTCCACCCCTATTTTCTTCCTCGCCTGCTTGTCTCCTTCGCCTATCCCGATGCAGCACATCGGGCCTCTGTGGGCATCAGTTCCCCCACCCCTGTAATGTTAAGATAGAATTGGCCGAATACGTTTCACTAACTACTTATAGCAGATGTGTTAAACCCCTTTAATTCTGTATCAGTTCTGGTACTACTCAATTTCTACAAGTGTTTTCTATTCTCAACTTATTAACCTGTAATTGTAAGATAGCATTGTGATTTTTTTAAATTCATTTCTCACTATCTATATTTTTATATATTATTTTATTTATTTCTATTATCTTTTATTGTCTCCTACTCTCATTCGATTCACCTATTCTATAACCTCCCTCCTCCACTTCATTCACTATCCTTAGAATCTGCTGTATACATATCACTTTCAACGCTTGTCCGCTCCACTCACTCTCCTATTGTTCTACAGGCAAGTTCAGCCACCCCTACCTCCCACCAAATGCCATGATAGACTTATTTCTGTTTACAACAAATTTTAACCAATCCTCTTGACAACTACAATCTTCCCATATAAGGAAGTACCCCCTTGAAAAGTTCGGCTATTTATTCACCAGGCTAAAAATTCTAATTTAGTCCAGAAATAGCCGTCGAAACGGCTTGACCTCTGCCGTCGGGGTCATACTTTTTCCTATTTCCCACTCTACTGCACTAAGTATTGAGTACTCTGGTGCGTTATAGTCCATCTGGTTCCTTACCACAATTCCTTTGTTATATATATATATATATATATATATATATATATATATATATATATATATATATATATATAGAAGAAGTTAGTATGCCCGTGGGTACTAAGTACCCCTGGAAATACATAGGTTGTCTATGATTTAAGGTTGTTCTATGGTATCAATTTGACATACCAGAACTATAATATTAATATAAGCAGAATAAGCAAAATTCAACCAATTTTTTAAAATAAATTAAAAAATATAATTTAAATATTTACCTATTCTTATGGCTCTTACCGATCGGTTTCGCCTTGTAAAACACTAGAGACCCAATGGATTTCTAATGGAAAATCAAGGCTCATCAGAGAAGCATTTTCCCTTCCTAGGGCTAAAGACCCAGGAACGATAAAATATATATATATATATATATACGAAAAAGATTTGTTATTTAGTTCATTTGTGATTTTTACTGACCTAGTGCGCTTCTACATTTTATCTGCATCTGCACACATAGTGAATCGTATTTTAACCCCCACACCCACACCCATACACACACACACACACACACACACACACACACACACATATATACACACATACACATACATACATATATATATATATATATATATAAATATATATATATATATATATGCACACACATTTAGTTTGTCATATACAAGTAGAAGACATTTATATGAGAGACATTCTTAATCTTTCGATGACAGTAATCCGAAACTCAGTATTACAACTAACGAACATGTCAAAGGATTTTTAGTACAAATATGATGACACAATTGTAACATGGTAGTTTCCCTATGTCTTGGCGATTAGTATTGTTACTATTGACAATTGCCAATGAGTGTATGTATACATACATTTATGTATGTATGTATGTATGTATGTATGTATGTATGTATGTATGTATGTATGTATGTATGTATGTATGTATGTATGTAAAATGTAAAATATAAATAAGGATTGCTCTGGTAAAATATACGAAAATATTTGTGTAACTTCCACAAACTTCTGTCGTGACATTCCCGAGTCCAGTGACCAAAGAATTCTTGTATTTTGATGTTTCAGAATACAAAAATTAATTAAAAACTTACCCCACGAAAAGACACCATGTGTTGTCCTATCTATAAGCTCCCTCATACATTGTTACTATTATTATTACTTTTTTTTTTTTTTTTTCTCCAATTCAATGATGTTCCAGAACAATATAAAAGAGATAATTGGCAATTTAGGTTCTGGAACAAAAAATATAATTGGCAATAAGGGCAGGGGCCCCAGGTTATCACAGTTTGGGCCTGCTCGTCATCGTGCTATTGTAATAGAGCCAAACAAGGCATTTAGTCTTGGCTGCTGAACGTACGGACGCTGCTTGACAGGGATTCCTTGGAGCGTCCTGAACGAAGGACCGCTCTTGTTGCAAAGGAGCTTCGACGTTACGATCTTGATATCGTGGCTTTATCTGAGACGAGGTTAGCTGGAGATGGTCATCTTACAGAATTTTGTGGAGAATATACATTCTTCTGGAAAGGAAGAGATGAAGGAACCAGAAGAGAGGCTGGGGTAGGATTTGATGTTAAGACTGTTCTTGTGAATAAATTAGAAGAATTCTCAGTAGGGATTAGTGAGCGTCTTATGTCCATGAGAATTCCGCTGGACAAAGGAAGATATGCGACCCTGGTGAGTGTGTATGCTCCAACTATGAATTCTGTCGATGAAGAAAAAGTGTCCTTTTACCATGCCTTGAAAGGTGTTTTAAGAAATATCCCTCAGGCAGACAAAGTCATCGTGCTTGGTGACTTTAATGCTAGAGTGGGTAGGGATTTTAACACATGGAATGTAATCGGAAGGCATGGGATGGGAAAGTGTAACAACAATGGTATGCTCCTGCTCAGATGTGTGAGGAGCTGGATCTGTGTTACCAACACCATGTTCCAACAAAAGAACAAATTCAAGACAACATGGATGCATCCAGCATCTAAGGAATGGCATCTTTTGGACTACGTCCTAGTCAGGATGAGTGACAGACAGGATGTGCAGTGTGTTCGTGCTCTTCGTGGAGCTGAGTGCTGGACGGAGCACCGCATGGTATGCGCAAAAGTGAAACTAATCACTAAACGTAAAATCCGGGTCCTGGTGTTGCCCTTCCCAAAAGATTGAATGCTGCTCGTCTTAAGGATAACAATGTGAAGAGGACATTGGAAGAAGAGATGCAGGCTGCAGATCTTGGTGAGGATTGACCGACCCTTAAAAAGTCGGTTTATGATGTAGGCAGGCGTGTTCTGGGATCGGTGCAGAGAAAACATCAGGACTGGTTTAATGAGAATGATGTACATATAGAAGACTTGTTGGCTGATAAGAGGCGTGCTCTGTCACGCTACTTGACGGCAAAACCACAGGAGAGGAATACGTTGCATGAGGAACTCAAAGATGTAAAATCAAGTGTTAGGAGGAGTCTTTCTCAGATGAAGGATCAGCGGTGGAGTGAGAAGGCTGGTGAGATACAAACTGCGTCAGATTCCAATAACACGAAGTTGTTGTACAGTCTCTTGCGTGAGATTTATGGACCGTCTTCTTCTCTGGTGACACCGCTTCGCAGCAAGGATGGCAAAGAACTTCTTCGTGACTCACAAGGAATTCTACGAAGGTGGCGAGAGCACTTTGATGATCTTTTGAATCAGCCATCTGTCGTCAGTGAAGATTTCCTCAATCTCATTCCAGAAAGTTCTGTGAAAGTAGTTCTAGCAGAACCTCCGACGCTTGTGGAGGTTGCAGTGGCTATCTCGAAGCTTAACGGTGTAAGGTCTCCAGGTATGGATGGAATACATGCTGAGCTCCTACAATATGGTGGTGAGAGACTCCTGCAACATCTTCACTCTTTGTTTGGCAGGATATTGGCTAATGAATACGTACCTGAGGACTGGAGAGATGCAGTAATGGTGGTCTTGTACAAGGGAAAGGGTAACAGGAATGATTGTGGGAACTACAGAGGTATATCATTGCTTTCTGTCGTAGGGAAAGTTTTATGTAGGGTGCTTCTGGACCGTCTGCTGACACACATTGCAGATTGTGTTCTTCCTGAGAGTCAATATGGTTTTCGTGCTGGACGCGGCACTACTGTTATGATCTTCTCAGCTAGACAGCTCCAGGAGAAGTGCATAGAACAAGGTTTGGATCTGTATCAGGTTTTTGTCGATCTGACAAAAGCTTTCGATACTGTTAATAGAGATGCATAATGGAAGGTTCTCCAGAAACTTGGTTGCCCTGATAAGTTCCTTGCTTTAGTTAGGTCTTTCCATGACGACATGAAGGCTTGGGTTAATGTCGGAGGTAACATGTCGGAGCCTATCTCAGTTTAAAATGGAGTGAAACAGGGGGATATTCCAGCACAGACCCTGTTTGCCATATACTTTGCAATGGTTTTCTGTATTGCAGGAATTGCGAGCATGGTGTTTACATCCGATATCGAACCTCAGGCAGCATATTTAACATCAGGCGCTTTGATGCAAAGACAAAAGTATTTACATCAATCAAGAGACCTCTTGTATGCAGATGATTGCCATCTTGTAGCGCACACAGAGTGATATGCAGCACATTTTGAATGCATTTTCTGACGCTTGCACTGCCCTAGGAAACACTGTCAGTCTCAAGAAAACCGTCGTCATGTACTGGTAAGAAGTACACTGAACCAAATATCTATGTATATGGTAAACGACTTGGAGTGGTTGATCAGTTTGTCTACGTGGGAAGCACTGTCAATCGATACAGCAACCTTGACAGTGAAATCTCACTTAGAATTAGGAAAGCAAGTGATGCTTTCGGAAAGCTAGAAAGGCGACTCTGGGGTCGGCGAGACATATGCAGGAGGACAAAGGTAAAGGTGTACAAGGCATGTATTCTTTATGCCTGTGAGACCTGGGTCACATATCGACACCACCTTAAGCAATTGGGGCGTTTCCATCAGATGTGTCTCAGACGGATCCATGGCGTTCACTGGAGTGACCACATCAGTGATGTCGAGATTTTGGAAAGCGCTATGTGTGACAGCATAGAAGCTCTTGTGCTTAAGCAACGACTCCGCTGGAGTGGTTACCTTGCCAGGATGAAGGATTCTAGAATACCAAAACAACTCTTTTATGGAGAGTTGGTTAAAGGAAAACGATCGCCATATAAACAAAAACAAAGAGGTATAAGGATTCCTTGAAACACTCTCTGAAAGACGCTAACATCTCTGCTGATACATGGGAAAATATTGCTGCTGATCGTAATAAATCGAGAAAGACTGTATATGAGGGAAAAGTTGCCTTTGAGGCATCTCGAATCGCATACGAGAAAGTAAAGCGGGATGTGAGGAAGGGCATTGCTGTTGCACTTCCAGACGGCGAGGGTCTTCCTAAGGTGCTGAGATGCAGTGTCTGTGCGAGACTCTGCCTAAGCAAAGCTAGACTCGAAAGTCATCTTCGCAGTCATAAAGTAAGACCAGTGGTTGACTACCAGGCTACTGTTGGAGATGCTACTCATCATGCTTGCCAAGCATGTGGCAGAGAATGTAAATCAGCAGGAGAGCTCAAGCGACATGCAAAAGTACATGCACTCCAACCACAGCCGGCTATTCCCAGTGAATGTTTAGGTTGCCGACTCTGTGCAAGACATTTTAGATCATTGGCTGGGCTAAAAAGCCACATTCGATCGCAGCGCAGTTATGTTGCTATCGTGTGTGTGTGTGTATAGATATGTTTATGTGTGTGCGTGTGTGTGTATATATATATGTATATGTATATTATTATTGTTGTTGTTGTCGTTATTATTATTGTTGTTATTATTATTATTATTATTATTATTATTATTATTATTATTATTATTATTATTATTATTTTATTAATGTATATGTGTGTATATATATATGTGTGTATATATATATGTGTGTATATATGTATATGTATGTGTGTATATATATATATTTCTTTTTTTAAATTTTATTTTCTTTTTTATTTATTTATTAATATTTTTTTCTCCTCCTGCAATGGCCATACTCGATAACGAGGGGGCAGCCATCATGTATGTATGTATGTATGACCCCTTAGAGATGACCCCTTAGCCTTTGTCAAGGCAGAATTCTAGGAGAAGGAAAACTCTGATATAACACCTCCAACCCTGATGGTATCCAATGATGTTGACTTGTTCTTCTTTTTGGTAAATATCATCTTGGTTAAGAGAGTGGGACTGGCTTTGTGCAGTGCCTTTGCTCACTATAAAAGCTTCACGGCACAGGCATTGCATTATATCTGGAGATCTCCCTGCACTTGTCGTCACATGGTACAATGGGCCCAGCACTATATGTCAATAATTGTCACAAGTGTAGTGTTTGTACCAGAGTTTTACATGGATATAAAGTAGTGGCCGTACTCGAAAACGAGTTGGCAGCCACCATGTATGTATGTATGTATGTATGTATGTATGTATGTATGTATGTATGTATGTATGTATATATATATATATATATATATATATATTATTACCCACTCTACTACCCTAAGTATTGAGTAATTTGGTGCGTTATGGTCCACCTGGTTCCTTACCACATTTCCTTCGTTATATATATATATATATATATATATATATATATATATATATATATATATATATAAACGTTTGTATATGTATAATAAAGCCAAAACAATGCAGGCATGGACATAGAATAAAGAATGCAAATGCAAAAGATATTGTTGACAATTAGTCTTTTACCTTAGATTTATTTAAATGTCCTTAATTTTCGGAGGGAAGTAAAGCTCTCAAACCAGTGTTCTAAATAGCTTGCCAAGTCATGCTGACAGGAAATGGTATAGAGTATCTGTTCTATCTCTAATGTCAAAGAGTTGAAATTAGGTGGATAAAGAGTAGTCTCCCTTTAAAAGGGGTTTGTTTTTGTTTTTTTTTGTTTTTTTGTTTTTTGTATATTATCTCGAAAATTAAGGACATTTAAATAAATCTAAGGTAAATGACTAATTGTCAACAATATATTTTGCATTTGCATTCTTTATTCTATGTCCATACCTGCATTGTTTTGGCTTTATTATACATATACAAACGTTTATACCTCATTACACAATGCTTCAAGTGAACTATAACCTCCTCCTTATATATATATATAATTTATGGATGTGTATGCGTCGGTGTGTGTGTGTATGTGTACACATATGACAGACTTTGGCACTTCTGTATCAAACCGTGATTTCTTCAGCTAGGTTGAAATTGTCCGATCTGTTGCGTAGTTGTAGTGAGATAAAACCGAGCTGTTTTGAAGCAAGCCGTCTTACTCACACAACCATGCCTACATTTCCAACACAAGTTGCGTAAAATCCCCTCACTTTTAGATAATGTGCAATTAGATGAATAGATACGCATTCACACACACACAGAAATATATACGTATATATATGTGTGTGCGTGTGTGTGTGTGTGTGTGTGTGAGTGTGTGAGTGTGTGCGGGTGTGCGCGTGTGTGTGTGTGAGTGTGTGACGGGATATACCTATATAAGAGAAATAGAGAAATAGAGAAAGTGAAATGATTGGTACATGTTATAGAAGTTGTGCCCATGAGTATAAAAAAATGCACTGTTTAGATGTTAGAATATTCGACTCTCAACCATAAGGCAGTGAATTTGATTTCTAGCGGTGCGTTGTGTATTTCACCATGACACTTTATTTCACGTTGCTCGAGTACACTCATCTGACAGAAATAAGATGTGTCTGTAATTCGATTGGCCAACATGTCCACATTCAGTGTCAGATTCAATCACCATAAGAAATACGTTAAGAATACACATATCCATTGAAGCTCAGGCACTTGCACGTTAATTTTATGAACAAACTGTTCCGTTGATAGAACCCACTTGAACACTCGTCGTCGTAATCGACGGAGTGCCGGTTTATGAGTGTTCGTTGAGACCTATTTACATTGAACAGTGTAATTGTATAGCGTGAAAACTACATTACTACTGTGTTATTGCAATATATACGCATCGACCTCTCTCTAGTAGTACTTAATTTTGTCAGCTTACAGAAATTTAATTTGGCATCTTACATTATGAGATCCCGGCTTTCATATTAAATAGGTTAAGAAGGAATTATTGATTCATTGTAAATGAATTAATTTTAATAAAATTAATGACTGAATTGGCGATTACATACACTGGAAACACTGTCGCATCATGAAATATTCAAAGAATGACAAAGCGACTATCATTTAGTATATGTCAATCTACATACACATAAGAACAAGTGTAATAGACCAGCTATAATTGTCAAGAATGTGCTTCCTTATAGAAGTATCAATATCAAAAGACGATAGCGTAATTCTAAACGAAATTGAGAAATATAAATATATCCAAATATGAAGGTCCAGTAATAGAGATAAGATTATGGTGATTGTAGTCAGAAATAATCCCTGTAATAATAGGAGCCTTGGTAATGACTAATAAAGATGCTGACAAATACGTACTTAGAGCATTAGACTTATTCGTATATACAACATACATAAAATAGCTCTACCAGACTGTGCACAATTACTAATAGATTACTTCCAAGAAAATACTTTCCTCCAAAACATACCTATCATCACGACCAGCACCCAGCTGTGCAGTAGAAATGTTATAAAGATGCTACAACAGAGAGTGATAGAATTGTAATCATAAAAGAATTCATTGATTCTATATTTGCCACAAAATCGACGGATACGGGAGGAATAAGAAAAACAAATTACCAGAAGGTTAAGACATTATGAAATATCGATTATGTAGAAAATTAGACATGTATTAAAACCCTAATCATACGTAATGTATAAATATGAGGCGTTTTATCAAAGAATAGCTAACTGCTAAGAAGCAAGAAACTTCTAAGATCGTGGACAATTCTGTGTTCTAAGTGGAAATGTCTTCTTTTACAAATTCTCTCCGCACTAAGTATGCACGTTGAACGTAAGTACATTAATACGAGCCACACTTATCACTGGCACTAGTCATTCCACACATTTACTGGTGAGGACATCACATCCCTTTCCAATTGGAATATGAAGAAGCTGACGATAGCCTGGTGGAATACAAAGGTTTCTTTCCATAATACATTGAATTTTCTCCTCAGTGAAAGATATTTCGTTTTAACCAGCTGCCAAATAAAGTATCCCGCACTTTTGTGACCAAAATGTAATTCTGGACATTTTCTCAATAGGGTCAGCTGTTTGACATTGTTACAGATCAATGCACAAACAAGAAAGGTGTTATGCAGCACTCTGCATAACACCTTTTGTCGCTTGCGTACCACTAATACAGATCCAGCTCATTGCAGTACATACCATATAATGTTTATACATAACTGGCATTGGTGCCTGATAACGCTGATCTTCATAGCTCCTGGGTTGAAAGACAAGGAATAATCTATTCACACGATCTTTGTCTAAGTTAAGAGACGCCATGACAAAATTGTCACTGTTGACTGTCAATACATTGCTTAACATTTAAAGTAGCGTGAACGCCTGGCAGTTTTGTAGGTATCAGACCTACAGATATGACCCAAGACTGCAGCTAAGTCAATGAAATGAGATGGGAGGAATATGTGCTTTAAAAATACCCACTCTTACGGCCCCAATCACTAATGACGATGGTTTTGCACCTAGAAAGTTTCCTTCCGAGGCACAAGCCTGGGCAAGGTTTGTTTTGTGGAAGACCAGTAATTGCCCATGCATACCAGTCTTCCCTCTCCACGCCACTGATGTTGTCCAAGGGAAAGGCAATGACCGATACAGCTTAGCACCAGTGACGTCGCAACAGCTGAGTAAAAATACACACTAATTCTGTTCATGCCTCAGGCTTCTACCTCAACCAAATGTCTGACTATTTTCCTGTGGAACGCGATCATTCCATATTATGAATCGAACGAGAAGACGCACCAATATAATAAGATGAAAACTTGGGCAAAGCACGATAGTCAGATGACAAAAAAAAAAATAAATAAAAAAACAGAGAGAGATATATGGATTCGCCACTTTTTCCTGACCTTTCGGGAATAGCTTTTTCTCAGTCCCATTCAATGTGAATCTGGTTATCATACTTGTAACATCGTCCCTTCTAACCAATACATCATTTGTAAGTAGTTTGAGTAAGTATCGAAGTACAAGGAACTTAAAATTGACATATGTTCAATGTCAGTTATGTAAGGAAAAATAGCACTGATGATATTTGAGATTGTAGCACACTCACCAAGCACAATTTAGCAAACATTAAAATAACAGAAGAAACTAAAAGGTAGACTTTATGAAAATAACATCGGAGAGGTCTGTACTGCCTCAATGACTCCAAAAGTAAGAACACAATTCTATACACACCCCAGAAAGGTAGAGGTGCACTAAAACTCGATGAAAGTATCACAGAAATGATAATATTAATAATTACTAATCCTTACGGGATAGATAAAAGAAAGAACCAGTAATGAATTGGGGGTAATTGCTGACCTTGTTCCAAAAGTAGAAACAACTAATACTTGCTCATTTTGGCACAATATCAACAAGCTAAGAAGGGAGTGTAAATGGAGTGAATCGGCCTCAATGTTTCACCGGCACTTCATTTTATCGACTCCAAAAAGAGGAAAAAC
The DNA here is from genome assembly GCA_964016885.1 of Eledone cirrhosa. Classification (NCBI taxonomy): domain Eukaryota; kingdom Metazoa; phylum Mollusca; class Cephalopoda; order Octopoda; family Eledonidae; genus Eledone; species Eledone cirrhosa. Next base: position 341,295,563 of record OZ024743.1, read on the forward strand.
CGTGTTGAGTTTAGCGGGACGTGAAGAGTCAGGGCGAATATCACCAAGCATTCTGTTCGTTAATTTTCCACCCTAGAAATAATGGTTCTGGTTTAAGCATAAGGCCGACAATTTTAGGTGAAGGGAAAGTCTATTATATCGACTTAAGTTCGCGACTGGTGCTTTATTTTATCGATCCCGTAAGGATGACAGGCAAATCTAAACTCAGCCGGATTTGAACTCAGAACGTAAAGGGTCGTAACTATATGCCGCAAAGCATGTTGTCCGAAGCTCTACACACACTGCCAATCTACTGCACTCACCCTAGAAATAACAATTTCGTTATTGGCCACAAGGGCCGACGTATAGGGGGAAATACATAAGAAAGACATTGAAGTTTTGCAATAAAACCGAGTAAAAATAAGATATAACAGAAAACAATATATAATATACATAATACAAAATCCCCTATAGGAGAAAGTACCACCCAGGGGTGATTCATATATCCCACTTATCCTAAACCACTCTTATCTCCTCTAAAGAGGCGCCCGTCTCCTCTCCAAATTAGCCAGCCTACAGACGTATGGTCAGAGTAGGTCAATTCACACGAACCATAGTCGTTACATTACCACATCTTTTAACAAATGTACTGCGGGCAACACATTCCTCTCCTCAGTCAATGATTGATGGTCGGATCCGTACTAGACGTGATAATAGCTGCTCGACAAAACCCACAAGTCAGTAAAGCACGGACAGTGAATGAGTGCGCTCAAAATGGTTCTTTCGCTCTGTGCACATCTGTGCTATAATACTCCCGTCTGACGATCATTTCGTGCCTGTAGAGTTTATATCGAACTGGCTGCGTCCCCCGGTTGCATTGACAAGCCACACTGAAATATGTCCATAGTACCTGGCTCGAACATTCAACGGAATAAAATGGACAATTAGCTTTCGTTGAAGCCCAAGGCTTCTCCGGGAATGTCATTGCAGGTATCTGCCACTAACACTCTATAGAACTCTGTTGTGGAATTTCCACAGACCCACATTGCCTGGCTGGTTGAGGGAAGTGAGCGTCTGGTAACATTCCAGATGCAAGACACCAAGAGTCGGTCTTCGCTTGACCCACAGCTGCAGATCAGTTAAAGAGATTTGCTGCGAAAAGAATTGTTTCATAAACGGCGACCACAAATGCTCACCGTATAAGAAGATCTGGAGATGCCGTAGCGTCAGCGTAGATTTGTGCATCATCAGCCACGGCATGCTCAGCTATCAATGATCGACACGATCAAAAACTTTCTATTCAGAGAAATTGGTCAGAGCCCCACTGAGACAGGATTTACACCCTACCCTCTTTATGAAGTATCGCATAAGGTGGAGGTTGACGTGTATGGATCTAGTTGGGATTGCGCACGTCTCTGCTTCTCTTACCAGGCCCTCGACGACAAGTGCACGCCCGCCTCATAGTTAGCACCTTGGCCAAAATGTTAAGCTCTGTTATAAGCATAGTTATGGGCCGGAACTTATGTCCATTTTTCCTCGTCTTTCCTCATCAACGTTACTACGCCCCGACTCACAGAACTTGGAATACCCCCATTCTTCTAGCAGTTGCAGTAGACAGCTTCGAGGAGATCGAAGGACAAGTCTGACATTGGTACATAAAATTTAGAGGACTGATAATCCAAACCCGGCGATTTTCCCCACGTAGTCGGTTCGGGCTTCTGTATCTCGACTACTGCTATTGGTTTTTCACAGTACACTGCATCAGTTACGGAAGGCCATCGAGTTAGAAACTGTAATCTGCTACCACCTCCAACCCCGCTCTCTACTTATAGTCGAGCAAATTCCTGGCGAAAAGATACACACTTCTGCATGGAATCAGCCAGCACGCGCTCATTTTGGTCCATTAAAGACGAATTCTGGTTTTGATGCCACGCTGCGCCTCTGCCACACGGGCACATCGAACAGCTTTCGCCCTCTCCTGTTATAGTGGTCGTGGTTTAGCTCTGACAATGACGCCTTCGTGTTCCTCATAGAAGAAATGGTTTAATGCAATTCTCACCGCTAGTATGTCAGTTGCAATAATACTCCCAATTGTCTCTTCTAATTTAGAGTCCAAATCCCCCTCCTTTATACTTTTTCTATAGGTATTTATTCACTAAATGCTATTGATTCTACTCTAATCTCTCTCTCGAGAGCACACTACCATTTGTTCTTGACGACTTACCCTGTCAACCTTCGCTTAACTAAAGTGCCAACCCGGTTTCTGTAGGCTTTACGCAGCGGGAACTACTAGTTAAGCTTCAAGTAACCATGTCTCTGCTTAAGTGTTCTATATACTCTATCCTCTGACCTAATGAAACACCTAGCTACATACCATCTAGATGACCCTAGGTTGTCCAGGTCGACCCTTAGTCATTCAGGAAATCTAGTCGGTAACTGTCAGACAGTTGGAACTGCCTGATCAGTTTCTTGGGGTTTTAGTCACACCACCTCTATCTACTACACCAACACAATCCCAGCGTGCGTCCATGATGTAGTTCCAGACGCCAGCTAACGCTAAAGAGCAAGATGTTTCTATAAAAGCTTTTAAACATCTGAAGAAATCCTGCCGTCCTGCACCGGTCGGGGAGTAGAGGACCACTAGTCTAAAGGCAATACCTTGGGTATTGCTCACTTTCAGGACCACAATCTTATCATTCTGGTTCAGGAAGATCGTCCGTAACTCGAGATTTATATTTTTCCTAAACAGCACAGCCACCTAGCCTCCCATTCGAGCCCGACTAACAGATGCATGATCTTATAGTCATCGAAAATGGGGGATGGTGCGTGCATGTCAGAAATCCTGGTCTGGCTGACGGCGGTCACATCCATATCCTGAGGTCATTCAGCAAGTGACCTTGTTTCCAAGTCGATCCAAGTCCAAGAACATGGATACATCCTACACTTATAACAGCCATCTTAACTGGTTAATTAATAGAGAAAAAGTGTGTGTTAATGGGGCAGTCTACTTACCCTCCGTGTGCTGTTGCAGATACGGGGATGGGTTTCAGCTGCATCTTTAGTGGGGTTTCATTCAGGAACCCCTTTAAAAGCCAGCTTGGGGCTCTTACCCTGTGTATCCATGTCAAGTGGGTGGTTCTCCTTATTGTTTTCATAGGTTTCAAGTACCAGTCGCACCATCATTAGAGTATGTGGCGTTGTTTCATGTGCTGGGTGCAAAAATCTCCCTCTGTTTCCCAATCCCTTTTCTTAGCGCTATGAGGGCCATCAGTTCATTTTTTGCCCTTCTTATTAGCACGAATCTGTGGTGTATGTGCCGTTGGTTGTTGTTGTTGTGTATATGTTAATTTGCTTGTTAGTGGTGCTAGTGTTGGCGGTCGTAGTTTTGGTGGTGTGGTGTTGGTGGAATTTGAGTTGTTATGGTTGTGTCGGCCTTTGTTGTGTGTCTGGTGTCTGCGTTTTCTGCTCTATGTGCATGTGTATAAGATGCCAGATGCTTTTGCCTTGTGTTTTCTTTTTTTGGTTCATTTTTTGGGGCGGGGGTCGTGGTCTCTACATCTTTCACTTCGTGATGAAGAGGTCACGGTGTCTTTGGAATCTGTTTCGGCAGTTAGTGGGAGTGTTTTTGTTTTTGTGAAGGTGTCTATGCGTGTTTTGTATTTAGATGAGACGGCCATCTTTAAAATCAATAGTGTCATATTTTACGAATGGCAATAACCTGCCTCTGATGCTAAACGACAATTATGCCATATTCGGGAGCAGATGTACAGGAAGCTACAGATATACGCATCAACATATTCTGCCTTTAGTAAGAAAGGGCAAAATGAATTCAATGGATACCAGATAGGTTAGGTTTTATAATTCTTTCTTAATGAACAACGCAAGTTACTTACAGCATAGAAGAAGTAATTATTTATACTACATAGATTTTAATCATCGTAAAATTGCAAGTAAAATAACTCAAATAAATGTACACATCTATGTAGCGAATGATGATTAAATGCAGATTCAGCAGTAAACAACACAACTACATACGCTCGAATGCCGAATGTATGCTATTAGAGGAAACTTTCCTCAACTTTATATTCTTTTTGATCACAAGTCAAAATCTACATTGGAAAATACGTAGTAGCAACATTGAATTAGATAAGGTATTCACTAAAGTAGAAATTAAAATAGTTTGGAAACCAATAATTAGTTGGACGAATACGTAGCAACAATTTAAATGGAAAAAAATATCCGCCCAGAATTTTAGGAAAACTGATTTTAAACTTGATTTCTGAAGCTTCGGGGGATAGAAAAGTCCTGGTATGATAATGTTCAAATAACTTATTCTTTGCCATTTGACACTGCTAACAGCTCCAGCTTCAAGAACCTCTTCAATGGACCGAACAAAACAGGAACGTGCATTATCGTTAGAACATCCTTTGTAGGTTAGAGTTATGGTCCTTTACATTCTGAGTTCAAATCCTGCCGAGTTTAATGTTTGCCTTTCATCCTTGATGAGTCGATAAAATAAAGCACCGGTAATGCACAGGGCTCAATTAAGCGATTTTACCCTCCCTCAAAACTGTTTGCCTTGTGTCTAAATCAGAAACCATTATTAGAAGAGTACAAGGGGAGTAGATTGGCAGTATCGGTAGAGCGTGGGACAACATGTTTAACAACGCAGAGTTATGGCCCTTTACTTTCAGAGATAAAATCCCGCCGTGGTTAATTTGCCTTTCATCCTTACGTTGTCGATAAAAATGTACCAGTAATGCCCTGAAATAAGTTTCATTGATTTCCCTCCTCACCGAAATTTTTTGGCCATGTGTATGAATAAGAAACTATTATTAGAAGAATGGGCGGTGGATTGGCAGTATCATCAGTAGAGGGTTGAACGCCATGTTTTGCAGCATAGAGCTACGTCCCGTTACAGTCTGAGTTCAAATCCCTCCCAGGTTAACTTTGTCTTTCATCCTTACATGGTCGATCAAATAAAGTACCCGCAATATACTACGGGTACTTGTTGGCCCTGTGCCAAAAGTAGAAACAATTATTAGAAGAATACTCATCACCAAGAAATTATGAATATATTAAACCATCTTACAATTGACTCATGACTTGTATGCGGGATATTTATTACATACTCTCCAAAAGATTTTATTGAAAAGAATTAAAGGAACATGGAAATTGAGTTTGTAAAATCTAATTGTTTCTACTTTTGGCACAAGGCCAGCAATTATCCAGTACATTACTGGTACTTTATTTTATCGACCTCATAAGGATAAGAGGCAACGTTAACCTCGGCGGGATTTGAACTCAGATCATAAAGGGAGGTAATTCTATGCTTCAAAGCATGGCGTGCGACTTTCTACCGAGTTTGTTAAATAAAATGGCACGTTGAATGTTCAACAAAATACCGTAATTGACACCTACATTTTAAAGTGTTATTTCCGTTATTTTAATTCTTTTGAAAGGAATTTTTTCCTGATCAAGGCCAAACTAATTATTAACAATCTCTCTTTCTCACTCTCTCCCACACAGGCACACACACACACACACACACACATTCACAAATCTCTCTCTCTCTCTCTCTCTCTCTCTCTCTCTCTCTATATATATATATATATATATATATATATATATATATCTAAGGCGGGTAAAATTCCCGAGATCCATGGACGAGTTCTCTCCAGCAGTCTCTGTCCCTCATTATCGCTGCCATGTCCTGCGTCTCCAACAGACCAGTGTCTGTCCTTAGGGCATCAACATACGTTAACCTTGGTCTTCCTCTTCTAGTGTGTCCATGTAGGGGCTCCCAAAGGAGCACTGAGTGCAATGGCAACTCTGGATGTCGGTGAGCATGTCCAGCCAACCTCAGTCTCCTCTGTGTCACTTTTGAGCTGACTTTTGGGATGCTCCCATACAGCTCTGAAAATTAGGTAGTAACATGTGCTTACGCCGTATTTGACTAAATAGAATTAGTCTACTTGTTACAATTACAAAAAAACCCTCTGAATGGAAAATTGGATGAGTATTGACGTATATGGGACACAAACCCACAACTTTGGTTTGCCGGACCAATGTGTTACCATTACACCAACACATCAACCCATACTTCCTTCCATTCGATTAGCAGCTATATAACCCTATAAGTGGTTACACGACAGTTAGTTGACCATACCGAGAACAATTGTTTCACCTTAGCGGATCTTCAGCTCGGGATGGGCATGGTTATAGGAACATATATATATATATATATATATATATGTATATAAATATGGAGACACAAAGACATAAAGTCTTGTTTAGAAACGGCTAACGAATTTGAAAATTATGTAGGAACATGTTCTTAAGGTATATTTGACCAGCATGTGCTTACGCCGTATATGGTTAAATACAATTAGTCTATTAGTTGGGATTTAAAAAACCCTCTGATCTATCACCGTAACGATGTACACGAATGAAAACACATATTTTGTGTGCTTTGCTTTAAAATCAATGTCAGTTTGTTGAAACGAAATGTTCTTATCATTTTATCTATGAAATATTTTAGTACTGATTCATTAATTACTTTTATTTTTCGTCTGTCTCCTTTATCTTATTTTATTATATCTGGTGTATGAAGGGCGGTGGATTGGTACTATCAGTAGAGCGTCGGACAACATGCTTTGCAGGTTACGTTCTGAGTTCAAATCACGCTGTTGTTAGATTTGCTTTTCATCCTTACGAGGTCGATAAAATAAAGTACCAGTAACGCACTGGGGTTGGTTTAATCGACTTTCCCCTTCCCTCAAATTGTTGGCCTTGTGCCTAAATGAGAAACCATTATTTTAGGGCGATGGATTGGCAGTACCGGTAGAGAGTCGGACGCCATGCTTTGCAGCACAGAGTTACGGCCCTTTATGATCTGAGTTCAAATCCCACCGAGGTGAACTTTGCCTTTCTTCCTTACGGGGTCGAGAAAATAAAGTATCAGCCAAGCACTGGGGTCGATTTAATCAACTTTCCCCGCCGACAAAATTGATGGCCTTTTGCCTAAATAAGAAACCATTGTATTTGGTGTATGAGTGTGAGCATGTGCGTGTGTGTGTGTGCGCTTGTGCATTGGTGTGTATGGATGTGATTAGAGAGGTTATCTGTATGAGTGATGGGTCACTGCACAACCTTTACAACAGCGGCATTTGTAAACCGAAGCCCTAACGAGAAGAGATTTGCGAATCGACACATAGTGGTATTGAATCCCATAACAACCGAAATCATGAAACATAGAAGCAACATTGTGCCATAAAATAAGGAGTTAAAAAGAAAGACAAAAATAATATACGGATATTATGGAAAGGGAACCGTGAAAGATACCTGGAATGTTTTCAGACAAAGTTATATATTATTCAAAATATAAACTAATAATTGTTTGTACTTTTGGCAGAAAGACAGCAAATACTGGTACTTTATTTTATCGACCCCATAAGGATGAAAGCCAAGTTAACCTCGACCGGATTTGAACTCAGACTATAAAAGGACGTAACTATGCTAGAAAGCATGGCGTCCAACCCTCTACCGATACTGCCAACAAGCGATAAATTATATATAAATGCCACGTTAACATTGAAAATATCGAACGTTTCCATCGATTAACAGAAATATCATTTTGTGATCGATATAATTTGATAATTCCTGGTTTGTTGAATATAATACCTCCATAAATATACTAATACGCAGCTCCAACATGTAATTGAATATATATATATATATATATATATATATATATATATACTCTATATATATAACAATGATATTAATAAATGGAAACTATGTTTATAAAACCATACTTATTCTATTATATATATTTCAAGAGTACCAAATCTTTGGTACGGCCTCATCAGATAAAATACAAAGTTTGTTTTATAAATATTGACATATCCAGGAATGAGACCTTAACGGTTCAAGTTTTACCTGGATAGTAAAAGGAAAAAGGGCAAGAGAGGAATAAAACAAATATTTCAAATTATTTAGATAAATATGCATATGGGGTTGAGACGCTAGGTAGATTTAAATAATGATTAGTATATATATATATGTATGTATAGGAGGAAGAAAGAGATAGAAAGAAAAGCTTGTATTTATATCACTATAATGTACGTGAATTTAAAAAGATTGAAACGTTCAGAATTAACAGTTTGTTGGAGTGGTGGAATATGATTCCAGAATTTAATAAAATATTTAGCTAAATTATGAGTTATAATATAAGTATGTATACGTACATACATATATGTATACAGACGTACAGTAGTATGTATATATATATACATACATGCACACATATATATATGTACGTATGGATTCACCGAACATTTATGATAATGCTCGGTGTATTTGTAAACAAACATCCCGAATTAAGCCGTACAGTGTCTAGCAACCATCGTTGCTCATTTTTTCAACACTGACAAAGGAACGCTGTACTAGTTTCAAGCGTATTAGCTTTCGTCAGCAACGTATACCTTCCTGCCAGATGATTGAACGTCTGAAAGTATATACTTTCCTTATGCATATTAACCGCTGCGCAGCCTAATTTGCATATCGAGTGAGTTAATCGGCCGGAGTACCGAAAACGATAAACGGAAAAAAATGAAACGAAATTTCATTTCTCACTCTTAGTACGGCTGTTACTTAAATATAAGTATGTATACGTACATACATATATGTATACAGACATACAGTAGTATGTATATATATATACATACATGCACACATATATATATGTACGTATGGATTCACCGAACATTTATTTTAATGCTCTGTATACGATGGGTGCTAGACACTGTACGGCTTAATTCGGGATGTTTGTTTACAAACACACCGAACATTATAATAAATGTTCGGTTAATCCATACGTACATATATATATATGTGCATGTATCTATATATATATACATACTACTGTACGTCTGTATACATTTATGTATATACGTATACATACTTATATTTAAGTAACAGCCGTACTAAGTGTGAGAAATGAAATTTCGTTTCATTGTGTTATATTATATATATAATCAATTAGATTATATTAAGAATTATGGTTGTAAGTAAATTTTATCTTATTATATTGCAACGGTTGTAAGTATATAAATATCTATATTGATTAATAATTGTATAAATATAAATATATATTGGTGATTATATAGATATAAAACACACGTATTTCTTATATGAGTTACGAAGGATGTTGATTTTACATTTTACATATATATTTAAGAAAAACACATAGTTCAAATTATAAGAGAAGAACAATTTGTAGATTCAAATATTTTCATCCAACATTGAAAATATTTACAGAACATTATTAATTTAGCGATATTACATAATTTATCATACAAGTTATGTCTATGTTTGCTCAATTGTAAAGGAAAGGAGGACTCCAATATTATTTGTTAAATAATTAAAATTAGATTTGATGAATAATTTTCTTAGAAAATGCGGAAAGTATGTAGAGAAAATGATATATTATGTTGTGTAAGATTATAAGATATTTCATATTACATCTTTTCAAGGATGAGAATTTCAATTATATATTATACGTCGAGTGCTTCGAATCTGTTATAAATATATATATATTTGTTGATTTACCAACAAATTAAATATCCCTTTGCTTATATATATATATATATATATATATATATATATATATATATAGGAACGAGTTCCTATTACCCACTCTACTACACTAAGTATTGAGTACTTTGGTGCGTTATCGTCCACCTGCTTCCTTACCACATTTCCTTCGTTATATATATATATATATATATATATATATATACATATATATAAACTGTATATATATATATATATATATATATATATATATATATATATATATATATATATATATATATATATAATAGAAAAAACGAGGTAGTTTTGTTTACATATGAAAAATATTTTTTGCGTATCGAAACTTCCTCGTTTTTTCTATAATATACACTCTGCCTGTGCATAGAGTGCTTGCTTTGGTATCAACATAGTATTTCAGCGTACTACCTACACTATATATATATATACAGCGAGGGAGAGAGGGGGGTAGGAGAGTGAGAGAAGAAGAAGAAGAAGAAGAAGAAGAAGAAGAAGAAGAAGAAGAAGAAGAAGAAGAAGAAGAAGAAGAAGAAGAAGAAGAAGAAGAAGAAGAAGAAGAAGAAGAAGAAGAAGAAGAAGAAGAAGAAGAAAGAAAGCGACATAGATCAATCGACTAGTATAGGGCACACACATTTCAAAGTTCAATTCTACAAAATGTTTGTTTAGCCAACCTGAGTGTTTGTGTGTGCTTGTGTGTGAGTCAGTGTGCGTAAATGAATCAATTGAAGGTGCAATTTCTTACACTAACAAATCATTTATATCATAGTTCAGAATCATCAGTAGGAATTATATAGATCACATTTCGAACGTTGGGTATGCAATATATATGTACGCATATATATATATATATATATATATATATGTGTGTGTGTGTGTGCGTGTGAGTGTGTATACGTATGAATGAAGTAATTCCGTCGAGAAAGGTCCAGGAAAAAAGAGTGCTCTATGTAGGTTATAGAGCTTAATAGTTATAACGTAAATAAATATATATATATATATATATATATATATTAAAATATCAAATTAAAGTTTAAGAAAAGAATCTCTGCTTTCACCCATAACGCGATCTTCTGCTCTAGGGTTCTTATATCTTATATATTTGATATATATTTATCCTTATCGAGCCCTCTTTGAATTTTAGTCTTCATATTTATTATTATTACTATATATATATATATATATATATGCACATACCCACTTAGAAATGATCGGATACGGTCACTCTTACGAGTATGTCATATAACATTTTATACATCTAATATTGTATTTTGTCTAACGAAGGCATCCTATAATTTAGCATCCTAGAAATATATATAATGAAATATATAATATTATAATGTTAAATCGTCCGTTTATTATTATTAACTTTGCCTTTCATCCTTACGGGTTCGATACAATATAGTACCAGTAATGTACTGGGTAATTGCTAGCCTTGTGCCAAAAGTAGATACAATTATTATTATTATTATTAGGGCGGTGGATTGGCAGTATCGGTAGAGGGTCGGACGCCATGCTTTCTAGTATAGTTACGTCCCTTTACAGTCTGAGTTCAAATCCCGCCGAGGTTAACTTTGCCTTTCATCCTTACGGGGTCGATAAAATAAAGTACCAGTAATGTACTGGGTAATTGCTGGCCTTGTGCCTAAAGTAGAAACAATTATTATTATTATTTTTAATTTCTTTCATTATTGTTTCTGAGATATATGCTGAGTGTCTTCCTGACACCTAGGACAAATAAATTCACAGTGTGCATTGGTAAGCCAGTTAATACAGCACATTGATTATAATAAGAAAAAAAATGTATACATATATACAGATATGCATATGCATATGTAAATACAAGGAGGGATATCAATCTTACAGAGATAGTGCTCTTCTTAATACGTGTGCAGTACCATTTAAAACAATTTTTTGGGGCTCGTGCAGACAGGGTAAACCTGGAATCATTCGCAAATATTGTTCTGTTCTTTTCTTGATCATTCCCAGTCCTCCCACAATCACTGGTATTGTAAGGCCTTGAGGTGCCACATTTTCGCAATTTCAATAAGGAGATCTTTATATTTTCCTAGTTTGTCAAATTCTTGTGATCACATGGGATGCTCATATCTATCAATAAAGAGACCTTGTTATTTTTATTATTATTTTTATTATTATTATTATTACAGCTGCATTTATCTTGCTTTATGTTCATACGAGTTATCACCAAGTCACAAACAGTGACCTCAAGAGACAACAAGGTCCGCCATGTTCAAGAAAGAATATACATACTCACACATGCATCTTTAGTGTTTAGACTTGTGATGTACTTATATTGACAGAATCTACCTTAGTATATGGGCAGTTCCCATTAGTACTATCTTTTGTATTTCTCCTATACGCGGGTTTCCTGGGATTTGCGTTAAGTAATCATTAGACCCCTTAGGTATCATTGCTAGAGCGCCTACAACCACTGGTATTGTTTTAGTTCTCAATTTCCACATTTTTCTAATTTCTATCTCCAGGTCCTTATACTTGCTCAATTTTTCAAATGTTTTTATAGATAGATTCTTGTCTATTGGAACGGACATATCAATTAGCAGGCATACCCTCTTTTTAAAGTCCTTCAATATTATATCAGGTCTATTTGCATCTATTTTTCGGTCTGTTTGTGTGCTAAAGTTCCACAAGATTGAGATATGATCTTTTTCAAGTGTGGGAGGTGGTTGATGCTCCCACCAATTCTTTTGATGGGGTAGGTCAAAATGCTTACACATTATCCAATGTACGTATCGTGCAGCTCTGTCATGCTTGTTTAGGTATTCGGTTAGAGCTATAGGACTGCACATTGAAATTATATGATCAATGGTCTCTGGTTGTTTTTTGCATACATGGCATAATGGGCTGCATCCATTTTTTATTATGTTGGCTTGGTAATTTTTTGTTGGCAGACACTGATCTTGTGCTGATATAATCAGTCCTTCAGTCTCCGATTTCAGTCCAGAGGATGCCAACCACTGAAGGGTTAAAGTTTTGTCAACATCAGGATTGTTAGCTCGTTCTGGGTATTTTCCATACAGAGGCTTTTCTTGCCATTTCTTAGCCAGTTTCTGTAGCAGTTCTTTCTTTGCAGTTACTTTTACCTGCTTTTCTTTTTCTGTGTTTTCCATTTCAGCAGTAAATGGGACTTCTGAAATGTGTAGTCCATTACTGTATCTTTGTGCATCTTTTGTAATGGAGTATGATCTTTTGATGCTTTCGTGTTTCAAAACGAGTTTGATCATCCAATCATGAGATTCCCTTAGATATGTAAATAATCCAATTGTTGCAGTTTTCAACGCAATATCTAACTGGATTAACCCACGTCCTCCTTGTTTCCTAGGAAGATATATTATAACTGTATCTGCCTTAGGGTGATGCATTCTGTGCATGGTTAAGAATGTTCTAATGTTTGTATCGAGCCTACGGATCTCTGAGCTTGACCAGTTGATGACATTGTAACTGTAGGTTACTACTGGTATGGCAAGCGTATCTATGGCTTCGATCCTATTCCTTGCATTCAATTCCGTTCTTGAGATTGCTCTTACTCTGCGGTAACATTCCTTCCTTATCCTTTCCCTCATTGTCGAGTGCTTGATTCCGTCTCCTTCACAAACACCTAGATATTTGTAAGTTTCCTCTTGATCAAGTTCCTTTATCACATTCCCCCGATCAAGATTAATGCCTGAACTCTTCAGCAGCTTTCCTCTTGTGAACGTTGCTTTGGCGCATTTATCTAGTCCAAACTCCATTTTACTGTCATCACTGAACTGATCCACAGTGGATAATAGCCCTTGCAATTGTTCATCATTTTTTGCAAAAGTTTCAGGTCATCCATGTAGAACAAGTGATTAATGATTTTGTCATAGGCTTTATATCCATGTTTTGTTTCATTGAGCATTTTACTTAATGGTATAAGTGCGATGCAGAATAAAAGCGGTGATAAAGAGTCACCCTGAAAAATTCCACAATTAATATTAACTTTTCCAGCTTCCAGTGATTTCTTTTCACTCTTCAAAAGGAGTGTCATTTTCCATGTCTTCACACTGAATGACAAAAACCTCCTGACAACGGGAGATATTTTGAAAATCTCTAAACATTTTTCAATCCAACTGTGTGGCAAACTATCGAATGCTTTTTTATTATCAATCCAAGCAATTGATAGATTGGGAAACAGATCATTTGTTATCAGGTGGTCATATGTATATTCAGTTAGGACTGATGTTAACATTTTATACATTGTGGTCAAGCAAGTTATCGGTCTGTAATTTTGGGGATTGTTTGTCTCGTCATTCTTCGGAAGTAGGAATGTAATGCCGTTAACTAGCCATTATGCCAGACTTGTTCGGTGACCTCTTGGCAGACGTTTACTGCAACTGCCAGCAGAACGGGAGCATTCCCAGATTTGTGAGTTGGAGGGCAGTGCCGTTGCTGAGAAAAGACCCGAACAAGTGGGATGTTATCGATAACTTCAGGCCCATAACCTTGCTAAACGCAGAGTTCAAGATTTTGGCCAAGGTGTTAGCAACGAGGTTGGCGCTTGTCGTCGGGGGTCTGGTGAGAGAGGCGCCATTCCGGACAGATACATACATAAAAAACCTCCACCTCATGCGATACATCGTAGAGAGGGTGGTTAAGGAACCTGGCACGAGTGGGGCCCTGATCAACTTGGATCAATCCAAAACATTCGATAGGTTCGACCATCGGTAGCTGGCGGCGGTCCTCGAGGCAGCCGGTTTCGAGCTCGTTTTCAGGGGTTGGATCGCTGCGATGTACAGCGACATCTGCTCAGTTGTGAGGGTGAAGAACGGTCACCTGTCGCAGCCGTTCAGCATCATGCGCTCGGTCCGCCAGGGTTGTCCCATCTCGTCGCTATTGTACGTATTGGCTCTCGAGCCGTTACTACACAAACTGTGGGCGATAAGGAGCGTCCCACGCGAATTAGGATGTGGGAAATGCGAGACGGCTTACGTCGACGACGTCACCTTGGTGGTGTCGAACACCAGACACGTCCAGATGCTCGGCACCGCTCTCAAGGAATACGAAGCGGTGACAGGAGCAAAGATAAACCAGGAAAAGTCGGTGGGCTTGCAGCTCGGCACATGGAGAGGCAAGTCCAGGCCGTCCGACAGCGTGGTGGGCGTTGGACGGAAGGACCGGTTAAATAGCTCGGGGTCTGATTCGGAACGAACCTCCAGATGGAGAAAAGCTTGAGCGAGGTGACGACCAGAGTGGCCTCCCTCACCCTGAAATGGGTCGAGAGGAAGCTGTCCCTGAAAGGCCGGGCGGAGGTGGCAAATGCGTACATCGCATCCGTCATCTGCTTCCGCCTCACCGTCGTCCCTTGACCCGGCCCAACTCTCACCAAAATGGAGCGCCTCCTCTTCCACTTTTTGTGGGAAGGATGCGTTCCCATGGTCAGACGATCCATCTTCTGTCAACACCTGTTGCGTGGAGGACTAGGCATGCCATGGCTGATGATGCGCAAACGTGCGCTGAGGCTGCGCCATCTCTGGTGCTTCCTTGATGGTGAACAGGTGTGGTCGCCGTCGCCAGGCACGTTTTCCCACAGCTCGTCTCCCTGACGGAGCTGCAGTCCTGGGTCAGGAAAAGACCGGGGGATAGCGCTTATAAACTGAAATATCTCCAGGCACACACCGCCCTCTGCCAGCTGGTCACCAGTATCGGTGGAACATCCACCTCGGCGTTCTATAGAGGACTAGTGAAGGGGAAGAGCGACGACGTTCTCGGAGAGATCCTGACGTCGAAGAAGATCAGCTGTTTGCTCTCTTCCGGAGAACTTTCAGCCCAGGGTCTATGGATAACTTCCAAAAATCCCCGGCAGTGCTACCGGGGAGCTTTGCCGGTTCGAGATAAGCTCTACAGGCACGGAAGTGCCGTCAGCCGAGCCTGTGCAAGATGCGCGCAGAGCGACGAAACCGTCGTGCACGCACTCATTCAGTGCCCGAGCATTGCTGACTTGTGTAGCTATGTCGAACAGTTTCTGTTGCCTGTAGGACTGATCCGGTTATCGACTGAGTCCATGGTGCAGATGGTCTCACAGTCTTCCTTCGAGGAGGAAGAGCAGGCGGCTTTCATCTGCCTGGTAGCCATGGCGAAAGAGATTGTGTGGCGGACACGGTTGAAAGGATTAAAGACAGACACTTTCCTCTTCGGCCTATCCCTAATTAACTCTTTCAAGTTTCACTTGAAGAGGAAAATCACGGTGGAGAGGAAAGTGCTGCCTTCTAGCAAGTTTGTTGAAAGGTGGGTGAATGTAGCAAGAATGGTCCGAGTGAACGGGACCGCTCTGAATATACGCCTGTAGTTTGATTAATAGACACATTGAGAGAGGGGGCTTGCTCTGATGGTCAGGGTGGCCGCTATCTTTTGTGTAGTTTCGTAACGAGTAACCTCGGAGGTTTCCCCCCTATTGGTGAATTTTTAATTGTTTCAATTTTCATTTTTATTGTTTATATATATATATATATATATATATATATATATATATATATATATATATATATATACATATGTTTCTATGTCTTTTACTTTTTCTTTTCTTATATAAATAATAAAAATATTTACACGCACAAAATCCACATCGTACCGTCCTGTACCGTCCTGTGCCGTCTGTTATGTTTTTCTTGATGTCAGCCCGTGTGGCCAATACAGAACTCATTATTAGTTTTCGATATCAATATACCATTTTGTTGTTACCTGTAATCGTATAAAAACTGTAATGCAAGAAATATTTATTTTAATGTCTATATTTATATGAAGTCAACTTATAAAATGTTAAAATTTAAATATATTACATTCTTAAATATATACCTATACATATATACATATATATCTCAATTTTAACCATTTATATATATATATATATATATATATATATATACATACACACACACACACACACATATATATATATATATATATATATATATATATATTATATATATATATATATATAACGAAGGAAATGTGGTAAGGAACCAGGTGGACCATAACGCACCAAAGTACTCAATACTTGAGGTAGTAGAGTGGGTAATAGGAACCAGTAAGACCCCGACAGCTGAGCTCAAGCCGTTTCGACGGCTAATTCTGGACGAGTCCAGAATTAGCCGTCGAAACGGCTTGAGCTCAGCTGTCGGGGTCTTACTGGTTCCTATATATATATATATATATATATATATATATATATATATATATATATATATATATCCCACACACATGTATATATATATATATGTATGTATATATATATATATATATATATATATATATATATATATATATATATATATATATATATATATCCCACATACATGTATATATATATATATATATATATATATATATATATATATATATATATCCCACACACATGTATATATATATATATATATCCCACACACATGTATATATATATATATACAAACGCACACATATATATTTGATTATGTAGTTTAGTGCTTCATCACTGTATAGGACTGGTTATTCCGTTTAGTTATCGATGACGTAATAGTAGGAAAAAAAACGCTTTAAAGGAATATCACGAGTCCGACCTCCTGTTGTTTTAATAATCAAACCTATATAATATATATATATAATATATAGCATAATATAATATGGTATTATATATATATATATATATATATATATATATATATATATATATATATATGTGTGTGTGTGTGTATATTTGTATGTGTGTGTGTGTGTGTGTTTCTGTGTGTACGTGTGTGAGTGTATATGTCTATGCCTGTGTTGTGTTGTCTCTGTGCGTGTCTATATATGCACATATATATTTCCTCAGCAACTTTTTCATATGAACGCAGATCATTCATCAATTTAAATACGTTTTACAATATATACTCTGTTTTTCGGCCTGTATCTATATATATAAAATTCTTTGTCTCTCTGTCTATCCCTCTTTCTCTCTATGTCGGTCTGTATGTATGTCTGTATGTCTGCCTGTCTGCTCCTATGCATTCTCTAACGGCTGGACCAAATCAAATAACATTTTACAAGGTATTAGACCCCGGGAGTGTCAACAAGTAATTTTTATTTTCATTTGGATTTAAACAATATAAGATTTTATCTAAAACTAGCAATGGTACCCGGCGTTGCACGGGATAAGGTATTGTGAAATATATAACCGCCTTAGCTAAGATTAGTATTGCCACAAATACGGCTGGCAAAGAATTAAGGGTCTGGTGATAAGTAAGTAAGCAACACTGTGATTTAAAACGTGAAGAAGTTGTGTGCACTTACCAACTGTTTGGGGAATGAGTGTGTCTTGAGAAAGGGTCGCTGAATAACAGGAGGCAGCAGACAGCCAGACATACAGACATATATTATAAGGGCGCGACGTTATATGTATGTATCTATCTAAAACGAGAAAGACTAAGAATTATATAGAAAGATCGCTAAATCGCCTAATGCGGTCCCTAGGGCATTGAACATTTGAAATTATTTTTGTTCACAACACTCCCTGAAACATAACATGTGTAAAGTTTGAAAAGAGTCGGTTGTGTGGTTCTCTGGTTTTAGGGTTTCAAACTCACACACACACATACAGACATCCTCAGTGTTATATATATAGATCATATTTTTATTGTCAATCATAGTAAACCATGACGACGACGGCGATGAATTCACCCACTAGGCGTCTATGGCTCTGTAATTACCTTCACAGCTCTGTATATACACACACACATCTTAATATATAAGCACACTTGTTCACAGCGTCGTACCTACAAACACACACTCACTCTTTTCCTTACATATACACATACATACCCCTTTACCTTCGTCTGGACGTATACAAGCCCACGCACATACATACAGCGCTATATACAAAACGACTTATTTCCCTTTCAGATAGATATGCTCGATTACCACCTTGTCAAAACGTATATCATACACATAACGCCAGCATCAACATATTTCCAAGAAATGGCAGCATGAATGGACCTGTTATTTTTCTCTAAAATATTTTTTCCGTTTCCGCTCTGTCCCCTCAATAGTTCTATTTCTTATTTAATTTCTCATTTTATTTACTGATAAAGGACTAGACACATATTTATTGTGAAAGAGTCATTTCTCAGTCTGGCGCAAAATCAATTTTTTACATTCACATGACCTTTTCCGACCAATCAAAATTGTTTTGACCACAATCATTTTTGCAGCACGAATTGGCGCAAAAAATAATTTTAATAGCGCTGGAGCCATTTTTTTAACATAAAAACAGGTAGAATTCCCAAAACTAATCAGATCAGAGCAAACATCACGGACGCTCTATCTCAAAATTATTTTTGAAAAGCATTTAGAAATACGCAACCGGTAAAACTTAAAACCAAACTGAATACTAACCAATACTATTACTAATTATCACTTATTCCTAATTAAACTATTTTTCACTGTGAACAATTTGTCAGCATTTTCTATTCCGTTTACCAATATCTAATAACTTGTGTGTAACACCTCTATTCTTTTAAACTATATATATATATATATATATATATATATATATATATATATATATATATATATATATATATATATATATATGTGTGTGTGTGTGTGAGTGTGAGTATACGGGCACACACACACACACACACATATATATATATATATATATATATGTGTGTATATATATATATATGTGTGTGTGTGTGCGTGTGTGTGTGTGTGTTTGTATGCGTATGTACGTTATTTGTATGTTTATGCGAGTGTTAGTTTATCGGCGAAATATATGCACATCATTGAGAAAATTGCTGCTAATCCATGGCTTCGAAACAAAATTAAAGCCTTTTATACTTATTCCATTCAAACAATGCATCCTTTAATTTGTTACTCATGCCATCCGATGTGCAATGAACTAAAAATGGCTCGTTAATAACCTATTATCAATGTGAAATTACTGATACCTAGGCCCAACATTAGCATTAAATACAATAGTTGAATCTCGTTTCCTTACAATTACATTTGCAGTGAGGAGGTAAAACAGTAGATGGCAAATTTTAATGTACTTCTGTCTCTTGTCACTGCAAAATTTATTTTCATTCATTGATAATCTTTCGTTCACTCAAATATAGAAAATATGCCCAGCCTAGTGTTTAGGGTCTATGATTCACGAAAGCTATGTGTTGGCTCCTATTCTGGGACAGGGCAGTCTATTGTGTTTATGAACAAGATACTTTATTTAACGTGCCATCGTCCAGTCAGAGGGAAACGCGTATTTCAGTAGCAGTTGGATGTTAACTCTGCTTTGGACTTTTACACTCCTTTACTTAACACCAATAAAACCAAGATAAGCGTCGGCTTCACAGCTAGACACAGACATCAAATTGTTAAGAACTAATACAGCTTGATAATAATTTTAATATCAATCAAATGAAAATAATCGTTTCAATTAATATTCTCTCAAAAATGTTATATCAATATTTATATATTTAAATGCTTAACGACGAAATTCAGTGTAGTGGCTACCGCTAAAATTTCTGACAGAAAATTAATCAATTTTCTCGAGAACAAATACGATTACAGGTCATTAAATCTATTGATACTCCACATACGTAAACACTGGATTAATTCTTAACAAATGGTCTTCATCGTTGTGATTTCTATGTATTATTAACACTTCAAATATATTTTCATTTCTAATGTGAAGACCTATAAGCTGTTTCGAATTGCTGTCGGGGTTTAACATGGGTGAGTGAGAGAAGAAGTGAAAATTGTTTCTACATCACAGAAGCTAGCTTTCTGTTTTAACTATTTTTATATAACTAGATTGTAAGTAGCATTGTCAACGACAAATAGGTTCAGAGAAAAACTAAATAACATTGAAGTTTCGATTCAATTGTTTTTCTTAACAAATATATTATCGGCGCAAGCTTTAAATAATTACTTATTTTATATTGCAATATTATTTGATCATGAACATCTGACAATAATGATGATGATGATGATAACAACAATAATAATAATTCATTTTTTCTTGGTCACTGGGTCGAAAAGCAAGGGACAGTAGGAATGGATAAGAACATTGGTGATTTACATATAATTTCTCGTGCAAAGAAAGAAAACAGGTAACAAAATAACAATGCATTAAACAGCAGAAATCTCTAATAGGTAGATCATCATGTAGGTGTAGTTTTGAAACCTTACAGATGCGAAACCACCCTAATCGCCAACAGCTTCATATAAAGGTGACCTCTTCTGTAAACTCTCCAACCTTGGTGCATGCTCTGAGTAGGCCAGGTTCATCCTGACTACATTCACCCACCTATTAACAAATGTATTGGGGGTGGGCAGTACTACACTCCCCACTCTAACTTTCCTTTCCTCGTAGGATTTGAAAACGTTGATGAGGCTTGGCCGAACAGGAAAGTGTCTGTCTTCAGTCATTTCAACAGAGGCGGGGGGGGGGGACTTCGAGGATCATTCGTGGAGAAAGCCCACAAAGAGCCACGGAGGCCCGGACCGACTGCTGTCGTCCAGGTCAATCACATCGGTGATGCCCTATATATTTGATTGTTTACCATTCTCAATCCTAACCAGTTCTCCTGCCTTATTTGTATGACGCTGAAGATAGTGATCGTCATTATAACGTTAGCGAAGAGAGGCCGCCATAAGCCAAGCGATCTCTACTGAGACTGGAACCTGGTCCACTCGGATCCGACAAACTCTTGGCCGCAGTAGGTCGACAACATGGGTGATCACTTGACTATGGAATGGAGTGATCGAGTGTGCTCTGGAGTCTTCGGGGATAGTGAAGAGAAAATCCATGCTGTCATATTCTGTTCCCTGGGCTATGTAGTTTTTCTTTGTGCCCAGACGGAGACAATAGCACTTTGGACTTGGGACACGGTCGCCTGTTGCACCCGGATTTGTATTCAATTTTACGGTACGAGACCGTACACAGACGACGTCTGTTTTTCAGGACTTCAAGTGGGCGAAGCTGAACCTATGGCTGCTCTTCTTGACAAGAATCTTGGCCTCCCTAATCTCATTGTCACTAAAATTGATTCTTTCTATATTTTTGGCCACCCGCGTCAAATTTACGGTCGCTTTGGCGGTTCCTACCTGCTTTGAGGGCTCGTCATCTTTGCTGATTTTGCTTCTGTTTCTTTTTGTTGTTATTGTTGTTGTTGCCGTTATTACTGCTGCTGTTGCTGTTACAGTTGCAGTTGTTGATGCTGCTGCTGAAAATGGTGTTGATGCTGTCGGTAATGGTGTAGCATTTGTTATGGTGTTGGTTTTAGAGGGGGTGGTGGGGTTGGTAGTTATGTGTGCAACAAGTTTGTCTTTATCTTTTGTTTCGTTGGAAAAGAAAATCCGTGCTTGGCTGCTGCTTGTTAAATGTTTAACATAGCTGGTGCTGTCACTGTTGCTGACCGAAACATGGCTATTCGCTTGATTAAAGAAACTGCTGTTCTGTTTTGCGAACGAAATTTTGGCGTCCGCCATGTTCGTTTTCGTTATTTTCCATATTTTTGGGGTAATGGTGTGTTGTGAAAGAAAGACTGCGTGAATACGCGACGCGAGGCGAAGTGACGCGCCGCGACACGACGCCTTCCGTCTTCCGCCTCGAACCCGGCAAACGTTCCTTCATTCGTCCACGCCTTCCCGCTTCGATCGCGAGAAAGTACGCAACCCGCCGGCGAGGCGGATCCGCCGCCGACCCGTAGGGTTGTGAAACGCCTGCGGGGAATACGAACGGCTACGGCGTTTGCAGCGCGGCCAGGGATCCTGTCTATTATATAGGGTAAGCTTGATCGGACGAGCTCGAAGAAAATGATTCCGAAGGAAGCTAGTGGGGGCGTGTTGTCGTCGCGTCGACCAAGTTACACCACGCCGCCGTTCGGGCGTCGTCATCGGCTGGATTCCCCTGCAGTCACCCGGGTCGGAGGCGGCCATCTGGGCACGCCTTAACGGCGGAACACGCATCGGAGGCGGAATACGGAGATGGAGGGCGGGCGTTAACGTGCAGGCGGGGCGGACGAGTTCTGGACGGCATGTCGTTCGAGGCGGAGACATCCGACATCGCATAGGGTAAGCCGGCACGTACCCGTCTTGAAAACGGAATATTCACGACTCGCAACGGGTAGCACCCGGAATCGTTGCAAATATGGAAAAAGAACCATCTCACATGGAGCTGAGTTCATTATTTTCAAAACAATAATAACATTTCTGATCGAAAACACTATTTAACGATAGAAATAATGACAAATTTCACGAGCTCACAAATCACGTCTTCTGTGTTCAACAACCAATAATAATAATAATAATAATAATAAATTATAATAATAAAACCTGGGACACTACGCACGATGTTTCACTCGAAGGTTTGTTTTTCATATTTACATCAACCACGATCGGCCAAAAATAACAGTGATTTCTGTAAGTAACCAGGCAAGCGTTGAAAGTGTCATATTTTCCAAAAATTTATCTTCTAAATTTCCAGAAAAATTCAAAATAGACAGTTTCAATTTTGAGGAGAAAGCGGAAGTCAGATGTCAAATTGTTTACGAGATGCTAGTAGCAACAACAACAGTTTGAAGTTGACCATTTGACAATAGGACACAGCACAGACAAAAATAAATACAACAGCACTCCGTTGTTATGGCTACAATGTTTAGACGAGACAAAGGATAACAGCAGCAACAATAACACCTACTACCCCATCACCATTTCCACGACTAATCCATCACTTCTGTCAACATCACTAACCCTGCAACTACTCCAGCTCCTATAAACGAATGATTAGTTGGCTAACAAATACAACTACAATTCATCAGCCAACATCACTACCATGACAAAAGAAAAACTTTAACTACAAAAAACATCAATACCACAGTAGTAGTTCCCAACAATTAGAATTGTAATAAAAGGCGACACCTATAACGGAAGCAACATAAGCAGCAACAGTAACATCAACATTCCACAGCACGGGAATTATGTAACCAAGAACAATAATAATAATGGTTTCTGATTTAGGTACAAAGTCAACAATTTTGGGGGGAGGGGAAAGTCGATTAAATCGACCCCATTGCATTACTGGTACTATATTTTATCAACCTTGTAAGGATGAAAGGCAAAGCTAACCTCGCCAGGATTTGAACTCAGACAGTAAAGTGGCGTAACTCTATGCCACGAGGCATGGTGTCCGACGCTCTACCGATACTGCCAATCCAGCGTCCTAATAATAATAAAAATGATAATGATAATAATAATTATAATTATAGAAACACATTTTAATCGGGCAAGGCAGGTTATATAGAGATGCTATCTCAATGAAAATACTCGTAGGGCGGAAAACTCACAAATCATTTTCATGGAATCATGCAAAACTATAATTAATTAATTAAAGGCGTGAATGAAACTGGAAACAGTTACGGTGAATTTCTCTTGCCCGACATGTTTGGAGCACTCTTCAAAAGGATAAGTTATTTTGCTAAAGACGGATGTTACCAAGCAACAGATCACACAAAACATGTGCGTGCAGGTTGACCCATGTTGTCGACAGAAGAGTACGCTACTCTCATTGAATGTCATGAAATCAAAATTGGAGGAAAGCCTTGAACTGGGAGATGTACTTTGGACTTTTGGATGAAAACATACATGTATACGATATCAGAAAGTAAACTAATGTTTCAAGTGGGGCTGATTAGGAAGAATGGTTGGTTAACTGAGGTAGCAATATCTCGGATTAGTGAACGTTTAAAGGAACCCGCAGATGAGCAACAGAGGGATGTTAGAGTAAAAACCGAAGCCGGTTATACAATTAACGTCAGAGAGAAAAATAGACAACAAGGACAGGGAAATTATGATGAATCTGTTAGGAATGCTGAAGGAGAAGGATATTGATTGAAAACTAGTACTGCCGAGGATGATTATACAAGAGGAGGAGCCAATTGGAAGATGAATCGCTTGCATTACAAAGACGGCTTTTGAATTTGATAAACGTCCTGAAGAAAATTCCCCGAGAGGAGTTGATAGAAATGGGATAAATGAAATTACCAAAAAGAGATAAATGTCGTCTTACTACATATGCAGACAGGATAAAAAGCAATTGACAAATCTTATTTGAGTTATTGCAATACTTGTTGAGGAGAAATTGCAACTGACGAAAACAAAACAGAGTAAGGTAAAAGAACCATCGTGGAAACATCGTTGTTATTTGATGAGAAGTTCTACTCGAGCAATGTATTCCCTAGAAAAACAGAAATTAAAAGGAATATCTTCCAAGATGACTCATTTTCCCGATTACTGTTTCATAGTACATACCTATAGCACTAACATTTAGGAAAGTTAGAATGGTTTAAGAATGTGGAAGAAAGGAATATTTATAAGAAATTTTCTGTTTACGGATGACCTAAAGCTGTTTAAGAATTCCAAAAACCATATAGATTCTTTGGTTAAAACAGTCCAGATATGTAGCAGTGACAACAGTATAGAATTTAAGATTAAGAGTGCACTGCCCTCAATATTAAAATAGGGAAGTATGCAGCCTATAATAAATTGCGGCTGTCAAGATGGAACTAGAAAAATTTGGATACAAGAACGGGGGTTAGAACTGGATGATATTTTACATTCAGAAATGTAAGACGAGGTTAGGAAGATATTTTTATAAATAATAAAAATGATTTTAAAATCCAACCTGAATACGTGAAAACTAATGACTGCAATAAATACCTTGTTAGTTGCAGTGATTAGATTTACTGCATCCATTCTCAGATGGCCTGAAGAAGAAGTAACAACAAGTGATTGAAAGACAAGAAAATTAATGACATTGTACAGAGCTTCACACCCTAAAGCAAATATAAAATAGAAAGAATGGTAGTAGTGGTCTCATTAGTGTGGAGCATTGTGTCAGGAGTGAAAGGAAAACGTTGGAAAACTACTTGGAAAACAGTGACGAGCATTCTTCATCTTCTTCTTCTTCTTCTTCTCCTCCTCCTCCTCCTCCTCCTCCTCCTCCTCCTCCTCCTCCTCCTCCTACTTCTTCTTCTTCTTCTTTTTACTTCTTCTTCTTCTTCTTCTTCTTCTTCTTCTTCTTCTTCTTCTTCTTCTTCTTCTTTCACTTGGGAGACTCATGGGAGCAAATGGATGTTATCCAACCTTCGTGTTATGTTCAGGGGCTAACCCTGGGTCACCTCTGATGGCATATTTGACTTCTTCATTAAACAAAGGGCTCCTTCTGCCACCCGGCACCACAACGGCAGTATTTAACAGCCGAAGTAGAAAATGCCATCTCTTATTTAAACACTCTCTTCGTTTCAATTTACTCACTTTGCTTAGCCAGTTTTCTGAATTTGGATGCACTAGACTCGCATACCTGGTCCTGCAGTTCCTTATCGACCGGGACCTCCCTATGTATACTGTAGATGTATACTTGGCCTTGCTGCTTTTGATGGGCTTCCTTGGCTTTATGTGGATAACTAGATGGTGATCAGTTGACAGCTCAGCCCTACTCCTAACTCGAACATCTAGCACGGAATCGAAGAGATCAGTGACAATAACAATATCAATTATTGATCTCTCTCTCTGATTCCCCTTATACTATGTATATTTATGAAGGCGTTGTGCTGGAAGAAGGTGTTCATAATAGAGGACCCATTAATAGGACAGAAGTATAATAATGTCTAGCTAAACATCATATCTGGTGACCGTATCTCTGTCCGCTAGCAGCTTCACAGTCGGATTAAGCAATAAATGCCTTCAAGATTTTAATAGAAACAAACACCCTAACCATGGCCTAGTATCTAACTCTACTACCTGAACAATCAACCGACAATTTTACGAACCCTTCACATTGAATAGGGACACACCCAACCATTTTGATGGATCATATAATATACAAGCGAATCTAACACAACCTCCCCATATCTCATATACCACCCCAAATACATGAACAAATGATGACTCTATACATTATGCACGGGTACAGTGCAACTGCAGTCACCCAACAACTCTCCTTTAAATATTAAGTGCATGTATAAAAACATAAATCACCAGTGTGTGGTCAAAACCAAATTGCGGACTTATAAGTAAATGGGTGCAACATACAACATTTAAAAAAAAGATGGTATGTACACACGCAGTCATTCAGGGATCTCGGACTATGTAAGTCAACCGCCCTCGCCAAAAAATCTGGGATTTAAAACAGAATATGGAGTATACACTCTCCTGGTCAGTGTTAAGATTCGCCCACCCATGCCAAAATGAAAGACGCACCTGTAATATTTGTATGATGGAAGTACTAGAAATTATGTCTTGTTGAAATCAGTTGAACTCTCGATTTGATAGAATCATCAGCTGCTTCGCTAAATATGACACTGATGAGCATAGGATCTGATCCTGTATCACTGTATCCACTCTACTTGTAATACCTACCCCTACTACGTCCTACCTCCTAGAATCTTTAAATGCCTACATAAGGCATTAAGAATCTTCACTAAATACCACTCTGACTATCATAGGATCTGATGTTGTATTTCTGTATCCACTCTACTTATAACACATACCCTTTACAACACCCTACCTTCCACCGACTTGTATCGGTGCCTGCTGGCCCCAAAAGTAAATCCCAATTAGATAAATCTAATACTCTGCCCACCAAGTTAACTTATTACCTTTCAACAATATCATCATATGTGGTCACTCCGGCCTGGGTTAATCCTTCTTTCTTTCCTTCCCTTCTACTTCCCTCATCTCTTTTTTTTCTCATCTTCTTCCCCCTCCTTCCATATTCACAATACATAAATTAAGTAGGTTTTTGACCAGCATTAATCCTTCCTCTTTCTAAATTACATTCACAAATATAACATTTTTCTCATTGGTCATTTAGATTGTGATCTCTCCTCCTACTTACGTATAGTAATTCACCTTGTATTCTCTCTCTCTCTCTCTCTCTCTCTCTCTCTCTATATATATATATATATATATATATATATATATATATATATATATATATATATATACCATCGGTTACTTTTGCTTATTTTTGCATATCATTATTGGCTATAAGGGCGGTGAATTGGCAGTATCGGTAGAGGGTCGGACATGCTTTCCAGCATAGTTACTTCCCTTTACGATCTGAGTTCAAATCCGGCAGAGGTTAACTTGGCCTTTCATCCTTACGGGGTCGATAAAATAAAGTACCAGTAATGTACTGTGTAATTGCTGGCCTTGTGCCTAAAATAAAAACAATTATTGGTTATACGCATAGGGTGGTGAATTGGCAGTATCGGTAGAGGGTCGGGCGCCATGCTTTGCATCACAATTACGTCCCTTTACGCACTGAGTTCAAATCCCGCCGAGGTTAACTTTGCCGTTCATCCTTATGGGGTCGATAAAATAAAGTACCAGTAATACACTGGTATAATTGCTGGCCTTGTGCCAAAAGTAGAAACAATTATTGGCTATACGCATAGTATACACAAATGTCCATACACTTAATGTTTATGTGTGACAATTGGCTTCGGGGTTCAGTTATGGGCACCACTTTGGAGAAGGTATTATTGAACTGGCTCTTCGTCGGGCACATGAACAGATATATGACAATAGAAATAATTGTCAGAGAAAATGTTTGCTTCAAACAGCGGGGATATCATATTTGAAACATGGGAAGCAAATCTGGCTTGAAATCTGTCTGCAGACTAATTTTTAGAAGTTTTTTTATATATATATATATATATGCACATATATGATTTCTAGTCTCATGTCTATGTCGAAATAGTCTCTTTAGTTTATTTTCCCTTGGGACTCTGGCTGGCATTAATTTGTGTATGACTGACCACTACATAGCCAAAATCAATACATTGGCGTTATATATATATTGAGAATAAATTTAGATCTGTATATATACAGATTGGGTAACCGAGGCATCACCATATTGAGATAGGGTGTGTGTGCAAAGGAGAGATAGGAAGAGGGAGAGAGAGATATATACATATAGAGAGAGAGAAAGATAGAGAAAGGGAGAGGGAGAAAGAGAGTGTGTGCGTGCGTGGGCGTGTGAATCTTTGTAGGTATATATGTTTAAATATATCGCAAAAATATGTATACATACACGAGGGACTGTTTGTATTTATTACTGACAACATCTGTTGACTCCCTGGCCATTGGAGAGCGTGCTTTTCATAGTAAGCATTATATAAGCATATAAATACATATCAAAAGAAGGTAATATGTATGGAAACCTACATACATTTTTGTCAGACATTTAAGTAAGTGTAAGAATTCTTAATGTTCAAAACACATTTTAAAGCACACATTGGTATAGGTTTGATTTTAATGCTTGAAATATTGATTGGGTCCTTCGATACTGAACCGTCCAATTGTCATGCCATAACATTTCATGAAAGTCGTCTAGTCGTCATTTCGATATTTACAAGCCATAGTATGTTTGTTTAACCATTTTGTCGCTAATTACACCGTGTAAGATAGTATTGGTTCCCTGGTTCTAAGTCTCATTTCCTGGTTTGTTATATCCCATTATTATACAAAAACACTATTATTTAATCAGAAGTTTGGGTTTGTGATCAGTAGTTTGATATTTCAAAATTTTCATATTTTTCAAGAAAAATCACATTTTTCAAGAAAAATCACAATTTATCAGTTCATATAATTAAATCAACAGAGTATATATATTTATTTTATTACACAAGCTTATCAAAATCAAACAAATAAAAACAAATAACACTTATAAAGCAACTTATACACGTCAGAAATGACTGGATTTTCTGGATTTGCGGTTGTAGCCCAGGTCGTATTCCCGCACTAGCCCCCAGATATAGTCCCCTATCATTTCTCCATTGTAGTGGCCCTGGTACCTCCGCTCTATCTCTTTCACATCTTGGTGGAATCGTTCGCCTTGTTTTTCTGAGTAGGCGCCCATATTGTCCTTGAATTATTCCATGTGAGCGTCCAGCATATGGAGTTTAAGCGACATCCTGCATCCCATGGCGCCAAAAGCCTTTATCAGATCCCGCACCAGTTGCTGGTAGTTTTCAGCTCTGTAGTTGCCCAGGAATCCCTTAACAACTGCTTTGAAACAGTTCCATGCTGTTCTCTCAATCCTATTGAGCTTATTGGAGAACTCGGTAGACTCAAAAACCTTCTTTATCTGAGGTTCAACAAAAATTCCACCTTTGATTTTGGCCTCGGATAACTTGGGGAATAACTCAAGAAGGTACTTAAAGCAGCTGCTTCTTGGTTGAGAGCCTTTACAAATTGCTTCATCAACACCAACTTAATGTGCAGTGGCGGCATGAGCACAATCCTGAGATCAACCAGTGGCTCCCACACGACATTCCGAGTCCCAACTATAAATTCTGTTCGCTGCTCCCAGTTCTTTCTTTTGTAGTGGTCAGAGGTGGCTCTGCAGACACAAAGGCAGAGGAAGCATTGGAATTTGATAAAGCCTCCTTGGAGTCCAAGCAAGAATGTCACCATCTTGAAGTCTCCAATGATTTCTCAATTGTACTGGTTGTATTGCAGAGCTTCCAAGAGGACTTTCACACTGTAGTAATCTTCCTTCAGGCAGACTGAATGAGCTAGGGGAAGTGTCGGGAACTCGTTTCCATTGTGGAGCAGGACAGCCTTCAAACTTGTGGTGGAGCTGTCTATAAATACCCGCCACTCCTTGGGCACAAACGGAACCCCAGTAATGTCAACCAGTCCAGGCACGTCATGGCAGAATCAGAGGCCATCCCTAAGAGTGTAAAAGCCTGAGAAAGGTTCGTGTCAACTTCTCTGACTTTTCACCTGCACTTCCTCCTTGACCAAGTTTCACTGCTTCATTCTGGAGACGAATGCTTAAAACATAACTCACCGTTTATTCAGGGTGCGAAAATCCAGTATCTATGAATCTCTTTAATCCACTTTTTAAAAATGTTATACTTTATTGCACTTTTATAATTTTCTTTAGGTATTACTCTTTATTTTATAATTTTAATTTTAACCTGAAACATATATAAAAAAATCATTTAACATAAGCAAATTAAACTTATATACAACGTAAAATCCAGCATACAAATAATTCTAGTGAATAGCTTAGAATTTTTACAAAGCCAAACTTTTAACTGTTTAATAGCACTTTTTTTAAATTTATTAGGGACCTAAGCAACACAAAAAAAGTGATTGCAAGCCAGGAACAGAGAGAACAATTATTTTTGTTACACGGTGTTATTTGTCAATTTGCAGGTCTGCTACCCAGGGACTGGTGTCAGTTAAAATGAAACATCACCAAGCTTATCTTTTGTTCTTGTATGTTAACATATAATTATCTATCAGATAAAATTGTTCTTTACACTTTATTATTCAATACTTTTAGTTATTTAATGTTTAAACATTCAGAATGGTTTTACGTTCATCATCATCTATTGACTGCATTTAGTAGACGACCAAAATCCGCTTCATTGCGGAATTTGATCACAGAATGCAAAGTAACAGAGAAAATACTGAAAAGTATCAAGTCCGACGCTTTACCAATTCCGGCAATTATCTGCCATACACATGCATCTTGTTGAATCGATCCAGAATTTGTAAATGGCATGATTAACCTCGGCAGTATTTAAACACATAGTGACGAGAGACGGTATAAATGCTACAGGATACAGTTACGAAATGTGGTGAAAATTCCGGTTTCCGATCCTTGTCCTTCTGCCAAAAAGAACATACGCGATAATACCAGGGAAGCAGAAGGACGAAGAAAATGTGAAATACGAATTGTAGCGCGAAAGTAAAGTGAGGAAGAGGAAGTAAGGTGAAGGCGTGGTGTGCTAAACCTTTGTATTGTTAGCCAGATCGAAGGGTGGTGGATTGGCAGTATCGGTGGAAGGTCGGACACCATGCTTTGCAGCATAGAGTTACGGCCCTTTATGATCTGCGATCAAATCCCACCGAGGTTAACTTTGCCTTTCATCCTTACGGGGTACGATAAAATAAAGCACCAGTCACGCACTGTGGTCGATTTAATCGACTTTCCCCTCCCCCAAAATTGTGACCATTGTGCCTAAATAAGAAACCCTTATTAGACAGATCGGTTGACATGGAAGTAGGTGGCGACGGTGAGATCAATTAAATTTTGGAATCAAAACAAAAGTTCATGTACAAATTATAATACATACACACATTTTTATACATTGTTCACTTTTCATTCTACACCAACTGATTTAATACAAATCGTGATATGTCAGCGCTCAACTTGAGGATGCAAATCCCGCTAGGTCGAATTTGCCTTATACATTTTCATGGGTCATGAGATAAAGTACCAGTTAAACACGCAGTTCCTTCAACTTAGTTGTAGCCCTTTATATGTTTGATTTTTACTTTATATGTATAATAATAATGAAAAAAAATCAATAATAATAAAACGTCTCAGAACTAAACTACAATACTAAAAGTCATAGTACTGAAGTAATTTTATCTCAATATCTTCTTTTTCAATTCGTCATTTCTGGCAGTAAATTATTCAATATTTTCCGCTGTCATCATTCAACTGATAATTTTCGTTTGTAAACAATGACGAAAATTTCCTTAATTTGAATATTATTTTCAATCGATATCTGCAATACGTGTGTGAAACATTTTTTTTTCCTTTTCAATTTTTATTTTTTTGGCTCTTTTACCTGAAGCATGTTATCTTAAGCCACTTAATAACACGGGACAGCACGTTCTTGAAACAATTGATATCTGTTTTAACGAATACAATTTTATTTTAGAACAGAACGAAACATTTTATCAAATACAAAAGAATGATCTGGAACAACTGTTGAATTATTAAAAAGAAAATTAAATGTCACTTAAAATGCTTTTAAGGTGTCTTAACTAAATTTGTGATTTAAATCAGCAAGCTTGGTTTCGATCTTGGCAGCTTTACCATTTCAAATTTCACAAGAGAGAAACAAGAACAACACGACGAAAATCAAGATAAACATTTATAATTTGTGGAAATGGAAACATAATGATCTTTAAGGCTTCGTACTCAACTCCCGAAAGATAAACCGGGAGAAAGACATAGATAAAATGTTGAAAAGGATACGGCTTGAAACATCAATATGGTATTATAAAATACATCAAGTCAAAAATACTAGGCATTATTTCTGTCTCTTCTCAATTACTTTTATTTATCTCATCTCCACTGGCTCTCCATTCTTATACCCACAGGCTCATGCCCATATACACAACCTTCATGGGGATTGGCAGTATCAGTAGAGGGTCCGACGCCATGCTTTGCAACAAAGGGTTACGGCCCTTTATGGTTTGAGTTCAAATCGCGCCGTGGTTAAACTTTGCCTTTCATATCTTACGGGGTCGATAAAATAAAGTACCAGTAATGTACTGGGATAATTGCTGGTCTTGTGCCAAAAGTAGAAACAAGTATTTCTTCTATATCTATGGCGCTGGATTGGCAGTATCGGTAGCGGATCGGACGCCATGTTTTGCAGCATAGAGTTATCGCCCTTTATGATCTTCGTTCGAATGCCTCCGCGGTTAACTTTGCCATTCATCCTTACGGGGTCGATAAAATAAAGTACCAATCACGAACTGGGGTCGATTTAATCGACTCCCCCCCCAAAAAAAAATTGCTGGCATTGTACCTATATAAGACACCATTATTTCTTCTATATCTAGCTACATACACATACATACATACATACATATATATACCATGAAGATTATTGTTTATACAACTACATCTAATTTACTAACTGCGACCCATCACTTTTCCACTGTTTTCCACCACTCTGTTTTCCATCCCTCTTTCTTATTCTCTCTCCCGACTTCCTTACCTTTATCGCCTTCCCTCTCTACCGTAGTTTATCTGCTGTTTAGGGCCGCCCCCTCTCCTGCTTTTTGTCTCACCCATCATTCCTCCTCTTCTATCTCGTTTTCTGCACCCATCCCACTCTTAGACAAAAAACAGCTGGGTTTCAAGCTTTAGGCACATCCTGTGTCATGTTATCTCTGTCCGTTCCTCCTTTAATCCTTCGATGGACAATCACTTGTCTGACTGCTCTTTTCTTTGTCCGCTTCTCTCTTATTTAATGAATGTTCTCTGAGAGGCTAAGTTCCCTCTTAGGGTTACTACACTGCACACTCAGGTCTCTTTCTGTCCAGTTTTGCTTAAGTTGAATACCCCAATATTATCTCTATTGACCTGTTTTCTATGCGTCGTAGGTCCTTGTCAATCCCTAATAGTTTGCTTGCACTTAAATCTCTGTAAGTATTGGTCCTGTTCACATTCTATTCATCTCAACTTAACATACCTAATGCTACATTAACTAATTTAATGAGAAGTTGTTTCAAAGACTTTGAGGGGAAGAGGAATTGAGGCATGATTTCGCTCCTTCATATCTGCTTAGGCTGCTATATTCGAAGGTGGCTATGTCATTCAATCTGATATTTCATGGAGATATTAACAGTAACCAGTAATAAAACTCATTGATGTACATTGCATTTTCTAGTGCTACAGCAGATGTCATCCAAATTTTTGTATTGCCACTTTGTTTAACCCATGTCAGCTGTAATCATCCACATAATATAATATATGACTAGGTTATACAATACCTTCTTCCTTTTCGAAGAGATTTGAGGGATATTTGACAACTATTTTCTATAAATTGAATCAGAGCATTACTGCTCCTGTCGATGGCTCATAATGTTATTTTTGCTGTTATGAATAATGAATAGTTGCCACCTGAAGGCTATAACAACCTCAGTTTACAGAAGCAGCCAGTCTGTCGAAAGTGACCGCCTACAAGCTTAAGATATATTAAGAATATGTTTCATATGTATTTACATTTACATTACTACAGAAAACACATTATATTGATCACCAATTAGACAGAAAAATTAAATCACGCTGAGTCTGGAGCGATAGACTCCGAACTATTCCCAATTATTCATTTCCTCACACAGCATGCAAGCCAGTTGATTTATAACGTCACACATTATTATGTTTCCTTTCATTACAAAGCATGCTGTAAAATACGTAAATCGTATTATGTATGCTATCAAATCTTAAATCATTCAGAAAGGACCTTTCATTTTCTATTCAATGTTTCAGCAGAGTGAGTTGGAATCGATTCTTTTCGTGCCATTCACAAAGACAAAGCTATTATTGTCTCAGTAGTTAGGGTTGACAATCGGATTGGTCAATAAACTTGACACTTTACTGTTGTCAGATACAACAAATATCGCTGAGCGTTTCCCAGAAAATTCAAATAGCACCAAACAAATATATCTGAACTTATACTGTGATATATAGAATAAATTTTGCTTTTTTTAAATTCTACTCTCTTGCCTTCAGCTCTCACCCTCCCTCCTCTCCATAATACACACACACACACACACACACACACACACACCCACACACACACACACACACACATATATATATATATATATATATATATATATATATATACAGAGAGAGAGAGAGAGAGAGAGAGAGAGAGAGAGAGAGAGAGAGATAGAGACAGAGAGATGCATATATATATATGTATGTATGTATATATAGAGAGAGAAAGAAAGAGATAGATACATAGACATACACACACACTCACACATATGTATATATATATGTTTGTGTGTGTGTGTGTGTGTGTGTGTGTGTGTGTGTGTGTGTGTGTGTGTGTGTGTACGTGCGTACGTGTTTTCTTCTCTCTGTGAGTACAGTAAAGGGAATATAAATAGAACATGTAGAAAACATTAGTTTTGGTGTTTAATATTTCTGTGGAGCTTATCAAATAACATTTAATAGCTCTTCTTCATATAGTACCAGATGACATTACTGCATCTGTGCTAGAAACGTTATTAAACTTTGAATATGCTAACTTGATTGTATAGTTTGGTTACCCAAAATTCCTATGCGAAAAAAATGAAATGGATTCCAGTAGCACTTCTATATTATAGATAATTTATTATGGAATAAATGAAAGAAAATTGTTCAATATACGTAGTTCTTCGTCCAATGTGGTTTTCTATGAAATGGAAGAAATAGTTTAGATGATGTATTCCGAAATACATGATTAAAGATAAGAAAGCTGGTTAGTCGTGGGCCTCAGCTAGTGGAGCTAAAATCTAGGGCATTCAGGTCGAGTTAAAGATTGCCATTCTTAAGTTAAAGGCTGTTATTTCTTTTAAGTCGACTGGTTATGCCAATACTTAGAGAAAGATACACTAAATTAATGTTACTCTATCCATTAGATCCCTCCTATTATTATATCGACAATGAAGGACGGAGTAAAATGCTATGTATTTGAACTCAGAACACAAGGTTCATAACACAATTTCTTAATATTATCATAGTATAATAACATATGTTGTATTAATAATTGTAATGAAAATATGGGCGATAACAAACTGGTAATACCGATGTCAACACTTTCTTCAACTTGTGTGTAGCTCGGGCCATTCTTCTTCTTCTTCTTTTTCTTCTTCTTCTTCTTCTTCTTCCTCTTCTTCTTATTATTATTATTGAATGCTATGGTTGACGGAGGCTCGGCTCTGTAAGGTACTGTAAATTTTGAACGCTATAACAATTGTAAATTGTTTAAAACTTAGACCAACTTGTAGACAAAAACACCCTCCTCCTCGTGAGAGGGGTCTTTCTGCCCGTTATTTGGCCCTTTGGGGTTAAATAACTGCTTATTGGTGTTTTGTACCCAATATTTATTTTTAACAAAAAAACAACATGGCTACGAAAAAGAATTTGCATAGGTCACTCCCACTCATTCCGTCTTCTTTTTCCTCAATCGTCACTACAGCAGAGAGAAGATTGTCTCTCTCCCTCCCTTCTCTTTCGCAAGCGACGAAAGAAAAGAAAAGTCTCGTGCAAAGCGTGCAAGGTTTCTCCACGACGACGACGACAGCGACGAAACAGGTGTGCGGGAAATACGAAAACCCAGTTCATTCGTCTGACGTCAGGAATAATAGCAGTAGCAGCCGTAATAACAACAGCAACAGTGACAATGAAAACAACAGTAGCAGCCGCAACAGCATCACCAGCAGCATAAACAACAACAGCATTAGCAGCAGCAACACCAACAACAACCACAGCAACAGCGGCGGGGGCAGTAGTCGTAGTACCTGCAGCAACAACAAAAGTAACAGCAGCTCTGACGACAACAACAGCAACAGCAGCAAAGAAAAACCAATCTCATTTGCAGGTATTGCGAAAAACTTGGAAACAATCCTCATAACAAATGAGGAATTAGAGGAAGCGAAGAAGATGGTGACAAAGACTGGACACCGAGCAATCTGCAAGGCAGCGGAAACATTTTTCGAAACCCAACAGTACGGTCACGTACCGTACAGTAAGTACAAAATCCCGTAGGGTGGAAAGAGCCACAGAGGCTCAAATACAAAAAGCCTTGGGGTCTGTGTGGCAGCGGAAAACGCACATCACCCGAGGAAAAAAAAATATGCCACCGTAGACGTACTTTTTGCCACACCCCAGGAGGCAAAGGCCCAATCCGTAGTGACCCTAAGGAGCGAGGAAATGGTGTTGGTGCCCTCCTACTGCGGGCAAAAAATTGTGAGGGTCAAACTGACCCACGTCCCCCCCCCCCCCGGGATGGCCCCTTCTTGGCTGGCCGCGTCTGTCCTCGTCGGAATCGAGGACAAAACATCTGTACTGCAAGTACAGAAAAAAGTAAGAGAAGATTGGGTCGGCACCTCCATTGAGATGCTAATCCAAACCAACCAGGAGTGCATCGAAGCTATCCCGGATGTGATAGACTTCGATAGCGGCACTCAACTTCCCATAAGTGTTGAAGGAAAACGCCCGAAATGCTTTCGCTGTGGATCGAAGACTCACCTCAGGGCCTTCTGCAACGAGAAGACCCTGAGAAAGGAGAAACCCCCCCTCCTTCCGAAACCGGCTCCACGGCTACCAGCAACAGGACAAGCGGCAACCAGGAACGATAGGTCCGTGGCACCCATACCCACGCCACGGAAATCAAAAACAGCAGCAGCAGTGGAAATATTAACAACAACAACAGCAATACCAAATGCAGCTGCAACAGAGACTCCAGTGCAAACATCACCAACAACAAGTGAAAGAGTGGAGCTGGTACCCCTCCCCGACCTCACAGAATCAGACATGGAGTGTGAGGTGGGAGAGAGATGGCAAAAGGTCGTAAGAAGGCACAAACGCAGAAGCAGCACATCGTCGCCTTTGAAAAGGGAGGAAAGAAATGAGAAAAGGGTAAAGTCTACTGCAAAGAGACCCACAGCAGCAACACCACCAACACCATCACCACCCATACTAGCACCACCATCACCACCGGCGACAACCCCACCGCCAACAACACCTTCAACACCACCACCACAAGCACCAACATCGCAAACACAACAACAAAACACATACACCCAGCAACAACGACAAGAAAATAGCAGAACCACACCCCACACCCAGAAAAACAAATGCACGGCAATAAATACACACAACAAGAAATTAATGACTTACATAATTGAACACACAGACATTTCACAACACGACTACATAATACCAGCACCAATCAAAACGCCAACTAACATAAGACTGCTAAAAATAGCACAGAAACAATACACAAATAGTAAAACGAAATTCCCCAACGCAGTTGGTGATTTCAGGGACCTAGGAGGAACTATCAATCGAAGAATATATTCAGACATTCTCTTAGAAGAGCCAACGACCAGCCGAAGGGACGATTCAACGGTCCCTTCACCAGACGATCAAGTGAAAAGGGATGTAAAAACCATCCCTCCTCTACCAAAAGTACGGTAAATGGTCTTTCCCATCTTTTCCACTCTATTTTAAACATGACCTCACTCAGAACAGGCAGCATGAATGCGCGTGGCTTGGGGTCGTCATGGAAGCAGGGCCACCTGCTCAACGACCTCAGGTCACTAAACATAGATGTAGTGGCCATCAGCGAGACCAGAATCCCCGAAGCACGGGCCTTCGCACCGATCTTCGGCGGCTACGATGTGTACGCATCTCCCAGCCGTCCTGGATCGGGGTGAGGAGTTGCTGTGCTTTTTCGGAGAGGTTTGGATCTCGCCATACGGGCCATCTTCCTGGACCCAGAAGGTAAGCTGGTGGTGCTGGACGTGACCAGCGGAGACGGGCAAGCTTTCAGGCTAGTGGCCGTCTATGCCCCGACAGGAGCAGGGCGGCCTGATTTCTTCCGGCGTCTGGAGACCTTTCTTGGAACGTCCCGCTCTTTAGTGTTAGTGGGCGACTGGTACGGGATCTTAGATGCACGCTGGGACTGTGTGGGATTAGCGGATATGGGTGGAGGGTGCAAGAGCCTCACCAACCTGCTCAGGCGTTTTGAACTGTCTGACAGGTACCGATTGGATTTCCCGAATGCGCCAATGTGGACTTGGACAAATCGCATAGGGTCATCCAGATCATATCTAGATAGAGTATTTTGTAGGGAAATAGATAGGTCTAGCATAGGCTGTCCACAGTTCAAGATAGTCAGCTACACGGACCACAAATTCGTGATCTGTGTGCTTGCATTAGATAGGCTTCATAGACGAGGACCCGGCTACTGGAAGCTAAACGCGTCCTTACCAGCGCGCAAGGCCTACAGAGACCGGATTAGCGAACTAGTTAAGCGGGCGTTGACGGGGGCCATCGTCAACAACAAGTGGTGGTTTGCTCTGAAAAGAGCGATTAGAATAGAATCCATTAGGTTTAGTAAGGCTTTAGCAATAGAGAAAAATAGAGCAGAGGGAGAACTAGTTAGAAAATTAGACGAGGCGCTTAGCAAAGGCATTGCGACTTACGTGCTTGCGGCGAAATTGGCCCTTGACCAATTCTTCAATGCAAAGCACGAATGCTGCGTTGTCAGAGCAAGGGTGCGTGCTCTCAGACACGAGGGGACGAAAGCCGTTCAATGGGCCCGATTGGCGGAGGCGCATCGTGGCAACAAAGCCACGATCCGGTCTTTGGTGGACCACGACGGGCGCATGCTACTCGATCCCGGGCAAATGTGTGAAGCTTTTCAGCGACACTTTGCTCAGCTGTTCGGAGGCAGCGGTGGGCCGGGTCCAGGGATGGACTTTAGTGTCTACCTCGACGGACTGCCGCGGCTCTTGGCCACTGATGCGAGGTGTTGCGAAAAGCCGATAACAGCCGCTGAAGTAAGGGAGGCAATGACTGGCTGCACAAGGGGTAAATCGCCTGGTTTGGATGGTCTGCTCTATGAACTTTACGTACAGATGCCAGACTTGTTCGGAGGCCTCTTGGCGGACGTCTACTGCAACTGGCAACAGAACGGGAAAATTCCCAGTTCTGTGAGCCGAGGAGCGGTGGCACTGCTGAGAAAGGATCCGAACAAGGGGGATAACATAGATAATTTCCGGCCCATAACTCTGCTAAACACAGAGTTCAAGATTTTGGCCAAGGTGCTAGCAAAGAGGTTGGCGCTTGTCGTTGGTGGTCTGGTGGGAGAGGCGCAGACATGCGCCATTCCCGACAGATCCATCCACGACAACCTCCACCTCATGCGATACATCGTAGAGAGGGTAGCTAAGGAACCTGGCACGGGTGGGTCCTTGATCAATTTAGATCAGTCGAAAGATTTCGATAGGGTCGACCATCGTTACCTAGCGGCAGTCCTGAGGGCGGCTGGCTTTGGGCCCGTCTTCAGAGGCTGGATCGCTGCCATGCACAGCGACATCTGCTCTGTGGTGAGAGTGAACGGTCACCTGTCGGAACCGTTCAACATCATGCGCTCGGTCCGCCAAGGATGTCCCCTCTCGTCCCTCTTGTACGTATTGACTCTCGAGCCATTACTGCACAAACTGGAGACGTTGAGGGGGGTCCCGCGCGAATTAGGATGCGGAAGATCCGTGTCAGCATATGCGGACGATGTCACCGTAGTGGTGTCGAACGCCAAACACATCGAGGCGATCGGCACTACATTAAGAGAATACGAAGCGGTGACAGGAGCAATGATCAACCAGGAAAAGTCAGTGGGCCTGCAGCTCGGCACCTGGAGAGGCAGGTCCATGTCGTCCAACAGCGTCGTCGGACGCTGGACGGACGGACCGGTTAAATTGCTAGGGGTCTGGTTCGGTCTGGACCTCCAGACGGACAAAAACTGGGACGAGGTGACGAGCAGGGTGGCTTCTCTCACCCAGAAATGGGCCCAGAGGAAGCTATCCCTGAAAGGTCGAGCGGAGGTGGCTAACACGTACATCGCGTCTGTCATCTGCTACCGCCTGACCGTCGTACCTTGTCCTAAGCCTCGCCTGACTGCGCTGGAGCGTTTGCTCTTTCGCTTTTTGTGGAAGGGACGCGCTCCGATGGTCAGGCGATCCATCTGTTGTCAACACCCGCTACGTGGAGGGCTGGGCGGGCCGTGGCTGATGATGCGCAGGCACGCGCTCAGGCTACGAGATCTCCACCTCTTCCTCGACAGTGATCAGGTGTGGTCGCCGTTTGCTAGACACGTATTTCCTCAGCTCGTTTCCTTGACGGAGCTGCAGTCCTGGGTCAAGCGAAGACCGAGAGGGAGCGCCTGGAGACTGGAATGTCTTCAGGCGCTCACAGCCCTCGACCAATCGGGCAATGTGATCGGTCTAAACTCCACCTCGGCGTTCTATAGAGGATTAGTGAAAGGGAAGAGCGACGACGTACTTGGGGAAACTCTAGGCGTCGACGAAAATCAACTAGCCAATCTCTTCGGAAGAACTTTCGGGCCTGGGCCTATGGACAACTTCCAGAAATCTCTGGCCTGGCAGTGCTACCGAGGAGCCTTGCCAGTTCGGGATAAACTCTACAGGCATGGAGGTGCCGTCAGCCGGGCATGTCCGAGATGCGCACAGGGCGACGAAACCGTCCTGCACGCACTCGTCCAGTGTCCGAAAATTGCTGACTTGTGGGTTTATGTCGAACACCTGCTATCGCGTTTAGGACGGATCCGGCTATCATCTGAGTCCATCGTGAGGATTGCCCCGCCCTCCTCCTTTAGCCGGGAAGGGCAGGCAGTTTTTATCTGTCAGGTGGCCATGGCGAAAGAGATAGTATGGTGGACACGTTTGAAAGGGCTGAAGACGAGCACTTACCTCTTCGGTGATGCTGTGATTGACTTTTTCAAATTTCATTTGAAAAGGAAAATCAGAGTAGAGAGGGAAGTGCTCTCTTCCCAGCATTTTGTTGAAAGATGGGTGAGAGAAGCAAGAATGGCCCGAGTGAATGGGCCTATTCTGAGTATATATCTGTAAATTAAAGGTGGAAAACTGGGGAGGGCACTTGCCTTGGTGGTCAGGGTCATTGTGGCTTTTTACTGGGCTTTCTCCACAAATGTCCCTCCGAAGTCTCCCCCCTATTGGGGAATTTTTCATTGTTATTTTTTGTTACACCCTCTGTTTTTCTTGTTTTTTTACACGCAGAAATGCCCATTTGTACCGTCCTGTATTGTCCTGCACTGTCCTTAATGTCTACTTTATGTAAACCCTTGTGATTAATAAAGAAATCATTCTTCTTCTTCTTCTTCTTCTTCTTCTTCTTCTTCTTCTTCTTCTTCTTCTTCTTCTTCTTCTTTTTCTTCTTCTTCTTTCACATGGGAGACTCATGGGAGCAAAATCCTCAAGCATGCCTTCTAACGAGTCCTGTCAAAAGCAATTCTCACGAATTGATCCGGCTGTATCACTAAGTGAGACCACAGAGCTCATGTATGTTATCTGACCATCATGCTCAGCGCCTACCTGTGGGTTTCCTGTCGGTTGGCTTTTTTCCCGTAAAATATATCCAGCGATTTATTCCTGTGATATTCTAACCACATGTCCGAAATTTCGTCACTACGATCTCTCAATTCGGAGGTCTAGCTATTCTACCTGGAGCGACACACTGATCTCCGATCTATGCACTCGATCGAATAACCTTTAGTATAGAGTTTACCGGGGAAGCTTAACAAGGAAATCCCTCCATAAATGGAGCAATCTCTCTGGCCTCCCTTTTTCATTATTGGGCTTTTCACTTTCGATTGCCATTGCTCAGGTGCCTTTGCAAAGATCCAGGCCACCCGGCACACACGCGAGTAAACTAGAAAATATCTTCTCTGTTTTAGGATTTTAACATCTCTGGCCAAATTGGACCTCCCCTGAGGCTCTTCCATATTTGAGCTCTTTAATAGCTCTTGTGACCTCAGCCTCCGAGAGGTCAGTCATCGCTCTCAGCTAAATCTCTTTTACACCAGAAGATTTTTTTGTGGTTGGGTTTAGGAGATCAGCAATCAGTATTCTCTCCACCTCGCGAGGATGCACCTCTCTGAAGTGAAGAAATTCCCAGGCATATTCCTTATAGCAGGTGCGGAAGAGGACTTCTTTTTACGAAATCGGAGTATGGTCTACCAGAAAATTTTATTTGCTGATCTGAAATCGAATTCCAAGTTAGTCATAAATTCCTCCCAACTATTTAACTCTGGATTCCTTTATTGTCTCTACTCCGACTTTAATTTGCAAAAATATATTCCAGGCATACACATCTGTTTGTGCGTGTGTGTAAGCGCATTTCTTTACGTTTGTGTGCGTGTGTGAAAGAGGAAGAGAGTGTGTGTATGTGTGTGTGTCTGAGAAAGAGAGTGTGTGTGAGAGAAGGAGTCTGTGTGAGTGCGTTTTTGTGAATGTGTGCGAGTGAGTAAGTGTATTTATGTATGTATGTTCGTGTTTATTAACAAACACTAAGAAAACTTCTAAGAGGCGAACATGGTTCGGCGCATTATATTAAGCACTCTGAACCACTAATATTTTCGGACCAGGGAGAGAATTCCGGGATCAAATTCTTGGCTTGATTTCATTTGTCTTGAAATAACAAACTATTACTACTATTAAACTATTGAACTTTATATGTTTGCAAGTTTCGTGATTTGAAATCTCTGAGGTTTAAGTAGTTATGCCATAAACACACTACTGTATTATTATTGTCTGGTATCTTCCATCTATTTTCTCTCTCCTCGTCTTTTTTTACTGTCTATCTCCCCCACTCTCTCTCTCTCTCTCTCTCTCTCTCTCTCTCTCTCTCTCTCTCTCTCTCTCTCTCTCTCTCTCTCCCAAACACACATAAGAGATTCTGCGTCTGTGTGTTCGTATGCATGTATGTATATGCACACACACATACAAACACACACACAAACACATACAATATATATATATATTAAGATAAGCAGAACAAGTAAAATTCAATCAATTTTTCAAAATACATTAAAAAATATAATATAAATATTTACCTCTCCTAGTGGCCCTTACTGATCAGTTTCGCTTTGTAAAACCTCATAAATCCGATGGATTTATGATGGAAAACCAAAGCTCATCAGAGAAGCATTTTCCCTTCCTAGGGCTAAACGTCCCAGGAACGACAAAATATACAACCTCCTGCCAGCTAATAAAGGTCTGAAAGGTCGTAAAATTGACCCGTATGTAAACTGGACCGAAGTAAAAGCGGGAAAATCAAAGACTTGCTGTCTACAATTACTACTAAAAATATATATATATATATATATATATATATATACAGATAATTATATACGTATATATATGTATGTATATAAAATGGATACACATGCCTGCACACACACGCGTGCACACAGACACACATGTATATATATATATGTGTGTGTGGTGTGTGTGCGTGTGTGACATTGAGTGTTGAACAAGGAAATAATTAGAAGAGAAAAACAGGAAACTAGCTGAATATAAATACATGAACAGTGTAATGTTTTATGTAAATAGCACTAAATCTGATTAATCGTCATGTTTTAAAATG
This sequence comes from Eledone cirrhosa, assembly GCA_964016885.1. Lineage (NCBI taxonomy): Eukaryota > Metazoa > Mollusca > Cephalopoda > Octopoda > Eledonidae > Eledone > Eledone cirrhosa. The sequence continues at coordinate 341,339,964 of OZ024743.1, forward strand.
CTTCTTACAATTTCCTGCATAAATTTACATTAAAATCTAAATTTTGTATTCAGAGAGAAGATATATTTATGTAAATAGGTATCAGTCCATTACACTCGTGGCATTTCTATAGTGGTTTTCCAGTCTGAAACCAGCCCTCCAAGATAGATTAACAACTTCCTATATGATTTACACATGAGCGTAGGAATTGTAATGTTTACTCAGTGTTTGTAAAAGCGTTTATTCTAATTTTTTTTTACAGCTGATTTGAATAAAATATACGCAAATTTGATATAAAATTAGATAGTTTTATTGATGTCATTCAAAATTCATATCAAAATTATTGATTGAACTTCTTTAAGTGCGCAGCAGGTCAACGTATCCTAGTAGAGAAAAATGTGTCATTTCAATTATCAAGGTCAGAAAAGATTTCCGCTCCGAAGAGGGACTATCTCTCTATAAAGCTAAATCGAGCGCCCCAATGATATCCAATTTGATCTGGAACGGCGTGGCTGCTAACTCATGTGAACCTTCTAAAACACTGGCATAAACGTCCTCCCGTTCGATTGATATGAAACTGTTAAACAATATACTTTAATTCATATCGTAGAGTTACGCTTGCCTTTCATACTTTCATAATTTTGTAACACCATACTACAATGGCGTCTATCTAACTGGGCTATTTTATTGTGTATGCGCCAACCGAAAGCCACAACATTCCCCTACTAATCTCATATATTGTATCTCATTTTTTCGTACTAATTACGTATATGAGTCTTCCTTTCAAACCGAATCTCACTGGAATTATTTCTTCATCGATGTTTTTCCTACATGTATCGATTTCCAGCTTATCAAGATGCACACCAACTGCATCGATCTTACATCGATCTCTTCTGGTAATAGTTCAGTCAAAAACAAACATATATTAAAGTAATTGAAATGTAAAACAAACATATTCAATATACAAAATCTCACAATGTCATGAAAAACCATCGACATTTAAAAAAATTATTCAGCAGTATCTAATAAATACAAACACACTATTAAAGGGAACAAAAAGGGAAGAAAAATGTGAATGAGAAGAAGAAAACGAGGATAAATGATTAAGCAACAAAAGAAGGTAATGGTGGAGGGAGAGACGATACAACCCCCATGTGAGCGGTGCCTCAGCCGTGCTCCACGGACAAAATGGGAAAGCCATTATCGCAGAGAATGACCAGAGACACACAGTGCAACAGCCATTCTACGTCAAGGACTTCCTCCTCAAGTGGGCGGCCGTCTTACCGACTTTACAGAGGAAATCAGCAGTGCGGGGACCAAGATCCTGACGGTCAGTAAGAGGAGGCGGTCGGTCAGGCTTCGTAATTTGACTATATTTCTCTCCTCTGCATTGCGGAGAGTGGAACCCGCGTTTATGACCGAAGCGACAAGGCTGGAGACGGAGAACAAGTCGCTGCACGTCACTGCCTAAATTAGAGATTTACCCCATCTAAAAGTAAGAGGGTTAATCCATCGGGTCACTTGCTATCACCACGGTCGAGGCCAGCGGGCTCCAATTGCGATGGGAAGCCGATTGCGTCGAGGCACCGTTTGATGATGATGTCGTTCGGAGCGGTGTGATGAGGGAGCCGGCCTGCACTATGGTGACAAGGTAACGGATGCAAACGGAACGCGTCAACCACAGTGAGGCGAAAGGTAAGCAGGTATGACAGTGGACGTGCATTTGAGGTCGTACCAGTTACCTTGGACATCTGTACACTAGGAGCATCAAGGGCTTCGTCGGTCCAATCAGCTAAAGCTCTCCAGTTCCCGGGATGCGCGTCAGATTCCGACGGCTCGCGCAGGATCTCTTTGATGAAGGAGCGGCTGGAAGAGATTGAGGAAAAATAGACTGGCAGTGCGAAATCAAGATTGGATCGGATGCTGAAGTCACCGAATCTCACAGTTATTTTCACCTGTTGCCAACCGGCACTGTCAATGCAAATACTGCAGATCAAGTCAGCAAAGCGTCGGATAGTGGCATCGAGTTGGACGAGTCGACCTCTTAGACGGTGGCAAGGTGTTTCTCATAGCGGGAACAAAGAAGCAGTTCCTCAGGAGGAGGAAGAGCAGAGTGTGCGTACCACTATTGTGTGTACCGCTAAAGTGTGTACCGCTAAAGTATGTACCGCTACAGTGTGAACCGCTAAAGTGTGTACCGCCAAAGTATGTACCTTTAAAGTGTGTACCGCCAAAGTATGTACTCCTAAAGTGTGTACCACCAAAATATGTACCGCTAAAGTGTGTACCGCCAAAGTATGTACCGCTCGCTAATGTATGTACCGCTAAAGTGTGTACCACCAAAGTATGTACCGCTAAAGTGTGTACCACCAAAGTATGTACCCCTAAAGTGTGTACCGCCAAAATATGTACCGCTAAAGTGTGTAGCGGTAAAGTGTGTACCGCCAAAGTATGTACCGCTAAAATATGTACAGCTAAAGTGTGTACCGCCAAAGTATGTATCGCTAACGTGTGTACCGCCAAAGTATGTACCGCTAAAGTATGTACCGCTAAAGTGTGTACCGCCAGAGTATGTACTGCTAAAGTGTGTAACGCCAAAGTATGTACCGCTAAAGTGTGTACCGCCAAAGTATGTATCGCTAAAGTGTGTACCGCCAAAGTATGTACCGCTAAAGTGTGGACCGCCAAAGTATTACCGCTAAAGTATGTACCGCTACAGTGTTTACCGCAAAAGTGTGTGCCGCCAAAGTATGTACCGCTAAAGTCTGTACGGCCAAAGTATGTACCGTTAAAGTGTGTACCGCTAAAGTGTGTACCACCAAAGTATGTACCGCTAAAGTGTGTACCGCCAAAGTATGTACCGCTAAAGTGTGTACCGTCAAAATATGTACCGCCAAAGTGGGTACCGCCAAAGTATGTACCGCCACAGTATGTACCGCTAAAGTGTGAACCGCCAAAGTATGTACCGCCAAAGTATGTACCGCCAAAGTGTGTACCGCCAAAGTATGTACCGCCAAAGTATGTACCGCCAAAGTGTGTACCGCCAAAGTATGTACCGCCAAAGTATGTACCGCCAAAGTGTGTACCGCCAAAGTGTGTAACGCCAAAGTATGTACCGCCAAAGTGTGTACCGCCAAAGTGTGTAACGCCAAAGTATGTACCGCCAAAGTATGTACGGCTACAGTGTGTACCGCTACAGTCCGCTATCGAAATAACGTTTCTTTAATCTTTAGAATTACGTTAAAATAATGTGTTATCCTTACTATATACATATTGTAATTGTAATAATCTCTCATTTTCGGCGGCGAGCATACTAAATTATATTTATGATACACAGAGATACTGTTAGACAATAAACTCAGTAGCTTAATGGAGAGCTTTCGTTTAAATAATTTGTTGTTTTTTTGTTTTTCAATAACGAAAATGAATGAATCTTGCTATTTTGATTTGTTGCATTTCTTCTTCTCATAGATTGTCTGATAGATTGTCTGAAAACGTTAGATTGTCTGAGATTACTGCGCTACTTATATTAATGGTTTACTTTGTAATTATTTTGGGGGTCTTTTTTCTTTACATATGTTGCGTGTTGTCTCGGATATCACTCATAGGTTGGTCAAGTATTGTGTGCTGAGTCCCATTCTGTTGTTGATTTGTGGGTTGAGCCTACTTGTAAGTTGTGTTTACTTCGTCGTCAAGTCACCCATATATCTCTATTTGTGATGCTAGAGCCGTAGAATCCTCCATGCATTAATTCCAAATCTTCTTATTAATAACTACTTTGTTTCTTTCGAGGGACTATATTGAAAAGTAAAGCAAATTTGGTCAGTCCATGAGAATATATTCGTCAGCATATGCACTTTTTTGGCCTATGAATTATCAACTGACCCTCGTACATTCAAATATTTATTGCGGTGATTATGATCGCATAATAGTTGAATATGTTGAACCGAATCAGTGAATAGTCTAATTCGTTTTTATTGTTATTGATTGTACATGTATGGAACTATTGATTGTACGTTCATGAAACTAAACCCTCACCACATCTCCCTAACCTTAAACGTGGATAACACGCAATTAGAACTCTTTCGGGTCGCTCTAAATGCTAGGCTTCACACTGCTAAAACTTCCACGTTTGAACGCTCATCGTAAACATAGCTTAAACATAGCTAGAACTATATCTAATAGACTGGATCTTTAATTCAAAATAAAAAAAAATCCTATAGCCAGACCTTCAAAAATTCTGGCCATGTGTAATGTGGTAAACCCCGCAATAGAGTAATAGTCCCACATCTGGCACGGTGCTGCTGCGACACATACAAACATCTTAAACCGCATCGGAAAACAAAAAGATTCTCTCCTGAATCACTGTCAGACACGCTACCGACAAATACTCTGGGCAACAAATACTCTGTCTCCTCTCTCTTCCTTTCCTACCGCTTCTACAATAGGCCCCTCTCAGACATGTCAGTTTCATACATCTCCAAACTCTCATATATTATGTCCTCACTAACGATTACACCAAATAATTTCTTCCAAAATCTCAGTAATCTGGAATTCGTAACCTACACATAGATTCCATGCAGGAGTCGATATGAAGCAATTTAAGCAGAACATAACCAGCGTCCATCCAATGAGCCTCAGATGGCCTGCAAAGATCATGGACACAGCGCCTTCCTCGAGAACTAACAACATAAGTGAAATTGACACGAAAATCAATAACTGAAATGTACACTCTTTGATATATATATATATATATATATATATATATATATATATATATATATATATATATATATATATATATATATATATGTGTGTGTGTGTGTGTGTGTGTGTGTGGTGTGTGTGGGTGAGCGGGTGTGTTTGTGTGTGTTTAGGTGTGTAAGTGCGATAACGAATTACGTATGCATCCCCACTGCGCTAACATTTGTATTTACATACATACGTACGTACATATATATCATCTCTGCCTTTGTTATTTTTTAATGAAGTGACATTTGATGTATGTGCAGGGTAAGAAATTGCTCCACGGAGAGAGAGAGGGGGCGGATGGAGATAAAGTAGAAATATATAACGATAAAGAGACCATTCGTCATGACAACAAACGCAGCACACCGCTTGAAGAAACGTGAGAAAAAGAAATAGATAACGAGAGAGTGAGAGAGGGGGGTCAGAGATATAGAGAGAAAGAGAGTCAGAGAGAGAGAGAGAGTGGAAATCAGAAAGAGGGAAAATAATAAATGAATACGAATGTGTAATGGAAAAAGGCGTAAAAATGTGATGTCGGGCAAAAAAGGGAGACAAATGATTCTTCCATAAAACTAAAAGTGGGATGGTCGAAACGGTACATATGCACACACGTTTAGATATACATACATACATGTATATATCTCTATGTAGGATAAGAAACTCCTAGAAGAGCTGGACAATAGAAGTTCTTCAGAGAAGAAATCCCGCTCAAGCAAGTATTTGGGCTCCTAACTCCTTACCCTCTAAGGAGGCCGGGCCGCATTCAGGACATTACATTGGGTGCCCTTCTGCTAACCATTAATCATTTGGATGTCGGAGACTTGCTGAGTATTTAAACCGTATGGTCATTTTGGTGGCATGATCTAGCTAGGAACACTTCTCCGATGCCTCTGCTTACAAAGGTATATTTTGTAGTCATTGTAGCGGTGAGATGTTAACAGTTTTGCTGGCGCCGCCGCCAACACAACGAGCCACGACTCACCGAAAATTACTTCCTTCCGCTTGCGTTCAAATACAAACACAATGCCGTTCCGCTGCTTCTGATATTACCTTTAGGGCTTTGGTCCTCATCTTCCCAGGGACTGGAATTTGTTTCAAGAGTTTGTAGGAAGATTTGCCCACAAAGCCTGTGTCACGAGCCTCCATGGTGAGAACTTTGACTCGGATGTCAGCTTTCTTCAGGCTGTTAGCTAAACTGGCGTATTTTTCGGTCTTGAGTACGTGAGTTTCTTCTAATCTACTTTCAAATATTTTGAAAAACTGGAATGGTTGTTTTGCCAAATCTGGATGGTCTGCTGTACATTCAGAAGTCTTGATACATGTGCCCTTTATGGAATAGAGGTTTCTGGCCATGATTTGCTGGGTTTTAATTTTGTTCGTACTTTTCACATGTACAATCTCCTTCGGTACTTGATTATGTCTTCATGTGTATCTAACATGCTCTAGTACTATTCTGCATAAGATCAGAATGTGTTACTAAGTCTGTCGACCCTGGCATATTTGGCATTCGCGGTTATCTTATTTGCACCACTTGACTAAATTCGTATTCGAGCAGGGGAGATCATAGACAGGTGTGAGGAGAAAACTGACTCAGAGAGGCACCAATGCCACATGTCTTTCCAACTGAAACACTTCTGGAGTGCACCTTCCGACGTCACTAACTGGTCCAGTGGGCTCTGCTGAACTGCCTTCCGGAGTCTTCAGGAATCCTCTTCTCCCTTCATCTGCTTGAAAATTAGTCTCTCCTAATCTTACCCGTCTCCCCTAACCTCCGTTTTATTTTGTTACGCCCAGTCCACATGTATGTATGTCTGTGTGATTATCTAGATCCCGAGTTAAATAGGGGGGTAATCACAGTTAATAAGGTACTCAAAACATTAGTAGAGTGATAACATCAATAAGTAATATAGACATGGCTTATACGGGATTAGAACTGTTTCATTTGTATGAAATAATCATCAAAATGCGCATCTCTGATGATTTCATATGAACGAAATAGTTGTAGTCATGTAGAAGCCATTTCTATATTATATATATTATATATATATATATATTATAAAGAAAACGAAAAATCAGTGATGCATCTGCTACCACTATACACCATAGCTACCACTATACACAAATATATATATATATATATATATATATATATATTGTTGAAATGAACGAACAAAACACAGGATGCAATTGTACACAGTTATATTGTGGAAGTGGAGGTGGTGGAGGATATATATGTAGGAATGTATGTGTATGCATTTAGGTGCATATGTGTGCATGTATGTTTGTGTGTGTGTTTGTGAATGTTTGTACGTATGAGTGTGTGTGTTTGTGTGCGTGTGTGTGTGTGAGTGCGTGCGCGCGTGTGTGTTTGTGTGTCTGCCTGTCTTTGTAACACATATTGCTAACTGGAAAATTACATAGCCATATAATGCGATGAAATTGAAAAGTGTGGTAATTTGATTTACAAAGTCTCCACCATTTTGAAACACTAGTTAGTTTAGTTAGCAAACACAATATTTTTTCCCATGTAATATTGTTACTATTATTAAATATTTTAATATTCAAACCTGAATGAGAATTGAAGATAATGTATTTTAACCATTAAATAGTGTTATAAAGAGTGAGACAAACAAGGAAAATACGTACTTCTTTTGAAATCAAAAGTTATTCCAATAATCTGAAATTAGTGAAATATATTTGAAAACAATTTATTTTGGAAAAGAAAATGTTATAGAGTAAACATGAAAAATGAAATATGTTTAATTCGTTTTAAATCAAAAGGAATTCAAGCTATATATTAGTAAAGAGGACTACACAGTGGTGAAACTATTAAAGAGAAAGTTAAAAATAATAAACAGGAAAGAGAAACAGAAAAAGAAGGAGAAAATGTTTAAGTAATTAAAAGGAGATAAAGGAGAGGGGGTGTTAAATTCTGCACTATTGGCGGGGTAGTATATCTCAGCGCCGTGGAGAACAATCTACAACAGGCCCTGCATCAACTATTCCGCTCAGGCGGATTCACTTCTGATTTTACGGAAAATGGCAGCATCATTTGAAATAGAAAAACACAGGAAAAATAAAATAATTAACATCTTCCATTCTATTACAGGCACGATCATCTCTAAACGCGCGGTCATATTGGCAACATATTTGCATATAACTAAAACAGACCACCGAAAAGACTGTACATTCTACAAAGCACATATACAGTAGCCCCCACACTAAAACACACACACAAATAACAAATTACACACCTGCACTCACACACAAACATGTATATACATACATACACACACACATATGTATATATATATATTTATATATATATATGTGTGTGTGTATCCCGGGTTGAAGTAGGGGTGACTATAGAGAAAAGGGCTTTCCTGGTGGTTTCCTTTGAATGAAATAGTTCTAGTCCTGTAGCTGCCAGTTCTATATGTGGTTGGTTTTTCATTTTAATTTATCCTTTTAATTACAATGTTTTTACCAAACCTCTCGTAGTTTATATGTTCTTCATGCTAGTGGTCTTATAGATCCTGTATATGAAAACACACTCTCCTGTGTTTTCCTTTCTATATAGTGTATATATATATATATATATAAAGTTTAGTAAATCTGAAGAAAACTGGTGACAGAACCAAAGTCAGCACTCGATGCAGAGCAGATTGTATACAATAAGAACAAAGTGGACATGTTACATGGGACATGTATTGTTCAATCCTGATTACAAATCCAAGTCTGCCTGATCCTGGATTCAACAAAAAATTACATCAAATCTGTGGTCGATGCCCTCCCGCATTACGAGCCAGTTGCTTGAGAAAGATTTGTAACTGGGATTCAGCAATACATGTCCTATGTAACATCTCCAATTTGTTCTTCTGATATATACATATATATATACACACACACACACACGCACACACACACACACATATATATATATATATATATATATATATATATATATATATATATATATATGTGTGTGTGTGTGTGTAATAATAATAAATTAGAAGATTAAAATCCAAAGAGGGCTCGATAAGGATAAATATATATCAAATATATAAGAACCATAGAGCAAAGATTTATTAAAATAACAGATTAAAGTTTAAGCAGAGAATCGCTGTTTTCACTCTTAACGGTATCTTCTGATATATATATATGTATATATGTCATATTTTCCTGTGTCAGTTTTCTCGTTGCTTTGGTCCCTGC
>OZ024743.1:341351406-341418906 GCA_964016885.1 Eledone cirrhosa
GTACAAACAAAAAATGGCTTCTACTTTTGGCAAAGGCCAATTACTGGTACATTATTTTATCGAACCCGGAAGGATGAAAGGCAAAGTTAACCTCGGCGGGATTTGAACTCAGTCCGTAAAGGGACGTAACTCTATGATGCAAAGCATGGCGTCCCAACCTCTTCCGATACGGCCAATCCACCAAATAAAATAATGAACAGCTCTTGTGTGGACTGTAATTGCTTTAGTCAAATTTTACTTTCAATGGCTCGGTCTATCCTGTGTCATGGCAATCAACTAGTATACATTTATACAGGTTCTACACCGTGTATTGAATCAGAAATCTCGTAGTTGTGAACTTATCTTCTTCGCCAACAGCAATCTAGAATGTTTGTTTTGTTGGGATTTGTTTGAATCAGTTATTCCGTAGAAATGCTTCCTCTCATTTATAATAGATTTTATATTACTATAGATTATAAATGTTTTTCCTTATTTTTTCTTTAGCTTACTTCAAATAAATTTATGAATCTTTCAGTATGATAATTTAATTTAATTTAATTATTTGCTTGTACATCTTGTTAAATATTTAAAATCTTGATATCGAGTGAATGAAAGTTATCTCTCGATGTTTTTGATTTTGTTTTATTTCAGAACTCATCTTCTTAATGCACTAGAAAATTAACATCTTTAGGAAGTTTTACTATTTCTATTTTATATTGTAAAAGAAATAATCAATGAATGGAAGATCTCAATATTATTGAAATATTTTTTTTCAAAATATCTCTGCATAATTTTTTCTTCACTAAAATTCTCGCGGAATTGAATTTCATCAAAGAAATTTACCAATACAAATTAAAATAACAAGCATGAAGTATTTATTTCAATTAATAGAATATTATTGGTGAATATTAGAAAAATACCAATTAATATCGGAGCTACACTTGTTTAGCAAGTAGTCTGATCTGAGATCGAATGCTGAAACTGAATCAATTACCTCATTGACGTAATTAAAATATAAATACACAATAATATTTTCTATTTAATATCATAATAGTATTACATATAATAAAGTGTCAAACAATCTTTGTCAGACAGTTAGGAATTGATTCCTATATATACAAACACACACACACACACACACGCACACACACACACACATATATATATATATATATATATATATATATATATATATATATATATATATATATATATATATATATATATATATATATAAATGTATAGGAAGAACAAACGACTAGGCAAACGATTAGAGATTAGATGAGAATAATTTAATTAAAATCGTTCTTTAACAAGTGTTTCAGTACAGCATCAGTCTACGGCGCTGGATTGGCAGTATCAGTAGAGAGTCGGACGCCATGCTACGGCATTTTATGATCTGAGTTCAAATCCCGCCGATGTTAACTTTGCCTTTCATTCTACGGATGGCGATAAAATAAAGTACCAGTAATGCACTGAAATAATTGCTGGACTTGTGCCAAAAGTAGAAACAATTATTATTATTATGCCCAATCGCTAGCATTACGTAAACACTGCACCTCTTCAGAATGATTTCATAGTTCGAGGTGAGGTCGCTACATCTTGCAGTAAGGATTTTTCTTACTGTTATCTACTCAGACCAATTGTTCTACACTAATAGAGATGGTGCAAGAAACGGAGGCGTGGGAGGGACAGGAAGAGTAAAGTAAGCACAATAATCAAAACAATAAAAAACCAAAATAACTAAAAGGGTGTGTGTTTACTTATACATAAACACACTTGTACACCTAAATATAGGTATATATATATACACACACCCCCACATATACATATTTATATACCTCACGTATACCCATACACGCATACGCACACTCACACGTATTCTTATATATATATACACACGCACACCTATGCATACGTAAATACGCTTATACATATATAACACACATACATACGTACATATACTCATCTACATTTATATATATATATATATATGTATGTAAAAGGTAAACAGAAATAACAACCCAATCCGTACAGTATATGGACGGTATATATTAGGTTAACACTTGATATAGCAGGAAGAGGGTCTTAATGTTTCTGTCGCTAGTCCTTTATCAGAAGAAAGAATGAGAAATAAAATAGATTAAGGGGACAGGCGGGATCGGATTGGAAAAAATATATATATATACATTTTGACTGCTTACTTGTCTCTTTTATGGGTTATACGTCTGTATATGTATTTGTATAGATGTGTACGGGTGTATGTATGTAGGTATGTACGAGTGTAAAGACATGTATATATGCCCGTATGGACACATGTAGTATGTCTGTGTACATATATATAACCTTCATAGGTTTTGGCCCGTATTGGCCCATGCCATGTGTAACTTAATAGCCCCACCTGGTGAAGTCTTTCAAATCAAGATTTGGACACCATGGCCCACTCAAGAAGGGAGTTATTGGTTGCGGAGACATATCTGTGTGTAGGAGGTTTATCCGGGATCGCTTGTAAGAATTTGTTCTAAGACCTCCTGAACTTTATGGGGTCCCTTTCTGTTTTAATGTGCTTTTGTGTAATATTAAAGAGAGCGGAGCCAATTGAGGTCCAGGCATACATAGAATCACCCCCACCCCCACATATATACACACACATATATATATATATATATAAATATATAATTTCAGCGAGATCGTATTTTGGCGGTAGCCCAAAAGAAAACGAGACGTAATGTTCGAGATATGCGGCAAGCGTTCAATGGACTAAAAGAAGACCAGAGCAATTAACATACGTTATAGAGGCCAGACAAAATGAAAATAGTGGACGTGAAGCCCTCAGCCACTGGAGCCAATAAAACGAAACAAGCTAAACAGCTTAACAAAAGATATATATTGGATTGTAAAGTATGAAATTTGTAAAAATTTGTTGAAAATAACAAATTTCTATAAATTTCATACTTGACGACCTAATATATATATAAATTCAGTTTAACATTTCATGTATTCACCCATGTAGAGCGATAAAAATATTTGTTAGTTATTTGCTATAGCAAAGCCGGCATTAATCGCTCGTCTACATAAATCTGACTGGTCTATCTACTGATATGCAAATATTGCTGATCAATGGGTCTGCTAATATGCAGAACTGAATGATCAGGCTGTCTGCTAATATGCAAATCAGATTGATAAGTCACTGTATATTCTAGAAAATATCATATACTTTCACTAGTTCTGGTAGTTTGGCAGGTGATCAGTATACGGTACTGATGAAGGGTAATAGCCCAGAAACACGAGTGTCTTCCGTTCTGTTTATATGCCAACAAAACAGCAAGAATGCGGGCTCATTCTACTGACATGACTTAAGAGGCTGTTTGATTATTTCGAACGAATCGAATATTATTATTAATATTCGAAAATCTCAGATTTACATTTCTTGTAATTAGCCATGTAGAGCGATAAAACTATTTGTTATATATATATATATGTATATAACAAAAGACGGCTAACCTCCGGCCTTTTCGACAGATAGATCCGAACATATATATATATATATATATATATATATATATATATATATATATATAACGAAGGAAATGTGGTAAGGAACCAGGTGGACCATAACGCACCAAAGTACTCAATACTTGGGGTAGTAGAGTGGGTAATAGGAACCAGTAAGACCCCGACGGCTGAGCTCAAGCCGTTTCGACGGACCATCAATAGATATATATTCAAGTGGGCTCCTATAATTCATCAGTGGGTGCCCCAATAATACTAATATTGATAATCTAACCAACATCAGTATTTAGCGATAATCATCATCCTCTGTGCCTGAGGTATCTGTCAGGTTGCCAGTCCAGCAGTTTTAAAGAAGTGCTCAAACTGATTCAAAAAATGAGGAAGTAAATTACCGCCAGAAAAACAATACATGCGCATGACAATGAATTCTGAAAGCAATTCAGGCCACGTGCTAAGAACTCAACAGAAACGAATATATATATATATTTCGTTTCTGAATTTGTTTAGCAAGATTCATTATCTGAAAACGTGTGTTGAAACCGATATTGTTATACTTTGGGAGCGTCATGTTGCCAATAAGAAACACACGCACCAGATGCTTTCACATAAATATTTTTTCAATTTTCAATTGAGTTCTTAGCACGTGGCCTGAATTCCTTTCAGAATTCATTGTCATGCGCATGTATTGTTTTTCTGGCGGTAATTTACTTCCTCATTTTTTGAATCAGTTTGAGCACTTCTTTAAAACTGCTGGACTGGCAACCTGACAGATACCTCAGGCACAGAGGATGATGATTATCGCTAAATACTGATGTTGGTTAGATTATCAATATTAGTATTATTGGGGCACCCACTGATGAATTATAGGAGCCCACTTGAATATATATCTATTGATGGTATACAAGCTCCTACATAAATTGGTATAATTTCACCCAAATTGTAGGAATCCTATAATGAAACGAGACGTCCGTCTGGGAAGAGATATATTAGATATGTCTCATATGAAATAATACAGCCAATTTTCCACGCAATACTTTTAGTTAGCACCCCGAACGCATAATTGGGAATATAATCACTTATTTCCTAATGTTTGTTGAGTGAGTTGGAATTTGGCCGGAGTGTCGCTAAAAAGCTTTCTCCGATATTGTATTTATTATATATATATATATATATATATATATATATATATATATTACGACTAAACACGATGAAGTACAACTATGGTGGCCCCTTGAACTTTCTATTTTCTAACTGAAAATTCATGAACATATTTTCTAAACCAAATTTCACTAATTTATCAAATAAAGATGTTTACGCTTTGTTTTTAATTTTATTCATTACTAAACCACAGTAAATTGGTCAACGGGATAAAACGTAAATTTACATTACATGGGGACATGATTCAGCTCCATCATTTGCAATGTGGTTTATTCTTACTAAAAAACACGTGGCCCTTCCCCCCTTGATATTCTAATTACTGAATATTTTGCTAAATAGTTAATGCGGACCTAACGAGATAGCACTTATGCAGTCGCTTCATCTATTTTATTCTGTTATGCAGTTAAATTCCGTCAATAAAATCATGTAGTCCTAGATTTGCAAAAACACGGTATAATCATGACAGGAAATCTTTTGATCAAAGATATGTTCAATCAGTTGCTGATCTTTTTTGAAAACAACAGTGGTTAATTAATCTACATGGGAAAAGATAATCAAACTCCCATTCTTTCTGTGACTAAATCATACAAAAAATATATTTCTTGCTTGAACAGTAAGATACGCAGTTACTAATGATGTTCTACTCTAATCGTTAATGTGTCTGATTAATAACAATGCTGCTTCATATCTTAGTTACTATACCATAATAATGTGGTTTCAGTCAACATGGGCTTCATACCCTCAATTTAATGGAAGAACTATAAATTATTTAATCCACAATAGTATTTGACTTTGACCGCTATTTAATCAACTCCAGAACGATGAAAAGACAATGGTCGATACTGGCGGAGATTCAAATGAGAACATAGGGAACCGTAAGGTATTTTGTCCACCGCTCGGGCAATTTTGCCAAGCCATCGCTTTTACGCATAAGATCACTTAAAGATGTTCGTAGCGATCACTTTCATTATAAAATCTATTCAGATGCTGCAAGGAAAACACATTTACATAGAATCATTTTCATAATCGCCTTAGCGCTATTTCATTCTATTAATCAGTCTGGTCATTTGATTAAGACTTGAACGAATCTGGCGCCTCTTGTGCAAGCTGTCGCTGACTGTCTTCACTAGTTCCTGATGTTATTGTTCATATTTCTCTCATTATTATGGTGATGGTGGGAAGAAAGTATTGCTAGTTGGGGTAGTGGTGGTGGTGGTTAATGGTGGTGGTGGTGTTAATGGAGGTGGTACTAAGTTCCTGCTGGTGATATCTAGGACTTACTGTGTAGCTACTAGAGTGAAAATATTTGTCAACTAACTTGCCATGGTTTACGTCATGGGAAATTGTTTACGCTTGTTAGGTGACGTCAAACAGATTAGGGTATTTTATTTATTTCTTGATTTTTTAAAGTAATTTATATTTCAATCTTGTTAACCCAGAATTAACGAAACGAGAAATTAAATTATCGATACTTGACTCCTTTTCCTTGAGTGCTTATAAAGTATATTGATGTCGGTGTTTGTTTTTTTGCTTGCTAATTTTATGCTGGTGATGTTGTGCGTGTATGTAATTATGATTCTAACGAGAATGAGATAGACGGCGCCTGTGTTTAGGGTGGCGAACATGCTGATGGCTGTAACAGTATGGGTTGTCGATGCGTTAGGAGTCGAAGACGGTGGTCATGGTGACGAATGTTGATAGTGTCTATTCGTGATGGTGATAGTGTTTGTGCTGAATTTATTGATGGTGGTGATGACGGTGACCTTGATAGCGGTAATGAAGGAGATGATGTCTATGATAACTGTGAAGTTGCTGGTGGGGCGTTAGTGCCAGCAGTTGTTTACGCTTGACACAAAATTGCTTTCAATTAAGATTTGCTTTACATAGTCGGATATTTGAATCACTTTCGGTTTGTTTACTTTTTTGTTTGTTTGTTCTCTCTCTCCTTTCAGTTTTATCTCTATATCTTGTCCTTTCTCTCAATTTTCTCTCTGTGTACTTATTCCCTATCTCTCTCTCTATCTCTCTTTCTCTCTCTCTCTCTTTCACTCTCTTTTACGCCTTTTTCTCATTCTCACATCTCTTCTCACCTATTTTAAACATGAAATAAATTCATCAGACAGCTACTTATTTTATATAGGACTTCATCTAGACTTTGCGCATTTCTCACTTGATGACGTTATTTGATTTCCAAATAAATTTGTCAAGTTAATTAATCCCTACGGCTAAAAAAAAATGAAAATAAAGAAATTTTCAATTAAATTTCTTCGTTTTTTTTTCAAGTGTTCCTCTTCAGATGCGTTAGATTTTTCTACAGTCTTTTTATGTTTGTGCACACGTTGAATTAAGTGTGTATGATACACTTTGTTATGTAATTAGTATTGCTGTCGTTGTTGTTTTGTCCTAGCTAGGTTGCTGATCAAAGATAGTTTCTGTCGTAAACATACATTATTCAAACAGTGCATCAGGTAAACATATATAGAAAAGATCTATGGTCAGAGGCAAGTAAGCAGAAATTCCTGTCATTATCTTACTGTCGTGTTATTTTTCATTTGGACATGTTCTATCTCTAATGACATTATACAATGTATTCTTCCTTATTCAAGACGTTAGTTGACACTCCGTTATTTGACACCTATTTCTAGCCGGCCAGGTGACTCGTAAATGTTGCCTCATTGGCTCATATTTTTCTGTAGTGTGTTTGTTGTTGATGATGAAGCTATTGTTTAGCACTAATCAGGTAGATACTGATTACGGAGCATTTCAATGTTGAATAGTCCGTTTTTTCCAGATATTGTTAGCTCGGGTTTACATTATTGAATTTGTATAGTGTGATGTGAAAAAGATTTCTCGATTATTTCTAGCAGATTCTTTTAAAATAATCACAATATTTTTAGAGTATTCACCAATATACTATCCAACGTGTACTTCCCACCTTTTACAGAGGTAAGGTGTTACTTGATAAAGAACCGGCTGCTATTTCTAGCAAGCGAAGGGCAGCTTATTCTTTGATTCTATATCAGTCGTACTACAGTGGATACAGCATGGCTAAGATAGGTGTTTCGCAATCATTAGGTCCCATGGGTCGAACAATTGTAACCGTCAGTGCTTCAATTGTCTTTCGGAAACAAGAAATGAAGTGTATCGGTTTTATGGAAGAGAAACTTCGTATCGTCTGATGCAATAGTATTACCAGATGGACAAAGGACAAACGGTACATACAACAGAAAATAGGTTAAAATACCTAGGCATAGTGAAACCAAATACAATCAAAGGAAAGGGGAGGAAACGGGACATTTGAAAAACATATTTCAGAAGATTGAAGTTGCCCTTAAACATCAAATTTAAATGAGAAAGACACCATCATGATGGCAATAAAAAGGTGGTTTGGTTCAATGATAATTTAAGAAGACGAAGTTGTCAAATGCAGCAAAACATGAAAAACAATGACGATGAATGGTGTACTTCATCCCAAAAGTGATTTCGATATAAATAGCTCTTAAGAATCAGAGATGGCAGATGATTGTTAGGTTGTGGAAAGTGTATAAACTGTGAGGAAGAAAACATTACTTGGTACATAAAGAAAGCTTTAGCTTTCTAGCTGATATTCTAAAGACGTGTGCAACTTACTATATATATATATATAGCATTTATATGTATCTATATCTATATATATATATATATATATATATATTTATTAAAATAACAGATTAAAGTTTAAGCAAAGAATCGCTGCTTTCACCATATATATATGTATATCTCTCTCTCTCTGTGTATATATATATATATATATATATATATAAATATTAAGTTGTTAAACAATATTCGATGATTATGTCAAATCCAGATGGATATTACTAGCTACTATTCTTCTATAACACTTAAACTTCTAAATAAGGCCCTCTGATATGCTTATAAGCATACCGATCTAACCACAAATGAAATAGATATAATTTTAACAGCTAGAAGAACTCTCATTAACTTCAATAACGAACTTTGGACACGCTCAGATAGAGATAGAAACTTTGATATCACTATGGGGGCATCTGATTCCGCGCAAATCACAGATCTTCTGGGAGTTTTCATATTAAACATGATAAATAGGAAACTGCCGGAGATTACCAGTGGTTTATGATGAGATTTTATTTACGGTGGTCAAACACAATAATATAGAATTAAAAAGAGTTAAGAAAAGTATAATAGAATTCTTTAAAACGTACGACCTCAAATTAGAAGTAGAAAATGGTACCAAAATAGTTAATTTCCTTGACGTTACCTTCACCTTAAACACTGGCTTCTATTACCCTTTTCATAAGCCTAATGAACACTTAAGCTATGTTAGTAACTATTCAAATCACCCTAGATCTGCAAAAAACGCTATAGTAAATAGTGTGCAAAAACGTATTAATAAAATATCAGCTAATAAAGATATATTTGATAAAAATGCGAAATATTACAACAACGCGTTAAAAAGAGCAGGATATATGAATAATATAGAATATGTAGATAATAACAATCCAAGTATTATTCCTAATAATAATAATAAAAATTATAACACATATAAGAGTAACTCTAATGACTATAACTCAAACACACATACGCTAAATAAATCGAGAATACGAACTAGATCTAAACCAGTCATATGGTTTGCACCCCCAGCTTCGGCCGCACTTAAAACACCAATTGCAAAACTATTCTTTAAAGCTCTTGACACCTCTTTCTCTACTCAACATAAATACCATTCCATTTTTAATAGACATACCATTAAATTCGCAAATTCTACAACCAGTAACATGGCCCAAATCATCGCCAAATTACACGCCAAAATCCTAAAACCAAACCAACATAATGATAATAATAATAGAGTTAACATTAATGATACTAAACCAAATTGTAATTGTAGAAATAAAAGTAATTGCCCTTTGCAAAATAATTGTTTAGATAGTAATTTGGTTTATAAATGCACCGTAAAAACTGACCATAAGACATACAATTACATTGGATCAACCTCGTCCACATTCAAACTTCGTTTCGCGAACCATAAATGCTCATTCTCGAACTCTAAGAAGAAATCATCCACGTCTTTATCACAGCTCACATGGTCTTTAAAAGAGAAGAATCTGGAATACTCCATTCTTTGGACAAAACTTCGGAACTGTGGAATTTACCGCAACTCTAGTATTTCAAATAACTGCCCGCTCTGTACAATGGAAACCCTGTTTATTATTAATAATTATGAGACCCTAATTAACAAAAAAAGTGAATTATTCTCTAATTGCCTCCGTAAAGCTCTGTCCACTTTTTGAGTCTCACATAAAACGAGAAAGAAAGAACCAATAACAACTCGGTTACCAGTAATATATAATCAACAGTAAAAAAACATCAATGGCCTTTAATATTGCTTTATTTTATAAATATGTATAGAAAAAACAACGTTAGAATGAATGACAATATTTCAATTAGCATGCCTAAACATTGATACACACAACTTTATTTGTTAACTTTGATAAACACCATCATTTATCTATAATTTAGTACAATACCTAATCCTTACATATCTATTGAATTTATTTAACTGTGAATTTTTAATACATTTGTAATCTCTTTTAAATTTTAGTTTTAATACCCAATGCAAAAAAATTTTACGAAACTTATCTATAACTCCAAATGTTTAATGACTTTTTGATCTATTATTTGTAGTATAATATAGCATATATTTCTTTTAAATATACTTACTGCACTATAAAATCTAAATTTGAGACGGATTCAAACTTATATATAAATGTGAACTTTTCACTGTACTTTCGATCTCTTATTTATTTATTTATTTATTTATAATATAATGTATTATAATATATATGTAGTTATATATTGTATTTTATATATTTTTAAATATTTTTAAATATACCTACCATACTTCTATATACATAATTCAAATATAAAGAAAATATCCAAACTAAAAATTATTATAGACATTATTTTGAACTTTATACATGCATTCATTGTTCGTTTTTCTTATATGTATATATATATATATTTAAATGTGACACGTTGTTAAGATTCTAATGTTATCATTTACCTAATGTATAATACAATAATAATACCTAATATATATCTATATATATACATCACTATATCTAATAATATGTTGATGTCTTGCATGAAGAATAATTACTACATTTACACCCAATTATACATATGTATAAAATTTATCCGTAACATATTATTTTATTTTATTTTTATCTTCGTTGGTATTATTTACCTTAAACATACTGACTCATTAATATATACCTATATACATAATAGTTATTCAAATATTTATAACAATAATTACTTCAAAAGCTTTACATACCTAATATGTTGGGATATTTGTTAAAGTTTAGATTTAGGTAATTAATCAACAGTATAATATTTTATTCTTTATGTGCCAGCTAAATCCTTTAAAATGTTATTCTCACAATTCAGAAGTTTAGAAATGATAACACACTTATCGAATTTATATAAATAATATATAAATAAATAGCAAATAATCCTGAAATCTGGAGTCTTCACATTAATATTATAAATTAAATATTTCCAAATCTAACCGTTTAACTTACGACCCCCCCCCCACACACACACACTTTATCTTTCCTTCCTTATAAATCTGTTTCCTGTGGCTATCACTGGCTGTTATGATTCATGTGACGTTTCCCTAGATATATTGTAGTATCATAAAATTTAAAATTTTAGAACACTTTCAGTATGCAACGTTTTTTCTTACTCACACATTCTCTAATGAATTCATTACGTTTTCGCACTTTCACACAGATATTATATAAGTACAATTTTCTATCGGGTAATCACTACCTTGATTAAATCTTAACCATTTAACATCTCAGGGTAGGTCTATATCATTATATTTCAGGGTATCATTATATTTTGTCTGATGAGGACGTACTGTTGTACATCCGAAATATGTATAATAAAATATAATTGATCAAAAGAACATCTATTGTATTAATACTTATATTTTAATAAGTTGTAATAAAATGAAAACGAAATTTCATTTCTCACTCTTGGTACGGCACTTACTTAAATGTAAGTATGTGTGTATACGTACATACATATATGTATACAGACGTACAGTAGCATGCATATATATATATATATATATATATATACACATACAGGTACACATACATATATGCACGCATCAGCTTAGCGGACGCTTATTATAACGCCGCTTTGTTCGTTTGTAAACAAACTGAACAGCCTGAATTGTTATGCCGTACGGTGTTAAGACAACCACGTCACCTTTTTGTTCAACACTGACACAGGAACGATGTACTAGTTTCAAGCTTGTTAGCTATCATCAGCACCGTATACCCATCTGCCAGATAGTTGAACGTTCGAAATTATATACTTTCCTTATGAAAATTAACGGCTGAGCAGCCTAATTTGCATATCGAGTGAGATCGGTCAGGCGTACCGAGAACGATAAGTTGTAATAAAATGAAAATGAAATTTCATTTCTCACTCTTAGTACGGCACTTACTTAAATGTAAGTATGTGTGTGTACGTAAATACATATATGTATACAGACGTACAATAGCATGCATATATATATATATATATATATACATACAGGTACACATACATATATGCACGCATCAGCTTAGCGGACGCTTATTATAACGCCGCTTTGTTCGTTTGTAAACAAACTGAACAGCCTCAATTTTTATGCCGTACGGTGTTAAGGCAACCACGTCACCTTTTTGTTCAACACTGACACAGGAACGATGTACTAGTTTCAAGCTTGTTAGCTATCATCAGCACCGTATACCCATCTGCCAGATAGTTGAACGTTCGAAAGTATATACTTTCCTTATGAAAATTAACGGCTGAGCAGCCTAATTTGCATATCGAGTGAGTTCGGTCAGGCGTACCGAGAACGATAAGTTGTAATAAAATGAAAACGAAATTTCGTTCCTCACTCTTAGTACGGCACTTACTTAAATATAAGTATGTGTGTATACGTACATACATATATGTATACAGACGTACAGTAGCATGCATATATATATATATATATATATATATATATATATATATATATACATGCTACTGTACGTCTGTATACATATATGTATGTATGTATACATACATACTTACATTTAAGTAAGTGCCGTACTAAGAGTGAGAAATGAAATTTCGTTTCATCATATTCCAACTTATCGTTTTCGGTGCGCCTGGCCGACTGAACTCACTCGATATGCAAATTAGGCTGCTCAGCCGTTAATTTTCATAAGGAAAGTATATACTTTCGAACGTTCAACTATCTGGCAGGCGGGTATACGGTGCTGATGATAGCTAACAAGCTTGAAACTAGTACATCGTTCCTGTGTCAGTGTTGAACACAAAGGTGACGTGGTTGCCTTAACACCGTACGGCATAAAAATTGAGGCTGTTCAGTTTGTTTACAAACGAACAAAGCGGCGTTATAATAAGCGTCCGCTAAGCTGATGCGTGCATATATGTATGTGTACCTGTATGTATATATATATATTATATATATATAATATATATATATATATATGCATGCTACTGTACGTCTGTATACATATATGTATGTACGTATACACACATACTTACATTTAAGTAAGTGCCGCCGTACTAAGAGTGAGAAATGAAATTTCGTTTTCATTTTATTACAACTTATCTTCCTCGGTACGCCTGACTGAACTCACTCGATATGCAAATTAGGCTGCTCAGCCGTTAATTTTCATAAGGAAAGTATATACTTTCGAACGTTCAACTATCTGGCAGATGGGTATACGGTGCTGATGATAGCTAACATGCTTGAAACTAGTACATCGTTCCTGTGTCAGTGTTGATCAAAAAGGTGACGTGGTTGCCTTAACACCGTACGGCATAAAAATTCAGGCTGTTCAGTTTGTTTACAAACGAACAAAGCGGCGTTATAATAAGCGTCTGCTAAGCTGATGCCTGCATATATGTATGTGTACCTGTATGTATATGTATATGCATGCTACTGTACGTCTGTATAGATATATGTATGTACGTATACACACATACTTACATATATTTTAATATATATATATATATATATATATTCATGTGTGTTTGGATATATTAGGCCTTTCCTGTACACTCACCCACGTACTATGTAATAACAGTATCTTCTGTTCTTAGTGCAATTAGATTTTAACCGTAATATATATCATTCTGACGAGAGACAGTAGCTAAAATTAGTATGTTAAACAGTAGGATATGAGGTAACAAAACTGGTCTACGTCGGAAATTAATGTGTACAAAAAGTTCAAATGTGAATATATTGGTTTGACCGTGGAAAACAACTGTCTAAATTTGAAGGCACACAATCTTTGGCAATGAGAATGATGCACGACATCGTTGATTAGCAAAATTGGCGCAAATCTGTGGGATTCACAAGATTGCTTTGCTTTGCAGCCAATTGGTCGCAAACCTATGCCTACTATGCGGTATATTTTGTCAATATCCATTTTAAATAGAATGTGAAGGCTGGATGTATGTAGATGTCCATTTTACACACGCACACAAACACACACACACACAAATACTCACCCATACACTCAAACACGCACCGAAAAAGATGGAGCAAACATAATAATTGTTTCTACTTTTGGCACATGGCCAGTAATTATCTCAGTGTATTACTGGTACTTTATTTTATCGACCCTGTAAGGATGAAAGGCAAAGTGAACCTCTGCAGGATTTGAACTCAGAATGGCAAAGGCCGTAACTATGCGTCAAAGCATGGCGTCCGACCCTCTACCGATACTGCCAATCCAATACAAGACAAAAGAGAAGGCACAGAAGTAGGATATAGTCGTTGATGAAGTCACGGTGTGTGTGTGACGAACTTTGATAATTACGTAAGATATATATATATATATGTGTGTGTGTGTGTGTGTGTGCCAGTGTCTGTGTTTGTATACATACATATATATATATATATATATATATATATATATATATATATATATGTATATACTATTATATTTCTGAGTTGATTTTCGTTTACCTTTCGCACGCACGCACACACACACGCACATATATATATATATATGTATGTATATATATATATATATATACTCTTCTACGGCCTCGATATGAATACCCCCTCCGCCTCCGTGGTATTTTCTTCGTGGTTATAAGAGGCTTAGCTCTGTTTCTCGACCGTTATATCGCGTGACTATCTCCCCCTCCGCCTTTTTGGGATTCTTTCTCACGTCGTGTGGACGCGTTCTTGAGACTAGTAAAATGAGGTATCCTCTTGATAAGTCGGCAGACCTCGCAGGGACTCTATATCTTTGATATATTGTTTTTGTTTATGCCACGAAACTACGTAGTCGAGGAATTTAGGAGCAGTTTAGGTATGATACATTTTATTACTAATTATATCTAAATGTTTCTTCTCTCTTCATAATGTATTTTTAACTCTGATACTGGTTCAGTCTGGTTCAAACTGAATTGGTCTGTCCCAGTCATTCATTGAGCAACATCGGTGAAGTTGGCACCCTTAACTCACAGTTGGGTGCGGATGCATTCATGTATATATGTGTGTGTCCGCATGTATCTGTGTGTTCCTAAATATATTAATAACTCCCTCTGGTCGAGCAATCTTTGAAGTGTGGGGACAACTGGAAAGCTTCCATTACTCATACTTCACGCCTTCTTCACTACCTCTTCTACGGCCTCGATATGAATACCCCCTCCGCCTCCGTGGTATTTTCTTCGTGGTTATAAGAGGCTTAGCTCTGTTTCTCGACCGTTATATCGCGTGACTATCTCCCCCTCCGCCTTTTTGGGATTCTTTCTCACGTCGTGTGGACGCGTTCTTGAGACTAGTAAAATGAGGTATCCTCTTGATAAGTCGGCAGACCTCGCAGGGACTCTATATCTTTGATATATTGTTTTTGTTTATGCCACGAAACTACGTAGTCGAGGAATTTAGGAGCAGTTTAGGTATGATACATTTTATTACTAATTATATCTAAATGTTTCTTCTCTCTTCATAATGTATTTTTAACTCTGATACTGGTTCAGTCTGGTTCAAACTGAATTGGTCTGTCCCAGTCATTCATTGAGCAACATCGGTGAAGTTGGCACCCTTAACTCGCAGTTGGGTGCGGATGCATTCATGTATATATGTGTGTGTCCGCATGTATCTGTGTGTTCCTAAATATATTAATAACTCCCTCTGGTCGAGCAATCTTTGAAGTGTGGGGACAACTGGAAAGCTTCCATTACTCATACTTCACGCCTTCTTCACTACCTCTTCTACGGCCTCGATATGAATACCCCCTCCGCCTCCGTGGTATTTTCTTCGTGGTTATAAGAGGCTTAGCTCTGTTTCTCGATCCAATTACCATCAAATGTTGTTAAACATTGGGATTGAAAGTTATACTACTAAGAAAGAAAAAAACACACACGCCTCAGTGGAGTTTCACTATTTATTATTAGTCACGTTAGTTTAGTAACCGGCTGGTAATTTAATTTTCAAAGGCCTTTTGTAATGTATTATCTGGTTATAAATAATTAGGCACTATGTTTCCCCATTTCGTTTCGATTTTCTTCTAGTTGCACCATTATCTTGAGTTGTGTATATTTACATTGTTCCTTATTCTCTCTATTCCATTCTAGCCTGTATTCCTTTGATCAAAGCAAGTCCGATTTATATTGTTTTCCATGATAGTTTTCGATTTCGCCTCGATATTTTGTATACTCTGAACCCTGCCCTTTCTTTGCATGCAGATAATTGCACGCGGGAGCTGTTCCTTCTCGCCCTTACAAGTTTCAGTATTAGAATATTGATATTTATGTTATCTTATATATATGTATATATACACACACACACACATATATGTGTGTATATATATATATATATATATATATATTCATATGCGTTGTGTGTGTATGTGTGTATGCGTGTCAACGTCCACAATATTTTAGCAGTCACACTATGCTTTCAATCTTGTAAAAGCCACAGATATCAAGTCACATATTACGCCAGCTGATTCCAATTGTGCAATCCAAAAGAGATTTTCTTACTTTATCGCATGAAGTGCTTGAAATAAAAGTAAAATATCTCGCAAATAATTGTTTCTACTTTTGGCACAAGGCCAGCAATTACCCAGTACATTACTGGTACTTTATTTTATCGAACCCGTAAGGATGAAAGGCAAAGTTAACCTCGGCGGGATTTGAACACAGACCGTAAAGGGACGTAACTATGCTGGAAAGCATGGCGTCCGACTCTCTACTGATACTGCCAATCCACTCGCAAATAATGCTCTGCCTTCCGCAAAAGAACCATCGATTCATTATATAATATTATCATGAATGCACAAAACACGGAGAATTTTGAAAAAAATAAAACACCGTACATGAACAAAGTTACGTGGACATATCAGCATAAAAATCTTTCAAAACATAAACGACGAAAACATGATAAAATGAAGAAAATCTGCTGGTTGAATTATTTAGTAAGCATACGAAACGTACCTGCAAATATTTTAAATAACATGCCAAAAGAATCGGAAAAAACACCCGCCAAGCTCATTGAATTGAAAACCATCCTAGGCCCGGGAATAAAAAAATACAAAAACATATTTATTTACACATGGCCCACCTTCCACATATTATAAGGTCGTAACTGCAATAATATTACAGAAAATAAATAAAAACCCGGAGAAAAAATGTCGATTAACAAGGCAACGAAAACTGCAAAATTTATATGGTTGAAAAAAAATCAAATACTTAATGACAAAGACATGCCCAAATATTTATTGAACAATGAGGAATGGTGTCTGAACATGGTATGGGTTGACTACTATACGTGAATGTCGGAAATATTAACCATAACTAAAATAATATTAATAATTGGTGAAAACATGTCATGAGTAAATAGCGACAAATTACAAAAATACAATCGAAAAACAAAATAAGAATTATAAAAAAACTAACACACATGGCTTAGAAGACGAATATTGTGTCGGATCTGCGTCTCTACAATGTTTCTTTGTGTTTTCCTTTATGCATTTCTTATAACCCCTTCATCTAACATGTTAAAGCGGATTGGACTCGGGTGAAAATGCTATTGAAGGAAAACCACTTGATGTTCTATTTACAGTTCCAGATGAATATCAATCAGAAACACTGCTAGAGACAGTACAAAGATTTGTTATGAGATTACGGTTATATTAATGGGAAGCAATCTTGAAGATAGGAAATATGATTAAGATTTCCAATATCATATTAGTTAAAGCAACAGAAATATATAAAAAGAGAAAATCAAAGCAGAATACAAAACACTAATGAGAGGAAATATATGGAAGCAATATTATAAACACATTACATCACAGTGATAATATATAGTTATAATATTTTCACTTAACGATTCGGCAGAAAAATGACTGTATTTAGCATTCACTTTGAAATCTGTCAGAAATATATTTACTCCGAATAACAATAGAAAACTAATACATGCAGATAAAAAACGGCAGCTGAACATCAATTTGTTTTCCTGCTTTATCGAATCAACGCCAGTACAAAAAAAAAAAGACTGAAGTCTTCTTCATCTTCGTCACCCACTTACATCTGAGAGGGTTATTAGGCCAAAGTCCTCAGACACTTCTTCCAGTGGGTCTTGTCAGAAGCAACCGACTTCAATACATCTGCACCCCCAAGCGAGACCCGCCAAGCTCATGAACGTTATCCAACCATCTTACTCCGGTCTAACCCTTGGTTTTGCGAGTAAGATCTTTCCTGAGACATTCCAACTACATCCCTAATATCGGAGCTATGATATCAATTTGGAGAAGTAGCGGCTCTACTTGGAGGGACTCTCTGAACCCAATTTCGGCCGCTTGTGTTTGCGATCGTATTCTTTCGGTCATTACCCCAAATTCATGACCATAGATTGGCAAAAATACCGAATTGAAGATAGCGAGAATGGCTTTTTTTATCTACCTTCCTTCTTCTGACTACCGAATGCTGAAACTGGCGCATTACTGCACCACTTCCTGCAATTCTTGCACTTAATTCAGCCACCATCACTTGTTAATATGACCCTGAGATGCTTGAATTTCGCCACCTGCTTCAATGGAATTCCATTTCGATATAGAGTGCACTGTGCAGGCTTTCTTCAGAGGACGATTTTTCAGTTTCGCAACACTGTTCATTCCAGTCATGAAGCCCTCAGCATCAAACCTAACAAGTAAAAGTCAGAGATCACAGTCTGTCGAGTTAAGTAACACCATGTCGTCTGCAAATTCCAGCCGACTGATTTTACACCCACCTTTCACGATACCACTTCCAACCCGACTGCGCATGTCAATGCTTTTCTTAAAAAGAATGAACAAGAGAGTTAGCAATACGGTCTCTTCGCAGAGTCTGACTCCCACATCGAATAGATTCGATGTAGTACCATTTATACGAATACAAATTCTCGGTCATTCATATAGAGACATCAGGCCAGTAAGAAGCTGCCTTCCACAGCAGGTTCCACGGGGTTTACAAAACAGGAATACCCTTCTTGGCAAAACTCCCAGGATTTCTCGATGACCTGCCGCAGTGTACATATTTGTTTGCCTGTGTTGTTCCCGCGGCGAAAACCACACAGTTCACCAGCTAGCTTGGACTCGAAATCTCTATGCATCGTTTTACCAGATACTTAGCATAGACGTTAGCGAGGAGTCTTAACAAGGAGGGAGATCTCTCTGTAGCTGGAACAATGTCTGATAGCAGGTGCAGAGGAAGACCTCTTATTATGAAGTCTGTAGATGTTCTACCAGAACACTCTATTTGTTGATCTGAAGTCGGATTCCAGCTTAACCCTAAAGTACTCCCATGTTGTAACTTTGGACGCCTTTACTGTCTGTCTGCGATTTTCCGTGCTTCCATTACAGCAAGTGCAAGAAGGGGGACTTATTTCCAAGGTAAACTTTTTAAGCCTTCTTCCTTGCATGCATGGCATATTTACCCCCTTCATTGAACCAAGGAGTTCTCCTGCCATCTAGCGCCACACTAGGCCCCTTCTGCCTGCAGTATTTAACAGCTAAAGCAGAAACTACTTGGCTGAACATTCTTTTCTCTGTCTCAACGTCCTCAGTTTTCTCAGGCAGTTCTTTGAATTTTGATGCAATAGTATCTACAAATATATCCCTGACTTTCTTATCCACCAATGCTTCCCACCTTATCCTGCAGGTCATCCTCGACTAACCAGTTGTGTAGCTTCCTTGGCTTTAGTAAGTCTCAAGTTGTAGATAACCAGATGGTGATCAGTTGACAGCTCAGCCCCTCCCTTAATTCGAACACCCAGCACAGAATCAATGAGATCAAAATCAATAACAAAATCAATTATTGATCTCTGTCCCTGAATCTTCTTATACTCTGTCCCTGAATCTCCTTATACTCTGTATATTTATGGATGTATCTGTGCTGGAAGTAAGTGTTCATAATAGAGTGTCCATTGCTAGATAAAATGTATAATAAGACCTCTCCATTCTTATTTAGATCGGGGATTGCCGTTCGTTCCAAGCACGCCTTTCCAGTTTCTTTTCAATGTCAAAAATGTCATTCAATTGATCATATTTTCAACATTTCACACATCCATCGTTGGTGTTTAACAATTGATCCAGTTTAGCTTGTATGACTCGGGTTGAAACATTTGGTAAATTTAATTTCTTTTGCCATGAACGTTTTATTTCTTTAGCGATTTCTTTTATACGTTTTCTCTTTCCTTTGTTGAATGCACCAAAGAACGGAGAGCTACCAGCAATTTATATTTTGAGTGGTATCCTGCTTTTGTTTTTCAGTGATTGTTCTTCTGGTGGAACAGTTCCTTGTTTCTTATGTGATTCTTGAAAACGTATGAGATTTTTCATACAGATCTTTTTTTTTCTTTCCGTGGCGGAAGCAATTTTATGAGACAGTATACTTTAAAATGAATACTTGTAAATCTTTCAGCACATCAACGTCTTTCTTTCTCAATCAGGAAGCTTGGTTACTTGAAAGAAAGAAAAAGATTTGATCACAAAGAAAAACATTTTTCCTATTTGTCTTATCTATATGACAATCCAATCAGTGTTCACAGTTATATAATCCCACAAAATGCACGTCATAAATGTTTAGAAACTTCAGAAGGCTCCAAAAACTTCTAGCACGTCCCAGAAAGTCCTAGAAGGCTACACAAAGTCAGTGCTACTATATTTAAATACTATTTTATATACGATTATATATATATTAATATGTATATATATAAATATATATATACATATTATATATATATATATATATATATATATATATATATATATATATATATATATATATATATTTATATATATATATATATATATATATTTCGTTTCTGAATTTGTTTAGCAAGATTCTTTATCTGAAATCGTGTGTTGAAACCGATATTGTTATACTTTGGGAGGGTCATGTTGCCAATAATATATATATTCATATATATATATATATATATATATATATATATGAATGACGTAAAATAAGGAAATTATAAAAATTAACTTACTTACTAAAATTTCACTCCAACTAATTAGTTTCTGAAAGGAAAAAAACATGGTTTCCGAATGGAGAGCATGGAGAAGCCGTTTCGTCTTCAGGAAGTCTGTTCTCAGCTAATATACCTGGCGATGCGTGGACACGGGGAACTTATACAAAAATAATTCAGTGGATGGAAAAAAGCAAGCGTGGACTAAATTCCAAGACATTGAAAAAAATCACTGCCTATTTGGTCGGTGGCAAATTCAAAAGAATCAATCACGTGACATCGAGGGTAATCAGTGTTGAGTGGGGTGTTAAAAAGACAGTAGCCAAGCTGTTACTATGAACTATAGTAGCAGTTTTGGCAAATGTTTGCTCAACAAAATAATTTGGAGATAATTATAAAGAATTAGTATATCTACCAACATATATATACAGATTCATACCTATGCTAGAAAATATATAGGTTGTGTCATATATATATATATATATATATATATATATATATATATATATATATAATATAATAATAATAATAATAGTAAATGTGAAGACTAAAATCCGAAGAGGGCTCGATAAGGTTAATATATATGTAAATATCTAAAACCATAGAGCAATTATTTATTAAAATAACATATATTAAAGTTTAATCTGTTATTTTAAAATATATATATATATATGCGTGTGTGTGTGGGGGGGGGGGTGTATATGTGCGACGCGCGTGTGCTTGTGTGTTAACAATTTCACTACAGCAATCAATGCTAAGTCAATATTAAGAGAATGCATATGGGTACTATCTGAAATCACCGATACAGGTAAAAAAATACTACTCTAATGGCTGAGAATCATAAATGTGACAGCAAGATTGTTCTTTACGACACAGGATTAATAATAATAATTACAAAAAAGCACTTAACACGAACTAAATATAGAATATTGTCAGATTTGTCAGAAAGAATTATCACATTGTCTCGGTAGGGGCCAGCTATATCCAGGACACAAAGTTAGAATTTTCATACACTCGAAAGAGTGACAACCAACAGAAAACAGGTGGTATAGATAAATAGCAAAAATATGAGAAAGTATCTATACTTCGAGATTTGCCAATTCACTCAAACGGAGAGTTAAAGTATAATCAACCGTATACAGCTGCTAGGGGCCCCAATGGAGGGTATTTCATCTTCATTGAAGTAGGTTCTCGAACAGAATATAAGCCTCTAAAATATATCTGGAAACAGATAGCTAGAACGTGAGAATTAAAACACAAATAATACATATTGTAATAGAAGGCTTTGTGAATGATTTAAAATACGCATAAACATACAGAAATAAATGCTAAGGATTAGCAGTTATAAACCACATACAATGACAAAAACCCACGCATAACATGATATAAATTCGAAAATCTAAATAAAACTCTGGATCTCCCAAAGACACGGAGTGGTGTGTTCAGTGGAATAGGTGGTACAATGAACACACTATAACACTGACTATTCACACGACTATAGTCCATAGAAACACTATTGAAACGCGTAACACTAATCATACAGTATAAATGAATCATGTTGACTACCTAAAAAAATAATGATTTCTACTATAGGCACAAGGCCAGCAATTCGAGCAGAGGGGTAAAGTCGATTAAATCGACCCAGTGCATTACTGGTGCTATATTTTGTAAGGCAAAACTAACCTCGGTGGGATTTGAACTCACCACTCAACAAAATAATAACATATATTCCACGCAGTCTACATAACAACAACAGGATTGGTAGTATCGGTAGAGAGTCGGGCGCCATGCTTTACAACATAGAGTTACGGCCCTTTACGGTTTGAGTTCAAATCTTGTCGAGGTTAACTTTGCACCAGAAACGCACTGGGCTAATTGCTGGCCTTGTGCCAAAAGTAGAAACAATTCTTACCTGACGAAGCTGGAAAATTCTTGCATTTTACTAACCTAAGACTGCATTCTAAAACTACAACAGAGTTACGGCCCTTTACGGTTTGAGTTCAAATCCTGTCTAGGGCTTATTGCTGGCCTTGTGCCAAAAGTAGAAACAATTATTATGACAGCTGTGGCGTGACGCAGTTTCGCTTATATTCAAAATTGCGTTATTCACTAAAAATGATATATATAAGTGTCAATTAAATCCTAGCAAATATGTCGACATGTACTAACGTAGTAGTATAATAAATAGTTTAACGCTCCCATCTTCCAACCTTCAACGTCATCATTAGTAACAAGGAAAGAATTATTAATATCGTCTTAATTATACTCATGAATGTCAAAATCGTTGTCATCAACGATATCATCATCATTACTATCATAATAATCGTCGACAATGACATTCTAATACACAATATCATTAACACACCAGTTTTATCATGGTTATATTTCCCCGTAGTCGTAATCTCGGTATCATTATCGCAATACTGAAGATCGATATCAGAGCGAATATTTTCCTTCCATCGTTCGAATTATGATTTCTATTCATATATGAAATCTTCGACCACATTCGATAATTTGATTACTTCACTCGTTCTATGCTTATCTCCCCCTCACACATTCTCTCTCTATATATAAAGGCATATAGATATGTATGAAGTTATATTCATTCATACATATGCTCATATACATCTGTATATACATATATATACATGCACTCACTAACTCACACAAACACACACACACACACACACACACACACACACACACACACACACACACACACACACACACACACACACGCACACACACACACACACACACGCACACACACACACACACACACGCACACACACATATATATATATATATGGATGTTTGCGTGACTGTGTATGTGCTTGTTTATGTAAATAAGCGTGTATATATATACTATCGTGTGTCTACAAATGTAACCTTACTTTAAGTTGTCGGGAAGTCTTTCTATCGACTGTTAATAATTTACCATGATTGCGATTGGCATCGGAGCGATTAAAGTATTAATAGTTTGCTCTCGCAAAGTCGCGATCATATATTTAGATGTACATTGAATCGACATTCATCACTATGGTGCCAAACAGAGACAACACGGAATAGATTTCAAATCTAATCTATTGCTATAAAGCTTTTCTAATAAATCTTTCTCACAGAATATCGGTAGTATTTACTGGGACATTTTGGATATTACGTTAGGTCTTATAAATGAAGGCATTTCAAATTCGACCTACGTTCAGTTATATTGGTATTAATGGCTCAATGTGTGTATATATGCATATCTACGTAGGTGAATCTCTAAATATCTACCTAACATTCTGTGTGCGTGTGTGTGTGTGTGTGTGTGTGTGTGTGTGTGTGTGTGTGTGTGTGTGTGTGTGTGTGTGTGTGTGTGTGTGTGTGTGTGTGTGTATGCGTGTGTGTGTGTGTGAGTGTGTCAACGATTCATTTGTGAATGCCTATAGGTACATATTTATAAATGTATATGCATGTATGTAGGTTTGTATGTACGCACAGGTAGGGTACACAGGAGAGAAATGTATTATGAAAACATGTGGAGTTGAGAATATTTATATTAACACTTTGAATTATTTTGGCGTTATCAAACTGTTTCGTGCCAGTAAAAATTAGAAAAGTTGTTTGTATATGGTGGCTGCCAACTCGTTTTCGAGTATGGCCACTACTTTATATCCATGTAGGAGAACCCCTACCGATGCGCTGAACGAGTGTGAATTTTTAGTCCAGCCAGCGACTTGAAAACTCTGGCATAAACACTACACTTGTGACAATTATTGACACATAGTGCTGGGCCCTTGGTACCATGTGACGACAAGTGCAGAGAGATCTCCAGATATAAAGCAATGCCTGTTCCGTGAACCTTTTATAGTGAGCAAAAGCACTGCACAAAGCCAGTCCCACTCTCTTAACCAAGATGATATTTACCAAAAAGAAGAACAAGTCAACATCATTGGATACCATCAGGGTTGCAGGTGTTATATCAGAGTTTTCCTTCTCCTAGAATTCTGCCTTGACAAAGGCTAAGGGGTCATCTCTCCCGGTGATTTTGGATGGCCACTGACTCTTAAGAGCTCCTTTGCCCTTTGACAGGTTTTGGTTTTAGTCCTGCAGGATGTCCAAAGTGACCCTCCTCACCAAGAAACCTTGGTGGCGTTACCAGTTTAGTCGCCAACGACCCGACCATGAGGCAGGTTGTACTGGGATACAGGTTACCAGTAGCACCAACTGGTGACCTGACAAAGTTGTTTGTATATATATATATATATATATATATATATATATATATATACATATATATATATATATTAGAATTGGCGCTCTGAAATAGCGATATATACATGAATGTATATATAGTGTATTTTGCAATACACTGTATGCTTAATTAAAAGCATTCTGAAGACCTTACGCTATTGTTTTAGAATAGTGACAGTCTTGCTTACTTTTAATTTTCAGCAAACAGGGGAGATAAAGCTGACAGAGCTGTGTTTCGTACTGATTGGTACTTATCAAAGCCAAGTACTCCATCTGTTTGCTGATAAGTACCAATGGAGCATGCAAGCTTCGTTCCTCTCCACTCTGAGCAGATCTGCACACAATGCCCATGTCTCACTGCCATGTAACATTGCTGTTCATATGCAGGCATCATACAGTCTGCCTTTCATTTTTAGAGAGAAACCTTTGGCGGCCAATAGTGGTATAAGCTCTCTGAACCTTTTCCATCCCGTTCTGACTCTGGCTACTGTACTTTCAGAGCACCCTCCACCACTGCTGATTTTGTAACCCAGGTAATGGAAGGTGTCCACTATTTCTATAGAACCATCTGGGTAGTGGAAGGAGCTAGTATCCTGTGGGCACTTGCTACTTATTGCACCTGAGCACCGGCCACATATAAAATCTACATTCTTAGATAGCTTACCTGTGATACCACTACATCATTTCTGCACTCATACTTTGCATTTGGGACATAACATGGAATGTCTGCCTATTCCTTCCCTACACACTGAGCATGGCCATTTCCCAGAGCGGACATGTACCCTATTTTCCTTCCTACATACTAGAACTTTAGTCTCAGACAAGTTAACTTTAAGGCCTTTTTATTCTAGGCCATGCTTCCATGTTTGGAATTTCTTCTCTAGTTCAGCCATTGATTCACCTATGAGCGTTAGATCATCTCCATATAGAAGTTCCCATGGGCAGCCGGTCTTGAAATCCTCTGTTATAGCCTGAAGGGCAATAGTAAATAGGAGGGGGCTAAGGAGAGAGACTTGATGAACACCAACTTTTACGCTAAATTCTTCACTATATTCGTTGTTAATTCTAACCTTGCTGACTGTTTCTTTATACATGGCTTGTATAGATCTCACAAGCTATTCATCAACACCTAGTTTTCTAAGAGCCCACCAGATAATGGAGCGAGGGACTTTGTCAAAGGCTTTCTCCAGGTCTACGAAAGCTAAATAGAGGGGTTCACGTTTAGCTAGGTACTTCTCCTGTAGTTGTCGTACAAGGAAAAAAGCGTCTGTCGTACCTTTACCTGACACAAACCCAAACTGCATTTCATCTATATCAATTCGCTCTCTGATTAGTTGCGCTAAAACTCTTTCTGTGACCTTCATGACCTGGTCAATTAATTTAATGCCCCTTTAGTTTCCCCTATCTAGGCCATCTCCTTTAACCTTGTAGCAGTTAATGGGGATGCTGCTATGCCAGTCGTTTGGTATGACACCATTCTGTATGACTTCGTTTACTATCCAGGTGACCATAGTGTGTCCCACCGATCCAGATCCTTTCAGCATTTCAGAGACTATCTCCGAAGGCCCATCTGCTTTGCCTTTCTTTATAACTTTGATTGCCTTACTTATTATACTACCTTCACCTTGCACTGCTGGTCCCTCTATTGGAACTATTTGGAGTAGACTATCTTTTTTCCCATTTATTCTCCTCGTTTAGTAGCCTCTCGTAGTGACACTTCCAAGCTACCTTCTTATTAGCATCAGAGATGGCAAGTACATCATCATCCTTACGGACTTCTTCTCCCCGACAATATCCCGGTTTTCCTTAACACATTGTCTAGCAATCCTGAACACCTCACGTTTTTGGTCCTCACGTTGTAGAACATGCTTGATCTTTCTTTCCTCTGCTTCCCTTCTTGCAAAGTACACTTGTCTTCTAGCTTCCCTCCTGGCCACTTGATAGTGTTCTCTACCTCCCCCATCCCGCCATACTTTCAAAGCCTTCTTTTTAACTTTGATTGACTCCTGCACCTTACTGTTCCACCCCCAGGTTCCTCTTCCCCTGCCTATAGGTCTGCTCCAGCCACATATTTCATCTGTCGCCTTCAGTAGGTTAACTTTCAGCTATTCCCACTGGTCTTCTATAGTGAACGTCTCTAATTGATCTTCCTTACTGTCAAAAGAATCAAGTAATATGCTTTTAAATGTGTTACTGGTGGCAGCGATGATGCAGTGGCGACGGTGGTGACGGGGTAGTAGTACTGAAGTGATGGTGCTGTTGCTGCTGTTGGTTTGTATCTAGCTAAATTGTTTGTGGTGGTTGCGGCGGTGGTGGTGCTGGTGATGAAATTATTTGACTGTTGTTTTCTTCCATTTGTGACCATTTGTAACCATTTCCTTTTTTTACTATAAAATTTCTGATAAAAAATTAAATATTAAATATTGGAGCCCAATGACATAATGTTATGCGTGTCACTTCCTGAGAGTTGGATTGATGTCTTATGTCCCATTTGTAATAAGAATTATTCTATTACAATTGTTTTAAATATGTAAAAAATCAAAACTTACGGGAGCGATTCCATAAGACTCTATCCACCATGTGCGTATTCTTCCGTTTATTATTATTATTATTATTATTATTAGTATTATTATTATTATTATTGGCGACCTACGTAGTAAATCGTATCATCGTGAGCTCCGCAAAGGTTTGTTATTTACGTTTGTTAAAAATTGTCATTTATGGAAAATTTTATTGTTAACTGTTTATAAGCGCACATACAATGTTTTCCGAAAAGGACACCCAAAAAGATTGGGGCCTTGTGCCCAAAATTTAAACTTTTATTATTATCAAAAAATTTCTTTGAAAAAAAATGGCTAATTCACCTCTGCAACAAGCAACTGAAAGCCTTCCTCACAAATTAACACCTCACACCGACACCACTATTGTAAATGTTACTACGTTTGCCAACACAAAAAAAAATATATGCAGTATTTTAAATTTGTCTCAGGCAGACATTCATTTCCCGCCATTACCAATGACTGCAGGTGTTAAAGCCTCCACCACCACCGCGACAACCACCACCACCACCACCACCGCGACAACAGAAACAAAAGAAGAAAAAAATAAATTAACTCGTGACGTCGAAATGAAATCAAGCAAAATGGACTCTTCCCCACCAAAGACGACTGACGTCACCACAACTGAAAATAAAATTAATATTAACGATAGCAACAACAACAACAATGACATTATAAAACCGACCCTCAGTTTCGCCATCGTAGCAAAACAATTCGAAGCGTTCACGGTAACTCAAGAAGATTTAGAAAATGCCAAACAAATGGTAAAGAAAGATGGGTACAGGGTCAGCCTCAACCCCCCACCTAATAAAATGGAGCATCGGCGCCTATGCACCGTGTCGTATAGAACAATAAATGTAAAATCGCGCCGAGTGGAACGGGCATCCGAGTCCCAAATCCAAAAAGCTTTGGGACATGTGTGGGCAAGAAAAACCCACATCAGACGTGGGCAAAAGTATGGAACCGTGGATGTGTTCTTTGAAACACCAGAGGAGGCTAGAGAACACTCCATGGCCCCATTAAAAAGTGACGACTTCACACTCGTCCCAAGCTATTGTGGCCAGAGACTCGTAAAGATCAGGGTGACCCACGTTCCACCGGCCATCGAAATTCCCTGGCTAATAGCAGCTGTCATCGCCGGCATCGAGGCCAACACGAAAATAATAACAATAGCAAAAGAAAAGCAGGAAAACTGGTCCGGATCTGGGATGGAGCTCCTGATCCAAGCGGACCAAAAAAGCATTGAGGAGATCCCAGAGGTAATAGACCTCACTGACGACAGCCACCTCACGGTAATTGTCGAGGGCAGAAGACCTAGGTGTGTCGTTTGTGGTGAAGGAACCCACCTAAGGGCTTTCTGCCCTCAGGCTAAAAGGTTGAGGCCACCTCTCCTACCCACCCCAGTGACACAACCATCAACACCACCAGTAGCAGAGACGCCAGCAACAACTGTAGCAGCAACAACAGAAGCAACTATAACAGCAACAACCCCAGCAACAGTAGCAAAACCAACACCACTACCACCACCAGCAAAACCAACACCACCACCACCCAACGCTTCAGAACTAGCACCAGCACCTACACCATCCACCACACCACAACCAAAACTAACGGCTGTGGAGGATTTTCCACTCCCCGGCCTATCACAACTGGAGACAGATTGTGACGACGAGGAGTGGGAAACGATATCCGGTAAAAAAAAAAGAAACCAAAAAAGAAAAAAATTCTCTTCCTTCCCCCTCCAAAAACAAAATACAGAGGGAAACAAATAAACTAAGAAACAAAAAAGTTAGGACAGATATGCCACCATCCACACCAGCATCACCAACCCCATCAACCCAAACACCAACACCATCACCATCATTAACTCCAACACCACCATCACCTACACCACAAAAGTCACCAAAGAGCGTAACAGAAACAAACCCACAACAAACGCAAACAAAACAAAACAACCAAAACGATACACACTACACAGCATTAAATTTGAACAACAAGCAATTATTACACTACATCCAACACAACACCAGCATCACAGAAAAAGACTACACAACAACCCCAAAATTCACACCACCTCCACACATACAAATCACTCGCATCACACAGAAAACGTACATGACACTAAAACAAAAATTCCCCAAAGACATCGGAGACTTCCGACAAGCACTCTCCAGGAGGATTTATAAGGACATCCTTCCTGAGGAGGCCACAAGCAGTGAAAAGGATGGAAAAGCCGTCCTTCCCCTACGAGAAGTAAGGTAAGTGGTCTTTCCCATCTTTTCCACCCCTTTTCAACATGACCTCACTCAGAATAGGCAGCATAAATGCGCGTGGCTTGGGGTCGTCATGGAAGCAGGGCCACCTGCTCAACGACCTCAGGTCACTAAACATAGATGTAGTGGCCATCAGCGAGACCAGAATCTCCGAAGCACAGGCTTTCGCACCGATCTTCGGCGGCTACGATGTGTACGCATCTCCCAGCCGTCCGGGATCGGGAGGAGGAGTTGCTGTGCTTTTTCGGAGAGGTTTGGATCTTGCCATACGGGCCATCTTCCTGGACCCAGAAGGTAAGTTGGTGGTGCTGGACGTGACCAGCGGAGACGGGCAAGCTTTCAGGTTAGTGGCCGTCTATGCCCCGACAGGAGCAGGGCGGCCTGATTTCTTCCGGCGTCTGGAGACTTTTCTTGGAACGTCCCGCTCTTTAGTGTTAGTGGGCGACTGGAACGGGATCTTAGATGCACGCTGGGATTGTGTGGGATTAGTGGATAGGGAAGGAGGGTGCAAGAGTCTCACCAACCTGCTCAGACGTTTTGAACTGTCTGACAGGTACCGAATGGATTTCCCGAATGTACCAATGTGGACTTGGACAAATCGTATAGGGTCATCCAGATCATATCTAGATAGAGTATTTTGTAGGGAAATAGATTGGTCTAGCATAGGCTGTCCACAATTCAAGATAGTCAGCTACACGGACCACAAATTCGTGATCTGTGTGCTTGACTTAGATAGGCTTCATAGACAAGGACCCGGCTACTGGAAGCTAAACGCGTCCTTACCAGCGCGCAAGGCCTACAGAGACCGGATTAGCGAACTAGTTAAGCGGGCGTTGACGGGGGCCATCGTCAACAACAAGTGGTGGTTTGCTCTGAAAAGAGCAATTAGAATAGAGTCCATTAGGTTTAGTAAGACTTTAGCAATAGAGAAAAATAGAGCAGAGGGAGAATTAGTTAGAAAATTAGATGAGGCGCTTAGCAAAGGCATCGCGACCGACGTACTTGCGGCGAAATTGGCCCTTGACCAATTCTTCAATGCAAAGCACGAAGGCTGCGTTCTCAGAGCTAGGGTGCGTGCTCTCAGACACGAGGGGACGAAAGCCGTTCAATGGGCCCGAGTGGCGGAGGCGCGTCGTGGCAACAAATCCACGATCCGGTCTTTGGTGGACCACGACGGGCGCATGCTACTCGATCCCGGGCAAATGTGTGAAGCTTTTCAGCGACACTTCGCTCAACTGTTCGGGGGCAGTGGCGGGCCGGATCGAGGGATGGACTTTAGTGTCTACCTCGACGGACTGCCGCGGCTTTCGGCCACTGAGGCGGAGTGTTGCGAAAAGCCGATAACAACCGCTGAAGTACGGGATGCAATGACTAGTTGCACAAGGGGTAAATCGCCTGGTTTGGATGGTCTGCCCTATGAACTTTACGTACAAATGCCAAACTTGTTCGGAGGCCTCTTGGCGGACGTCTACTGCAACTGGCAACAGAACGGGAGAATTCCCAGCTCTGTGAGCCGAGGAGCGGTGGCGCTGCTGAGAAAGGATCCGAACAAGGGGGATAACATAGATAATTTTAGGCCCATAACTCTGCTAAACACAGAGTTCAAGATTTTGGCCAAGGTGCTAGCAAAGAGGTTGGCGCTTGTCGTTGGTGGTCTGGTGGGAGAGGCACAGACATGCGCCATTCCCGACAGATCCATCCACGACAACCTCCACCTCATGCGATACATCGTAGAGAGGGTAGCTAGGGAACCTGGCACGGGTGGGTCTTTGATCAATTTAGATCAGTCGAAAGCCTTCGATAGGGTCGACCATCGTTATCTAACGGCAGTCCTGAGGGCGGCTGGCTTTGGGCCCGTCTTCAGAGGCTGGATCGCTGCCATGCACAGCGACATCTGCTCTGTAGTGAGAGTGAACGGTCACCTTTCGGAACCGTTCAACATCATG
The DNA here is from genome assembly GCA_964016885.1 of Eledone cirrhosa. Lineage (NCBI taxonomy): Eukaryota > Metazoa > Mollusca > Cephalopoda > Octopoda > Eledonidae > Eledone > Eledone cirrhosa. The sequence goes on from OZ024743.1 coordinate 341,383,634, forward strand.
CGCTCGGTCCGCCAAGGATGTCCCCTCTCGTCCCTATTGTACGTATTGACTCTCGAGCCATTACTGCACAAACTGGAGACGTTGAGGGGGGTCCCGCGCGAACTAGGATGCGGAAGATCCGTGTCAGCATATGCCGACGATGTCACCGTAGTGGTGTCGAACGCCAAACACATCGAGGCGATCGGCACTACACTAAGAGAATACGAAGCGGTGACAGGAGCAATGATCAACCAGGAAAAGTCAGTGGGCCTGCAGCTCGGCACCTGGAGAGGCAGGTCCATGCCGTCCAACAGCGTCGTCGGGCGCTGGACGGACGGACCGGTTAAATTGCTAGGGGTCTGGTTCGGTCCAGACCTCCAGACGGACAAAAACTGGGACGAGGTGACGAGCAGGGTGGCTTCTCTCACCCAGAAATGGGCCCAGAGGAAGCTATCCCTGAAAGGTCGAGCGGAGGTGGCGAATGCGTACATCGCATCCGTCATCTACTACCGCCTGACCGTCGTACCTTGTCCTAAGCCCCGCCTGACTGCGCTGGAGCGTTTGCTCTTTCGCTTCTTGTGGAAGGGACGCGCTCCGATGGTCAGGCGGTTCATCTGCTGTCAACACCCGCTACGTGGAGGGCTGGGCATGCCGTGGCTGATGATGCGCAGACACGCGCTCAGGCTACGACATCTCCACCTCTTCCTCGACGGTGATCAGGTGTGGTCGCCGTTTGCAAGACACGTTTTTCCCCAGCTCGTCTCCTTGACGGAGCTGCAGTCCTGGGTCAAGCGAAGACCGAGAGGGAGCGCTTGGAGACTGGAATGTCTTCAGGCGCTCACAGGCCTCGATCAATCGGGCAATGTGATCGGTGGAAACTCCATCTTGGCGTTCTATAGGGGATTAGTGGAGGGGAAGAGCGACGACGTACTTGGAGAAAATCTAGGCGTCGACGAAAATCATCTAGCCAATCTCTTCGGAAGGACTTTCGGGCCGGGGCCTATGGACAACTTCCAGAAATCCCTGGCCTGGCAGTGCTACCGAGGAGCTTTGCCAGTTCGGGATAAACTCTACAGGCATGGAGGTGCCGTCAGCCGGGCATGTCCGAGATGCGCGCAGGGCGACGAAACCGTCCTGCACGCACTCGTCCAGTGTCCGAGCATTGCTGACTTGTGGGTTTATGTCGAACACCTGCTGTCACGTGTAGGACGGATCCAGCTATCAGCTGAGTCCATCGTGAGGATTGCCCCGCCCCCTTCCTTTAGCCTGGAAGGGCAGGCAGTTTTTATCTGCCTGGTGACCATGGCGAAAGAGATAGTATGGTGGACACGTTTGAAAGGGCTGAAGACGAGCACTTACCTCTTCGGTGATGCCCTGATTAACTTTTTCAAATTTCATTTGAAAAGGAAAATCAGGGTAGAGAGGGAAGTGCTCTCTTCCCAGCATTTTGTTGAAAGATGGGTGAGAGAAGCAAGTATGGCCCGAATGAATGGGCCTTCTCTGAGTATGTGTCTGTAAATTAAAGGTGGAAAACTGGGAGAGGGCACTTGCCCTGGTGGTCAGGGCCACTGTGGTCTTTTAATGGGCTTTCTCCACAAATGTCCCTTGGAAGTCTCCCCCCTATTGGGGAATTTTTCTTTGTTATTTTATTTCAACCTCTGTTTTTTTTACACGCAGAAATGCCCATTTGTACCGTCCTGTATTGTCCTGTACTGTCCTTAATGTCTACTTTATGTGAACCCTTGTGGTTAATAAAGAAAACATTATTATTATTATTATTATTAGTATTATTATTATTATTATTGGCGACCTACGTAGTAAATCGTATCATCGTGAGCTCCGCAAAGGTTTGTTATTTCCGTTTGTTAAAAATTGTCATTTATGGAAAATTTTATTGTTAACTGTTTATAAGCGCACATACATTGTTTTCCGAAAAGGACACCCAAAAAGATTGGGGCCTTGTGCCCAAAATTTAAACTTTTATTATTATCAAAAAATTTCTTTGAAAAAAAATGGCTAATTCACCTCTGTAACAAGCACTGAAAGCCTTCCTCACAAATTAACACCTCACACCGACACCACCATTGTAAATGTTACTACGTTTGCCAACACAAAAAAAAATATATGCAGTATTTTAAATTTGTCTCAGGCAGACATTCATTTCCCGCCATTACCAATGACTGCAGGTGTTAAAGCCTCCACCACCACCACCACCGCGACAACCACCACCCCCACCTCCACCGCGACAACAGAAACAAAAGAAGAAAAAAATAAATTAACTCGTGATGTCGAAATGAAATCAAGCAAAATGGACTCTTCCCCACCAAGGACGACTGACGTCACCACCTCCACAACTGAAACTAAAATTAATATTAACACAAATAACGATAGCAACAACAACAACAATGACATTATAAAACCGACCCTCAGTTTCGCCAGAGTAGCAAAACAGTTCGAAGCATTTACGGTAACTCAGGAGGATTTAGAAAATGCTAAACAAATGGTAAAGAAAGATGGGTACAGGGTACAGCTTCACCCCCCCCCCCACCTAATAAAATGGAGCATCGGTGCCTATGCACCGTGTCGTATAGAACAATAAATGTAAAATCGGGGCCGAGTGGAACGGGCATCCGAGTCCCAAATCCAAAAAAGCTTTGGGACATGTGTGGGCAAGAAAAACCCACATCAGACGTGGGCAAAAGTATGGAACCGTGGACGTGTTCTTTGAAACACCAGAGGAGGATAGAGAACACTCCATGGCCCCATTAAGAAGTGACGACTTCACACTCGTCCCAAGCTATTGTGGTCAGAGACTCGTAAAGATCAGGGTGACCCACGTTCCACCGGCCATCGAAATTCCCTGGCTAATAGCAGCCGTCCTCGCCGGCATCGAAGCCAACACAAAAATAATAGCATTAGCAAAAGAAAAGCAAGAGAACTGGTCCGGATCTGGGATGGAGCTCCTGATCTAAGCGGACCAAAAAAGCATTGAGGAGATCCCAGAGGTAATAGACCTCACTGACGACAGCCACCTCACGGTAATTATCGAGGGCAGAAGACCTAGGTGTGTCGTTTGTGGTGAAGGAACCCACCTAAGGGCTTTCTGCCCTCAGGCTAAAAGGTTGAGGCCACCTCTCCTACCCACCCCAGTGACACAACCATCAACACCACCAGTAGCAGAGATGGCAGCAACAACTGTAGCAGCAACAAAAGAAGCAACTATAACAGCAACAACCCCAGCAACAGTAGCAAAACCAACACCACCACCACCACCAGCAAAACCAACACCACCACCACCCAACGCTTCAGAACTAGCACCAGTGCCTACACCATCCACCACGCCACAACCAAAACTAACGCCTGTGGAGGATTTTCCACTCCTCGGCCTATCACAACTGGAGACAGATTGTGACGACGAGGAGTGGGAAACGATATCCGGAAAAAAAAAAGATCCCAAAAAAGAAAAAATTCTCTTCCTTCCCCCTCCAAAAACAAAATACAGAGGGAAACAAATAAATTAAGAAACAAAAAAGTTAGGACAGATATACCACCATCCACACCAGCATCACCAACCCCATCAACCCAAACACCAACACCATCACCATCATTAACCCCAACACCACCATCACCTACACCACAAAAGTCACCAAAATGCGAAACAGAAACAAACCCACAACAAACGCAAACAAAACAAAACAACCAAAACGATACACACTACACAGCATTAAATTTGAACAACAACCAATTATTACACTACATCCAACACAACACCAGCATCACAGAAAAAGACTACACAACAACCCCAAAATTCACACCACCTCCACACATACAAATCACTCGCATCACACAGAAAACGTACATGACACTAAAACAAAAATTCCACAAAGACATCGGAGACTTCCGACAAGTACTCTCCAGGAGGATTTATAAGGACATCCTTCGTGAGGAGGCCACAAGCAGTGAAAAGGATGGAAAAACCGTCCTTCCCTTACGAGAAGTAAGGTAAGTGGTCTTTCCCATCTTTTCCACTCCTTTTCAACATGACCTCACTCAGAATAGGCAGCATAAATGCGCGTGGCTTGGGGTCGTCATGGAAGCAGGGCCACCTGCTCAACGACCTCAGGTCACTAAACATAGATGTAGTGGCCATCAGCGAGACCAGAATCTCCGAAGCACAGTCTTTCGCACCGATCTTCGGCGGCTACGATGTGTACGCATCTCCCAGCCGTCCGGGATCGGGGCGAGGAGTTGCTGTGCTTTTTCGGAGAGGTTTGGATCTTGCCATACGGGCCATCTTCCTGGACCCAGAAGGTAAGTTGGTGGTGCTTGACGTGACCAGCGGAGACGGGCAAGCTTTCAGGTTAGTGGCCGACAGGAGCAGGACGGCCTGATTTCTTCCGGCGTCTGGAGACCTTTCTTGGAACGTCCCGCTCTTTAGTGTTAGTGGGCGACTGGAACGGGATCTTAGATGCACGCTGGGATTGTGTGGGATTAGTGGATAGGGAAGGAGGGTGCAAGAGTCTCACCAACCTGCTCAGACGTTTTGCACTGTCTGACAGGTACCGAATGGATTTCCCGAATGTACCAATGTGGACTTGGACAAATCGCATAGGGCCATCCAGATCATATCTAGATAGAGTATTTTGTAGGGAAATAGATAGGTCTAGCATAGGCTGTCCACAATTCAAGATAGTCAGCTACACGGACCACAAATTAGTGATCTGTGTGCTTGACTTAGATAGGCTTCATAGACGAGGACCCAGCTACTGGAAGCTAAACGCGTCCTTACCAGCGCGCAAGGCCTACAGAGACCGGATTAGCGAACTAGTTAAGCGGGCGTTGACGGGGGCCATCGTCAACAACAAGTGGTGGTTTGCTCTGAAAAGAGCAATTAGAATAGAGTCTATTAGGTTTAGTAAGACTTTAGCAATAGAGAAAAATAGAGCAGAGGGAGAATTAGTTAGAAAATTAGATGAGGCGCTTAGCAAAGGCATCGCGACCGACGTACTTGCGGCGAAATTGGCCCTTGACCAATTCTTCAATGCAAAGCACGAAGGCTGCGTTGTCAGAGCTAGGGTGCGTGCTCTCAGACACGAGGGGACAAAAGCCGTTCAATGGGCCTGAGTGGCGGAGGCGCGCCGTGGCAACAAAGCCACGACCCGGTCTTTGGTGGACCACGACGGGCGCATGCTACTCGATCCCGGGCAAATGTGTGAAGCTTTTCAGCGACACTTCGCTCAACTGTTCGGGGGCAGTGGCGGGCCGGATCGAGGGATGGACTTTAGTGTCTACCTCGACGGACTGACGCGGCTTTCGGCCACTGAGGCGGAGTGTTGCGAATAGCCGATAACAACCGCTGAAGTACGGGATGCAATGACTAGTTGCACAAGGGGTAAATCGCCTGGTTTGGATGGTCTGCCCTATGAACTTTACGTACAAATGCCAATCTTGTTCGGAGGCCTCTTGGCGGACGTCTACTGCAACTGGCAACAGAACGGGAGAATTCCCAGCTCTGTGAGCCGAGGAGCGGTGGCGCTGCTGAGAAAGGATCCGAACAAGGGGGATAACATAGATAATGTTAGGCCCATAACTCTGCTAAACACAGAGTTCAAGATTTTGGCCAAGGTGCTAGCAAAGAGGTTGGCGCTTGTCGTTGGTGGTCTGGTGGGAGAGGCATAGACATGCGCCATTCCCGACAGATCCATCCACGACAACCTCCACCTCATGCGATACATCGTAGAGAGGGTAGCTAGGGAACCTGGCACGGGTGGGTCTTTGATCAATTTAGATCAGTCGAAAGCCTTCGATAGGGTCGACCATCGTTACCTAGCGGCAGTCCTGAGGGCGGCTGGCTTTGGGCCCGTCTTCAGAGGCTGTATCGCTGCCATGCACAGCGACATCTGCTCTGTAGTGAGAGTGAACGGTCACCTTTCGGAACCGTTCAACATCATGCGCTCGGTCCGCCAAGGATGTCCCCTTTCGTGCTTATTGTACGTATTGACTCTCGAGCCATTACTGCACAAACTGGAGACGTTGAGGGGGATCCCGCGCGAACTAGGATGCGGAAGATCCGTGTCAGCATATGCCGACGATGTCACCGTAGTGGTGTCGAACGCCAATCACACATCGAGGCGATCGGCACTACACTAAGAGAATACGAAGCGGTGACAGGAGCAATGATCAACCAGGAAAAGTCAGTGGGCCTGCAGCTCGGCACCTGGAGAGGCAGGTCCATGCCGTCCAACAGTGTCGTCGGGCGCTGGACGGACGGACCGGTTAAATTGCTAGGGGTCTGGTTCGGTCCGGACATCCAGACGGACAAAAACTGGGACGAGGTGACGAACAGGGTGGCTTCTCTCACCCAGAAATGGGTGGAGAGGAAGCTATCCCTGAGAGGTCAAGCGGAGGTGGCTAACGCGTACATCGGGTCCGTCATCTACTACCGCCTGACCGTCGTACCTTGTCCTAAGCCCCGCTTGACTGCGCTGGAGCGTTTGCTCTTTCGCTTTTTGTGGAAGGGACGCGCTTCGATGGTCAGGCCTCCATCTGCTGTCAACACCCGCTACATGGAGGGCTGGGCATGCCGTGGCTGATGATGCGCAGACACGCGCTCAGGCTACGACATCTCCACCTCTTCCTCGACGGTGATCAGGTGTGGTCGCCGTTTGCTAGACACGTTTTTCCCCAGCTCGTCTCCTTGACGGAGCTGCAGTCCTGGGTCAAGCGAAGACCGAGAGGGAGCGCTTGGAGACTGGAATGTCTTCAGACGCTCACAGCCCTCGACCAATCGGGCATGTGATCGGTGGTAACTCCACCTTGGCGTTCTATAGGGGATTAGTGGAGGGGAAGAGCGACGACGTACTTGGAGAAACTCTAGGCGTCGACGAAAATCAACTAGCCAATCTCTTCGGAAGGACTTTCGGGCCGGGGCCTATGGACAACTTCCAGAAATCCCTGGCCTGGCAGTGCTACCGGGGTGCTTTGCCAGTTCGGGATAAACTTTACAGGCATGGAGGTTCCGTCAGCCGGGCATGTCCGAGATGCGTACAGGGCGACGAAACCGTCCTGCACGCACTCGTCCAGTGTCCGAGCATTGCTGACTTGTGGGTTTATGTCGAACACTTGCTGTCACGTGTAGGACGGATCCAGCTATCAGCTGAGTCCATCGTGAGGATTGCCCCGCCCTCTTCCTTTAGCCGGGAAGGGCAGGCAGTTTTTATCTGTCTGGTGGCCATGGCGAAAGAGATAGTATCGTGGACACGTTTGAAAGGGCTGAAGACGAGCACTTACCTCTTCGGTGATGCCCTGATTAACTTTTTCAAATTTCATCTGAAAAGGAAAATCAGGGTAGAGAGGGAAGTGCTCTCTTCCCAGCATTTTGTTGAAAGATGGGTGAGAGAAGCAAGTATGGCCCGAATGAATGGGCCTTCTCTGAGTATGTGTCTGTAAATTAAAGGTGGAAAACTGGGAGAGGGCACTTGCCCTGGTGGTCAGGGCCACTGTGGTCTTTTAATGGGCTTTCTCCACAAATGTCCCTCGGAAGTCTCCCCCCTATTGGGGAACTTTTCTTTGTTATTTTATTTCATCCTCTGTTTTTTTTACACGCAGAAATGCCCATTTGTACCGTCCTGTATTGTCATGTACTGTCCTTAATGTCTACTTTATGTAAACCCTTGTGGTTAATAAAGAAAACATTATTATTATTATTATTAATATTATTGTTGTTATTCCTTGAATCTCAGTCATTGATGTTGGTTAACTGGAAAGTCCGCTGGATTGAATATCAAGCCACTACCTGCAGCCTCAAATATTCAGGACGTATGAGAGGGTTCTTGCTGTTCCAAGCAAGCATGCCTTTTGAAGCGTTCCAAAAAGTGTGAAGGGGCCGATTTTCTTTAACCATCCCTGGAAACTTTTAGAGATAGTCCCCAGTGCGCCTATGACAATCGGGATCACTTTGACTTCATGGCAGTTCCAAATCCTTTTCACCTCCCACTTTAGGTCCTGGTATCGGTTAATTTTCTCCCTCTCCTTCTCTTGCACTCTCGTGTCGAACGGGCAGGCCACATCCACAATCAGACACGATCTTTTTTCTTTGTCCACAACCACCTATTATTATTATTATTATTATTATTATTATTATTATTATTGGCGACCTACGTAGGAAATCGTATTATCGTGAGCTCCGCAAAGGTTTGTTATTTCCGTTTGTTTAAAAATTGCCATTTATGGAAAATTTTATTGTAAACTGTTTATAAGCACACATACATTGTTTTCCGAAAAGGACACCCAAAAAGATTGGGGCCTTGTGCCCAAAATTTTAACTTTTATTATTATCAAAAAATTTCTTTGAAAAAAAATGGCTAATTCCCCTCTGCACGAAGCAGCTGAAAGCCTTCCTCACAAAATAACACCTCACACCGACACCACCATTGTAAATGTTACTACGTTTGCCAACACAAAAAAAATATAAGCAGTAGCAATATTTTAAATTTGTCTCAGGCAGACATTCATTTCCCGCCATTACCAATGACTGCAGGTGTTAAACCCTCCACCACCACCACCACCACCGCGACAACCACCACCACCACCACCATCGCGACAACAGAAACAAAAGAAGAAAAAAATAAATTAACTCGTGACGTCGAAATGAAATCAAGCAAAATGGACTCTTCCCCACCAAAGACAACTGACGTCACCACCAGCACAACTGAAAATAAAATTAATATTAACGATAGCAACAACAACAACAATGACATTATAAAACCGACCCTCAGTTTCGCCATCGTAGCAAAACAATTCGAAGCGTTCACGGTAACTCAAGAAGATTTAGAAAATGCCAAACAAATGGTAAAGAAAGATGGGTACAGGGTCAGCCTCACCCCCCCACCTAATAAAATGGAGCATCGGCGCCTGTGCACCGTGTCGTATAGAACAATAAATGTAAAATCGCGCCGAGTGGAACGGGCATCCGAGTCCCAAATCCAAAAAGCTTTGGGACATGTGTGGGCAAGAAAAACCCACATCAGACGTGGGCAAAAGTATGGAACCGTGGATGTGTTCTTTGAAACACCAGAGGAGGCTAGAGAACACTCCATGGCCCCATTAAAAAGTGACGACTTCACACTCGTCCCAAGCTATTGTGGCCAGAGACTCGTAAAGATCAGGGTGACCCACGTTCCACCGGCCATCGAAATTCCCTGGCTAATAGCGGCTGTCATCGCCGGCATCGAGGCCAACACGAAAATAATAACAATAGCAAAAGAAAAGCAGGAAAACTGGTCCGGATCTGGGATGGAGCTCCTGATCCAAGCGGACCAAAAAAGCATTGAGGAGATCCCAGAGGTAATAGACCTCACTGACGGCAGCCACCTCACGGTAATTGTCGAGGGCAGAAGACCTAGGTGTGTCGTTTGTGGTGAAGGAACCCACCTAAGGGCTTTCTGCCCTCAGGCTAAAAGGTTGAGGCCACCTCTCCTACCCACCCCAGTGACACAACCATCAACACCACCAGTAGCAGAGATGCCAGCAACAACTGTAGCAGCAACAACAGAAGCAACTATAACAGCAACAACCCCAGCAACAGTAGCAAAACCAACACCACTACCACCACCAGCAAAACGAACACCACCACCACCCAACGCTTCAGAACAAGCACCAGCGCCTACACCATCCACCACACCACAACCAAAACTAACGGCTGTGGAGGATTTTCCACTCCCCGGCCTATCACAACTGGAGACAGATTGTGACGGCGAGGAGTGGGAAACGATATCCGGAAAAAAAAAAAGAAACCAAAAAAGAAAAAATTCTCTTCCTTCCCCCTCCAAAAACAAAATACAGAGGGAAACAATTAAACTAAGAAACAAAAAAGTTAGGACAGATATGCCACCATCCACACCAGCATCACCAACCCCATCAACCCAAACACCAACACCATCACCATCATTATCCCCAGCACCACCATCACCTACACCACAAAAGTCACCAAAATACGAAACAGAAACAAACCCACAACAAACGCAAACAAAACAAAACAACCAAAACGATACACACTACACAGCATTAAATTTGAACAACAAGCAATTATTACACTACATCCAACACAACACCAGCATCACAGAAAAAGACTCCACAACAACCCCAAAATTCACACCACCTCCACACATACAAATCACTCGCATCACACAGAAAACGTACATGACACTAAAACAAAAATTCCCCAAAGACATCGGAGACTTCCGACAAGCACTCTCCAGGAGGATTTATAAGGACATCCTTCCTGAGGAGGCCACAAGCAGTGAAAAGGATGGAAAAGCCGTCCTTCCCCTACGAGAAGTAAGGTAAGTGGTCTTTCCCATCTTTTCCACTCCTTTTCAACATGACCTCACTCAGAATAGGCAGCATAAATGCGCGTGGCTTGGGGTCGTCATGGAAGCAGGGCCACCTGCTCAACGACCTCAGGTCACTAAACATAGATGTAGTGGCCATCAGCGAGACCAGAATCTCCGAAGCACAGGCTTTCGCACCGATCTTCGGCGGCTATGATGTGTACGCATCTCCCAGCCGTCCGGGATCGGGGGGAGGAGTTGCTGTGCTTTTGCGGAGAGGTTTGGATCTTGCCATACGGGCCATCTTCCTGGACCCAGAAGGTAAGTTGGTGGTGCTGGACGTGACCAGCGGAGACGGGCAAGCTTTCAGGTTAGTGGCCGTCTATGCCCCGACAGGAGCAGGGCGGCCTGATTTCTTCCGGCGTCTGGAGACCTTTCTTGGAACGTCCCGCTCTTTAGTGTTAGTGGGCGACTGGAACGGGATCTTAGATGCACGCTGGGATTGTGTGGGATTAGTGGATAGGGAAGGAGGGTGCAAGAGTCTCACCAACCTGCTCAGACGTTTTGAACTGTCTGACAGGTACCGAATGGATTTCCCGAATGTACCAATGTGGACTTGGACAAATCGCATAGGGTCATCCAGATCATATCTAGATAGAGTATTTTGTAGGGAAATAGATAGGTCTAGCATAGGCTGTCCACAATTCAAGATAGTCAGCTACACGGACCACAAATTCGTGATCTGTGTGCTTGACTTAGATAGGCTTCATAGACAAGGACCCGGCTACTGGAAGCTAAACGCGTCCTTACCAGCGCGCAAGGCCTACAGAGACCGGATTAGCGAACTAGTTAAGCGGGCGTTGACGGGGGCCATCGTCAACAACAAGTGGTGGTTTGCTCTGAAAAGAGCAATTAGAATAGAGACCATTAGGTTTAGTAAGACTTTAGCAATAGAGAAAAATAGAGCAGAGGGAGAATTAGTTAGAAAATTAGATGAGGCGCTTAGCAAAGGCATCGCGACCGACGTGCTTGCGGCGAAATTGGCCCTTGACCAATTCTTCAATGCAAAGCACGAAGGCTGCGTTGTCAGAGCTAGGGTGCGTGCTCTCAGACACGAGGGGACGAAAGCCGTTCAATGGGCCCGAGTGGCGGAGGCGCGTCGTGGCAACAAAGCCACGATCCGGTCTTTGGTGGACCACGACGGGCGCATGCTACTCGATCCCGGGCAAATGTGTGAAGCTTTTCAGCAACACTTCGCTCAACTGTTCGGGGGCAGTGGCGGGCCGGATCGAGGGATGGACTTTAGTGTCTACCTCGACGGACTGCCGCGGCTTTCGGCCACTGAGGCGGAGTGTTGCGAAAAGCCGATAACAACCGCTGAAGTACGGGATGCAATGACTAGTTGCACAAGGGGTAAATCGCCTGGTTTGGATGGTCTGCCCTATGAACTTTACGTACAAATGCCAAACTTGTTCGGAGGCCTCTTGGCGGACGTCTACTGCAACTGGCAACAGAATGGGAGAATTCCCAGCTCTGTGAGCCGAGGAGCGGTGGCGCTGCTGAGAAAGGATCCGAACAAGGGGGATAACATAGATAATTTTAGGCCCATAACTCTGCTAAACACAGAGTTCAAGATTTTGGCCAAGGTGCTAGCAAAGAGGTTGGCGCTTGTCGTTGGTGGTCTGGTGGGAGAGGCACAGACATGCGCCATTCCCGACAGATCCATCCACGACAACCTCCACCTCATGCGATACATCGTAGAGAGGGTAGCTAGGGAACCAGGCACGGGTGGGTCTTTGATCAATTTAGATCAGTCGAAAGCCTTCGATAGGGTCGACCATCGTTACCTAGCGGCAGTCCTGAGGGCGGCTGGCTTTGGGCCCGTCTTCAGAGGCTGGATCGCTGCCATGCACAGCGACATCTGCTCTGTAGTGAGAGTGAACGGTCACCTTTCGGAACCGTTCAACATCATGCGCTCGGTCCGCCAAGGATGTCCCCTCTCGTCCCTATTGTACGTATTGACTCTCGAGCCATTACTGCACAAACTGGAGACGTTGAGGGGGGTCCCGCGCGAACTAGGATGCGGAAGATCCGTGTCAGCATATGCCGACGATGTCACCGTAGTGGTGTCGAACGCCAAACACATCGAGGCGATCGGCACTACACTAAGAGAATACGAAGCGGTGACAGGAGCAATGATCAACCAGGAAAAGTCAGTGGGCCTGCAGCTCGGCACCTGGAGAGGCAGGTCCATGCCGTCCAACAGCGTCGTCGGGCGCTGGACGGACGGACCGGTTAAATTGCTAGGGGTCTGGTTCGGTCCAGACGGACAAAAACTGGGAAGAGGTGACGAGCAGGGTGGCTTCTCTCACCCAGAAATGGGCCGAGAGGAAGCTATCCCTGAAAGGTCGAGCGGAGGTGGCGAATGCGTACATCGCATCCGTCATCTACTACCGCCTGACCGTCGTACCTTGTCCTAAGCCCCGCCTGACTGCGCTGGAGCGTTTGCTCTTTCGCTTCTTGTGGAAGGGACGCGCTCCGATGGTCAGGCGGTCCATCTGCTGTCAACACCCGCTACGTGGAGGGCTGGGCATGCCGTGGCTGATGATGCGCAGACACGCGCTCAGGCTACGACATCTCCACCTCTTCCTCGACGGTGATCAGGTGTGGTCGCCGTTTGCAAGACACGTTTTTCCCCAGCTCGTCTCCTTGACGGAGCTGCAGTCCTGGGTCAAGCGAAGACCGAGAGGGAGCGCTTGGAGACTGGAATGTCTTCAGGCGCTCACAGCCCTCGACCAATCGGGCAATGTGATCGGTGGAAACTCCACCTTGGCGTTCTATAGGGGAGTAGTGGAGGGGAAGAGCGACGACGTACTTGGAGAAACTCTAGGCGTCGACGAAAATCAACTAGCCAATCTCTTCGGAAGGACTTTCGGGCCGGGGCCTATGGACAACTTCCAGAAATCCCTGGCCTGGCAGTGCTACCGAGGAGCTTTGCCAGTTCGGGATAAACTCTACAGGCATGGAGGTGCCGTCAGCCGGGCATGTCCGAGATGCGTACAGGGCGACGAAACCGTCCTGCACGCACTCGTCCAGTGTCCGAGCATTGCTGACTTGTGGGTTTATGTCGAACACCTGCTGTCACGTGTAGGACCTATCCAGCTATCAGCTGAGTCCATCGTGAGGATTGCCCCGCCCCCTTCCTTTAGCCTGGAAGGGCAGGCAGTTTTTATCTGTCTGGTGGCCATGGCGAAAGAGATAGTATGGTGGACACGTTTGAAAGGGCTGAAGACGAGCACTTACCTCTTCGGTGATGCCCTGATTAACTTTTTCAAATTTCATTTGAAAAGGAAAATCAGGGTAGAGAGGGAAGTGCTCTCTTCCCAGCATTTTGTTGAAAGATGGGTGAGAGAAGCAAGTATGGCCCGAATGAATGGGCCTTCTCTGAGTATGTGTCTGTAAATTAAAGGTGGAAAACTGGGAGAGGGCACTTGCCCTGGTGGTCAGGGCCACTGTGGTCTTTTAATGGGCTTTCTCCACAAATGTCCCTTGGAAGTCTCCCCCCTATTGGGGAATTTTTCTTTGTTATTTTATTTCAACCTCTGTTTTTTTACACGCAGAAATGCCCATTTGTACCGTCCTGTATTGTCCTGTACTGTCCTTAATGTCTACTTTATGTGAACCCTTGTGGTTAATAAAGAAAACATTATTATTATTATTATTATTATTATTATTATTATTATTATTATTATTATTATTATTATTATTATTATTATTATTATTATTGGCGACCTACGTAGTAAATCGTATCATCGTGAGCTCCGCAAAGGTTTGTTATTTCCGTTTGTTAAAAATTGCCATTTATGGAAAGTTTTATTGTTAACTGTATATAAGCGCACATACATTGTTTTGCGAAAAGGCCACCCAAACAGATAGAGGCCTTGTACCCAAAATTTGAACATTTATAATTATCAAAAAAAATTTCTTTGAAAAAAAACATGGAAGTCTCACGAAGCTGACAGCCTTCCTCATAAACTAACACCTCACACCGACACCACCATTGTAAATATTACTACGTTTGCCAACACAAAAAAGCAGTAGCAATATTTTAAATGTCTCAGGCAGACATTCATTTCCTGCCATTACCAATGACTGCAGGTGTTAAAGCACCACCACCACCACCACCACCGCGACAACAGAAACAAAAGAAGAAAAAAATAAATTAACTCTTGATGTCGAAATGAATTCAAGCAAAATGGACTCTTCCCCTCCGAACACCGCTGACGTCACCACCACCACAACTGAAACTAAAATTAATAATAACAAAAATAACGATAAAAACAACAGCAACAATGACATTAAAAAAACCACCCTAAGTTTTGCCAGAGTAGCAAAACAGTGCGAAGCATATCAGGTAACTCAGGAGGAATTAGAAAATGCCAAAAAAATGGTAAAGAATGATGGGTACAGGGTCAGCCCCCCCCCCCCACACACACATAATAAAATGGAGCATCGGCGCCTATGCACCGTGTCGTATCGAACAATTAATCTAAAATCGGGGCCGAGTGGAACGGGCATCCGAGTCCCAAATCCAAAAAGCTTTGGGACATGTGTGGGCAAGAAAAACCCACATCAGACGAGGGCAGAAGTATGGAACCGTGGACGTGTTCTTTGAAACATCAGGGGAGGCTAGAGAACACTCCATGGTCCCATTAAGAAGTGACGACTTCACACTCGTCCCAAGCTATTGTGGCCAGAGACTCGTAAAGATCAGGGTGACCCACGTTTCACCGGCCATCGAAATTCCCTGGCTAATAGCGGCCGTCCTCGCCAGCATCGAAGCCAATACAAAGATAATAGCAATAGCAAAAGAAAAGCAGGAGAACTGGTCCGGATCTGGGATGGAGCTCCTGATCCAAGCGGACCAAAAAAGCATTGAGGAGATCCCAGAGGTAATAGACCTCACTGACGGCAGCCACCTCACCGTAATTGTCGAGGGTAGAAGGCCTAGGTGTGTCGTTTGTGGTGAAGGAACCCACCTAAGTGCTTTCTGCCCTCAGGCTAAAAGGTTGAGGCCACCTCTCTTACCCACCCCAGTGACTCAACCATCAACACCACCAGTAGCAGAGATGGCAGCAACAACTGTAGCAGCAACAACAGAAGCAACTATAACAGCAACAACCCCAGCAACAGTAGCAAAACCAACACCAACACCACCCAACTCTTCAGAACTAGCACCAGCGCCTACACCATCCAGCACGCTACAACCAAAACTAACGCCTGTGGAGGATTTTCCACTCCCCGGCCTATCACAACTGCAGACAGATTGTGATAACGAGGAGTGGGAAACTGTATCAGGAAAAAAAAAGAAACCAAAAAAGAAAAAATTCTCTTCCTTCCCCCTCCAAAAACAAAATACAGAGGGAAACAAATAAATTAACAAACAAAAAAGTTAGGACAGATATGCCACCATCCACACCAGCATCACCAACCCCATCACCACAAACACCAACACCATCACCATCATTAACCCCAACACCACCATCACCTACACCACAACAGTCACCAAAGAGCGTAACAGAAACAAACCCACAACAAACGCAAACAAAACAAAACAACCAAAACGATACACACTACGCAGCATTAAATTTGAACAACAACCAATTATTACACTACATCCAACAACACCAGCATCACAGAAAAAGACTACACAACAACCCCAAAATTCACACCACCTCCACACATATAATCACTCGCATCACACAGAAAACGTAGATGACACTAAAACAAAAATTCCCCAAAGACATCGGAGACTTCCGACAAGCACTCTCCAGAAGGATTTATAAGACATCCCTGATGAGGAGGCCACAAGCAGTGAAAAGGATCGAAAAACCGTCCTCTACGAGAAGTAAGGTAAGTGGTCTTTCCCATCTCTTCCACTCCTTTTCAACATGACCTCACTCAGAATAGGCAGCATAAATGCGCGTGGCTTGGGCTCATCATGGAATCAGGGCCACCTGCTCAACGACCTCAGGTCACTAAACATATATGTAGTGGCCATCAGCGAGACAAGATCTCCGAAGCACGGGCCTTCGCACCGATCTTCGGCGGCTATGATGTGTACGCATCTCCCAGCCGTCCGGGGTCGGGGGGTGGAGTTGCTGTGCTTTTTCGGAGAGGTTTGGATCTTGCCATACGGGCCATCTTCCTGGACCCAGAAGGTAAGTTGGTGGTGCTGGACGTGACCAGCGGAGACGGGCAAGCTTTCAGGTTAGTGGCCGTCTATGCCCCGACAGGAGCAGGGCGGCCTGATTTCTTCCGGCGTCTGGAGACCTTTCTTGGAACGTCCCGCTCTTTAGTGTTAGTGGGCGACTGGAACGGGATCTTAGATGCACGCTGGGACTGTGTGGGATTAGTGGATAGGGGAGGATGGTGCAAGAGTCTCACCAACCTGCTCAGGCGTTTTGAACTGTCTTACAGGTACCGATTGAATTTCCCGAATGTACCAATATGGACTTGGACAAATCGCATATGATCATCCAGATCATATCTAGATAGAGTATTTTGTAGGGAAATAGGTAGGTCTAGCATAGGCTGTCCACAATTCAAGATAGTCAGCTACACGGACCACTAATTCGTAATCAGTGTGCTTGACGGGCGCTGGACAGACGGACCGGTTAAATTGCTAGGGGTCTGGTTCGGTCCAGACCTCCAGACGGACAAAAACTGGTACGAGGTGACGAGCAGGGTGGCTTCTCTCACCCAGAAATGGGCCGAGAGGAAGCTATCCCTGAAAGGTCGAGCGGAGGTGGCTAACGCGTACATCGCGTCCGTCATCTACTACCGCCTGACCGTCGTACCTTGTCCTAAGCCCCGCCTGACTGCGCTGGAGCGTTTGCTCTTTCGCTTCTTGTGGAAGGGACGCGTTCCGATGGTCAGGCGGTCCATCTGCTGTCAACACCCGCTACGTGGAGGGCTGGGCATGCCGTGGCTGATGATGCGCAGACACGCGCTCAGGCTACGACATCTCCACCTCTTCCTCGACGGTGATCAGGTGTGGTCGCCGTTTGCTAGACACGTTTTTCCCCAGCTCGTCTCCTTGACGGAGCTGCAGTCCTGGGTCAAGCGAAGACCGAGAGGGAGCGCTTGGAGACTGGAATGTCTTCAGACGCTCACAGCCCTCGACCAATCGGGCATGTGATCGGTGGTAACTCCACCTTGGCGTTCTATAGGGGATTAGTGGAGGGGAAGAGCGACGACGTACTTGGAGAAACTCTAGGCGTCGACGAAAATCAACTAGCCAATCTCTTCGGAAGGACTTTCGGGCCGGGGCCTATGGACAACTTCCAGAAATCCCTGGCCTGGCAGTGCTACCGGGGTGCTTTGCCAGTTCGGGATAAACTTTACAGGCATGGAGGTTCCGTCAGCCGGGCATGTCCGAGATGCGTACAGGGCGACGAAACCGTCCTGCACGCACTCGTCCAGTGTCCGAGCATTGCTGACTTGTGGGTTTATGTCGAACACTTGCTGTCACGTGTAGGACGGATCCAGCTATCAGCTGAGTCCATCGTGAGGATTGCCCCGCCCTCTTCCTTTAGCCGGGAAGGGCAGGCAGTTTTTATCTGTCTGGTGGCCATGGCGAAAGAGATAGTATCGTGGACACGTTTGAAAGGGCTGAAGACGAGCACTTACCTCTTCGGTGATGCCCTGATTAACTTTTTCAAATTTCATCTGAAAAGGAAAATCAGGGTAGAGAGGGAAGTGCTCTCTTCCCAGCATTTTGTTGAAAGATGGGTGAGAGAAGCAAGTATGGCCCGAATGAATGGGCTTTCTCTGAGTATGTGTCTGTAAATTAAAGGTGGAAAACTGGGAGAGGGCACTTGCCCTGGTGGTCAGGGTCACTGTGGTCTTTTAATGGGCTTCTCCACAAATGTCCCTCGGAAGTCTCCCCCCCCTATTGGGGAATCTTTCTTTGTTATTTTATTACATCCTCTGTTTTTTTTTACACGCAGAAATGCCCATTTGTACCGTCCTGTATTGTCCTGTACTGTCCTTAATGTCTACTTTTTGTAAACCCTTGTGGTTAATAAAGAAAACATTATTATTAATATTATTATTATTATTGTTGTTATTCCTTGAATCTCAGTCATTGATGTTGGTTAACTGGAAAGTCCGTTGGATTGAATATCAAGCCACTACCTGCAGCCTCAGATATTCAGGACGTATCGGAGGGTTCTTGCTGTTCCAAGCAAGCAAGCCTTTTGAAGCGTTCCAAAAAGCGTGAAGGGGCCGATTTTCTTTAACCATCCCTGGAAACTTTTGGAGATAGTCCCCAGTGCGCCTATGACAATCGGGATCACTTTGACTTCATGGCAGTTCCAAATCCTTTTCACCTCCCACTTTAGGTCCTGGTATCGGTTAATTTTCTCCCTCTCCTTCTCTTGCACTCTCGTGTCGAACGGGCAGGCCACATCCACAATCAGACACGATCTTTTTTCTTCGTCCACAACCACCAGGTCAGGTCTATTGTGTTCCAGTTTTTTGTCCGTCTGTATCCTAAAATCCCACAGCACCTTCACCTGATTGTTCTCCATCACCGCCTCTGGCCTATGCTCATACCATTTCTCAGAATGTGGTAAATTGTTTACTTTGCACAGGTGCCAGTGGATCACCCTGCCCATCACATCGTGTCTCCAGCCGTTATAGTGGGTCTGGGCTAGGTGTTTACACTCGGACACAATGTGAGCCACAGTCTCCTCTCTCTCTCCACAGAACCTGCACAGTGGGCTAGCCTCCTCCTTGTAGATATGGTGCTTCAACCACTTCGTTTTGAGGGCCTGCTCCTGCGCAGCCATTAGCATTCCTTCTGTAGCCTTTTTGAGGTCTCCTCTTCTCAACCAGTTCCATGTCTGTGGATCTCTAAATTCAGTTTTCTCAAAGAAGGTACTATGAAGGGATTTTCCCTTAAGGCTGCTCTTCCTCCTTGATGTTATTTCCTCCTTGGACATCCCCTGGCCTACTGTCCCCTCCTTCAGTACAGTTCTGAGCATTGGCTCCTTACTATAGGTCACGTATTTGTATAGGTTGTTTTTCTCCATCTGAACACAGTCCTCTATGCTGATAAGACCTCTTCCACCCTCAGATCTCCTTAGGTAGAGTCTATCGACATCACTCCTCTTGTGGAACATGTTGTAGATAGTCAATAGCTTCCTAGTCTTCCTATCCATTTCTTTTTGTTCAGCAACATTCCATCTCAGAATTCCCGCACTGTACCTAATAATAGACACAGCTCGGGAATTTACTGCGCTTATGGCATTTCTGCTGTTCAGATGTGACTTCAATACGCTCCTTACTCTCCGAATGTATTCAGTTCCTAACAATTCCTTCATTTTTTTGTTCTTTATGCCATCAGCCTCCAGAACGCCCAAATACTTGTATCCTTCCTCAGAGTCAATTTCCTTTATCATCTCACCTGTTGGTATCTGGATCCCGTTACTTCTGCTCAACCTACCCCTCTTCATCACAATGACTCCACATTTACCAATACCAAACTGTATACATATATCACTGCTGAAAATACGGACAGTGTCAACAAGCACATCCAACTCCTTCTCACTTTTCCCGAAGAGCTTAAGATCGTCCATGAAGAGGAGGTGATTGATGGTAAGCTCTCCCCTTCCCAACTTGTATCCTGCTCTCACTTTTCGCAGCATAATGGTCAAGGGCATCAGGGCAAGGACAAACAACAGAGGGGACAGGCTATCTCCCTGGAAGATACCTCTCTTGATCTTCACGCTTCCCAAGGATACTCCAGTTGATGTCAACTCTGTCTCCCAGGACCCCATACTCCTGCCTAGCAACTGTCTGATGTTATCTGCCACCCTGAAGATCTCCAGGCTTTTGGTGATCCAGGAATGAGGCACCATGTCAAATGCCTCTCTGTAGTCTATCCATCCCATGGCAAGATCAGTGTGTCTCCTCCTGCAATTCCCCATTACCATCTTATCAATAAGTAACTGGTCCTTTGTACCACGTGACTTCTTTCGGCATCCTTTCTGTTCGTCCGGTAACAAGTTGTTTGTGTGGAGGTGATGGTAGATTTCCTCAGACACAATGCTCGTCAACAGTTTCCACATTACGGACAGACATGTGATAGGTCTATAGTTGGTAACATCATTACCCTTGATTCGGTCTTTCATTATCAGAACTGTGGTACCTTTTGTCAACCACTCTGGCACCTCTCCCGACACCAAGCAGTCATTGAACATGGCCGTCAGCTTCGGGTGGAGGGATGTTAAATATTTAATCCAATAGCCCTGCACACCATCTGGGCCTGGTGATTTCCAGTTGGTTATTTTTTGGGCCTGCCCCTTAAGAGTTTCAACTGTGATACTCAAATCAGTTTGTTGTTGTGCCTGCTCGCCGACCTCCCTCTGTACTGACTCAATCCACCCTGCCTGGGCATTGTGTCTAACATCCTACTCCCATATTCCTCTCCAGAATGTTTTAGTTTGCTCCGCCCCAGGGATCAAGTCGTTGCCTCTTTCTTTCCCCTCAAGCTGTCCAAACAGCATCTTCTGGTTGTTGTCGAACATGCGGTTCTGTTTATACTGACTGACTCTGTTCTCGTATCGCCTGATTTTGGCACTCTTTGCTACAATGCGTTGCTTCAGTTCCACTATGATAATATTTAGCTTTTTCCTCCTAGTTTTGTATTTTATTTCCAGTCTATTTTTAGTGCCTATGTTTTTTAGTGTCCCATTCAGTAGTGACTCAAGCTTTCCTATGTCATTTCTCATTTCCCCGATTTGCCCACTCAGTCGCTTCTTCCACCACGGCTCTGCTCTTTCTTGTCTATTGTTTCCTCTCGCTTTTATACCAAGTAGTTTCCTCACCGTATTTGCTGTTGCTTTGAGGATATTGTTGCACTGGTGAAGGCTCCTCGCCTCAAGGTATGGGATGACTTTGTTTACCTTAGCTGTTGTTTCTTTTAACTTTTTCCTGTCTACAAATCTTAGGTTCATAGGTCTCCCACTATCATTGTTCAATTCATCTACCACTAAATTTAGGATGTCAACCGAATCTTGTCCTAGCCCGTCAGCATTCATCTCCTCAGTGGCCGTATCTCTGTTCCAGGTATTATTTATCTCAGTATTCAGATCATTGTCTGCTTCGGGTGGTTCCTCCGTTCTCAGGACCTCTTCACCTTCATTTCCCACTGGCTCGCTTGTCTGGCATACTACACCCGCCATCTCCAAGCCATTCTCTCTGCTCAGTTCCTCCAGTTCCAGCTCGCTTATCCATCCATTAGTTCTTATTACCCGAGCCTGCCCGGCCAATTTTTGTTCATCTAATTTAAATAAACCAATATTATTATTATTATTATTATTATTATTATTATTATTATTATTATTATTATTATTATTATTGTTCTTTGAGTCTCAGTCATTGATGTTAATTAACTGGAAAGTTTGTTGAAATGAATATCAAGCCTCAAACATTCAGGACGTATCGAAGGTTCCTTGCTGTTCCCTGTAAGCATGCCTTTTGCGGTTTTACAAAAAGCGGAGCTGGAATAATCTTCTTTAACCATCCTTGGAAACTCTTTGACATAGTACCTAGTGCCCCTATGACAATCGGGACGATCTTGATTTTATGGCAGTTCCAAATCCTTTTTAACTGCCACTTAAAATCCTGGTATCTGGTAATTTTCTCCATCTCCTTCTCTTACACTCTCGTGTCAAATGGGCAGGCTATATCTACAATCAGGCACGATCTTTTTTCCCTGTCCAAAACCACCAGGTCAGGCCTATTGTGTTCTAATTTCTTGTCCGTCTGCATGCTAAAATCCCTCAGCAACTTCACCTGATCGTTTTCTAACACCGACTCCGGCTTATGCTCATACCATTTCTCAGAATGTGGTAAATTGTTTACTTTGCATAGGTGCCAGTGGATCACCCTGCCCGTCACATAATGTCTCCAGATTTTATAGTGAGTCTGGGATAGGTGTTTGCACTCGGATACAATGAGACCCACAGTCTCATCTCTCTCTCTCCACAGATCCTACACAGTGAGCTTGTCAATATGGTGTTTCACCTACTTCTTCTGAGGGCCTGCTCTTGCGCAGCCATTAGTATACCTTCTGTAGCTTTTTTAAGGTCTCATGTTTTTAACCAGTTCCATGTCTGTGGATTTCTAAATTCCGTTTTCTTAAAGAAGGTGCTATGAAGGGATTTTTCATGAAGGCTGCATTTCCTCCCTGTTGTTATTTCATCCTTGGACATCCCTGGTCTATTGTCCTCTCCTTCAGTACAATATTGAGTATTGGCTCCCTGCTATCAGTCAAGTATTTGTGTAGGTTGTTATTCTCCATCTGAACACAGTCCTCTATGGTTATAAGACCTCTTCCACCTTCAGATCTCCTTAAGTAGAGTCTATCAACATCACTCTCCTTGTTGAACATGTTGTAGATAGTCAATAGCTTCCTAGTCTTCCTATCCATTTCTTTTTTGTTCAGCAACATTCCATTTCAGAATCCTACACTGTACCTAATAATAGACACAACTCGGGATTTACAACATTTATGATATTCCTACTATTTAGATGTTATTTTAATACGTTCCTTACTTGCCTTATGTATTCAGATCTTATCAATTCCTTCATTTAATTTTGTTATTGATGCCATCTGCCTCCAGAACACCTAAATATTATTATTATTATTATTATTATAGTTGCATTTATCTTGCTTTATGTTCATACGAGTTATCACCAAGTCACACCCAGTGACTTCAAGAGATAACAAGGTCCGCCATGTTCAAGAAAGAACATACATACACACACATGCATCTTTAGGTGTTTAGACTTGTGATGTACTTATATTGACAGAATCCTCCTTAGTATATAGGCAGTTCCCATTAGTACTATCTTCTGTATGTCTCCTATACGTGGGTTTCCTGGGATTTGCGATAAGTAATCATTAGACCCATTAGGTATCATTGCTAGAGCGCCTACAACCACTGGTATTGTTTTAGTTTTCAATTTCCACATTTTTCCAATTTCTATCTCTATTTTCAAATGTTTTTATAGATACATTCTTGTCTATTGGAACGGATATATCAATTAGCAGGCATACACTCTTTTTAAAGTCCTTCAGTATTATATCAGGTCTATTTGCATCTATTTTTCGGTCTGTTTGGATGCTAAAGTTCTACAAGATTGAGATGTGATCTTTTTCAAGTAAGGGAGGTGGTTGATGCTCCCACCATTTCTTTTGATGGGGCAGATCAAAATGCATACACATTATCCAATGTATGTATTGTGCAGCTGTCATGCCTGTTTAGGTATTCGGTTGGAGCTATAGGACTGCAAATTAAAATTATATGATCAATGGTCTGTGGTTGTTTTTTATATACATGGCATAATGGGTTGCATCCATTTCTTATTATGTTGGCTTGGTAATTTTATCTTGTGCTGATATAATCAGTCCATCAGTCTCCGATTTCAGTACAGAGGATGGGTTAAAGTTTTGTCAACATCAGGATTGTTAGCTCTTTCTGGGTATTTTCCATACAGAGGCATTTCTTGCCATTTCTTAGCCAGTTTCTGTAGCAGTTCTTACTTTGCAGTTACTTTTGCCTGCTTTGCTTTTTCTGTGTTTTCCTTTTCAGCAGTAAATGGGACTTCTGAAATGTGTAGTCCATTACTGTATCTTTGTGCATCTTTTGTAATGGAGTATGATCTTTTGATTCTTTCGTGTTTCAAAACGAGTTTGATCATCCAATCATGTGATTCCCTTAGATATGTAGATAATCCAATTGTTGCAGTTTTCAACGCAATATCTAACTGGACTAACCCACGTCCTCCTTTTTTCCTAGGGAGATATATTCTATCTGTATCTGCCTTAGGGTGATGCATTCTGTGCATGGTGAAGCATTTTCTAATTTTTGTATCGAGCCTACGGATCTCTGTGCTTGACCAGTTGATGATATTGTAACTATAGGTTACTACTGGTATGGCAAGCGTGTTTATGGCATCGATCCTATTCCTTGCATTCAATTCCGTTCTTAAGATTGCTCTTACTCTGCGGTAACATTCCTTCCTTATCCTTTCCCTCAATGTCCAGTGCTTGATTCCGTCTCCTTCACGAACACCTAGATATTTGTAAGTTTCCTGTTGATCAAGTTCTGTTATCACATTCCCCCGATCAAGATTAATGTCTGAACTTTTCAGCAGCCTTCCTGAGAAATAAAAAAGGTGATAAAGAGTGACCCTTTAAAATTCGACAATTAATATTAACTTTTCCAGCTTCAAGTGATTCCTTTTCACTATTCAAAAGGAGTGTCGTTTTCCATGTCTTCATACTGAATGACAAAAACCTCCTGACAACGGGGGATATTTTGAAAATCTCTAAACATTTTTCAATCCAACTGTGTGGCAAACTATCGAATGCTTTTTTATAATCTATCCAAGCAATCGACAGATTTTTGTATCTATTATGACAATTTTCCAGTATCATTTTGTTAACCAAAAGCTGATCCTTACAGCCATATGAGCCTCGTTTACATCCTTTCTGCTCATTGGGAAAGAGATCATTTGTAATCAGGTGGTCATATGTATATTCAGTTAGGACTGATGTTAACATTTTATACACTGAAGTCAAGCAAGTTATCGGTCTGTAATTTTTGGGATTGTTTGTCTCATCATTCTTCGGAAGCAGGAACGTAATGTCGTTAAGTAGTCATGATGGTATCTTTTCTGGCTCCTTAACTATTTCATTGTAAATTTGGGCTAACAGCTCATGAGACTCTGTGAAGGCATTTATCCAGAAATTTGGTATTTTGTCTTTTCCTGGGGATTTCCATTTGCTGGTTTTCTAAGAGCCAAACGCAACTGTTCAACTGTTATATTTTCCCATATTTGTTCCTCAAGGTGAGCTGTATCTTTCATTTGTCTGTCTATCCATGGGGCATGTATATTATTAACTTTTTCTTTGGCCCAGATCTTTTCCCAGAATTCTTGCACTTCCTCCTTGGTTGGTATTGATTTAGCACTTATTGTTGACTTGCCAATTTTTCTGTAGAAGTTTCTTTGGTTGTTTTTGAACATATTATTGTCCTTATAGAATCTAGATCGTTTTTCAAAGCGCCTTATACGAGCAGCTTTGGCCGACACTTTTTGCTTGATTATTTCTATCAGCATGTCTATGTCACATGTTGATTTTATACTGTACTTTTTTTTCAATTTTCTAAGTTTAGTTTGTTTAACAGGTTCACCTACTTTATAGTTTGTTAACATTTCTATGTCAGATCGGAGAAGGTTTATTTGGCGATTGATGTTCTCTTGCCAAGTAGATTTCTTGTGGGAATTCCTTTGTTTTTTCATCTTCACTCCACATAAGTGAGTGGTGACTTTAGCCGATGCATAATAGAGATGATTTATATCAGTAATGTTTAGTTTGTTTGTGATGATAATGTTTTTGAGAATTATGTTAGTCTTGTGTATTATCTTTTGGTTCTGTTTGGAGTTCTGGATCTTAGGGAGGGTGTCTCGTTCCCCCATGTCAGATTCTTTCATTTTCATCCATTCGATCATAATTTCATCCTTCAAGTTGGCAAGTTCGTTCTCATTCATTTCTTTATCATTTACGATCTCATTATTTTCGAATTTTTGTATCGAGCCTACGGATCTCTGTGCTTGACCAGTTGATGACATTGTAACTGTAGGTTACTACTGGTATGGAAAGCGTGTTTATGGCATCGATCCTATTCCTCGCATTCAATTCCGTTCTTAAGATCGCTCTTACTCTGCGGTAACATTCCTTCCTTATCCTTTCCCTCATTGTCGAGTGCTTGATTCCGTCTCCTTCACAAACACCTAGATATTTGTAAGTTTTTTCTTGATCATGTTCTCTTATCACGTTCCCCCGATCAAGATTAATGTCTGAACTCTTCAGTAGCTTTCCTCTGGTGAACGTTGCTTTGGCGCATTTATCTAGTCCAAACTCCATTTTAATGTCATCACTGAACTGCTTCACAGTCGATAATAGCCCTTGCAATTGTTCATCATTTTTTGCAAATTGTTTCAGGTCATCGATGTAGAACAGGTGATTAATGGTTTTGTCATAGACTTTATATCCATGTTTTGTTTCATTGAGCATTTTACTTAATGGTATAAGAGCGATGCAGAATAAAAGCGGTGATAAAGAGTCACCCTGAAAAATTCCACAATTAATATTAACTTCTCCAGCTTCCATTGATTTTGTCTCACTATTCAAAAGGAGTGTCGTTTTCCATGTCTTCATACTGAATGACAAAAACCTCCTGACAACGGGGGATATTTTGAAAATCTCTAAACATTTTTCATTATTATTATTATTATTATTATTATTACAGTTGCATTTATCTTGCTTTATGTTCATACGAGTTATCACCAAGTCACAACCAGTGACCTCAAGAGACAACAAGGTCCGCCATGTTCAAGAAAGAACATACATATTCACACATGCATCTTTAGTGTTTAGACTTGTGATGTACTTATATTGACAGAATCTTCCTTAGTATATGGGCAGTTCCCATTAGTACTATCTTTTAGTACCACTGGTATTGTTTTAGTTCTCAATTTCCACATTTTTCCAATTTCTATCTCCAGGTCCTTATACTTGCTCAATTTTTCAAATGTTTTTATAGATACATTCTTGTCTATTGGAACAGGCATATCAATTAGCAGGCATACCCTCTTTTTGAAGTCCTTCAATATTATATCAGGTCTATTTGCATCTATTTTTCGGTCTGTTTGGATGCTAAAGTTCCACAAGATTGAGATGTGATCATTTTCAAGTATGGGAGGTGGTTGATGCTCCCACCAATTCTTTTGATGGGGCAGGTCAAAATGCTTACACATTATCCAATGTATGTATTGTGCAGCTCTGTCATGCCTGTTTAGGTATTCGGTTGGAGCTATAGGACTGCACATTGAAATTATATGGTCAATGGTCTCTGGTTGTTTTTTGAATTACACGGCATAATGGGCTGCACCCATTTTTGATTATGTTGGCTTGGTAATTTTTTGTTGGCAGACACTGATCTTGTGCCGATATAATCAGTCCTTCAGTCTCCGATTTCAGTCCAGAGGATGCCAACCACTGATGGGTTAAAGTTTTGTCAACATCAGGATTGTTAGCTCGCTCTGGGTATTTTCCATACAGAGGCTTTTCTTGCCATTTCTTAGCCAGTTTCTGTAGCAGTTCTTTCTTTGCAGTTACTTTTACCTGCTTTGCTTTTTCTGTGTTTTCCATTTCAGCAGTAAATGGGACTTCTGAAATTTGTAGTCCGTTACTGTATCTTTGTGCATATTTTGTAATGGAATATGATCTGTTGATGCTTTCGTGTTTCAAAACGAGTTTGATCATCCAATCATGTGATTCCCTTAGATATGTAGATAATCCAATTGTTGCAGTTTTCAACGCAAATAGTTTTAGGTCATCGATGTAGAACAGGTGATTAATGGTTTTGTCATAGACTTTATATCCATGTTTTGTTTCATTGAGCATTTTACTTAATGGTATAAGTGCGATGCAGAATAAAAGCGGTGATAAAGAGTCACCCTGAAAAATTCCACAATTAATATTAACTTCTCCAGCTTCCAGTGATTTTGTTTCACTATTCAAAAGGAGTGTCGTTTTCCATGTCTTCATACTGAATGACAAAAACCTCCTGACATCGGGGGATACTTTGAAAATCTCTAAATATTTTTCAATCCAACTGTGTGGCAAACTATCAAATGCTTTTTTATAATCTATCCAAGCAATCGACAGATTTTTGTGTCTATTATGACAATCTTCCAGTATCATTTTGTTAACCAGAAGCTGATCCTTACAGCCATATGAGCCTCGTTTACACCCTTTATGCTCAATGGGAAATAGATCGTTTGTTATCAGGTGGTCATATGTGTATTCAGTTAGGACTGATGTTAAAATTTTATACATTGTGGTCAAGCAAGTTATCGGTCTGTAATTTTTGGGATTGTTTGTCTCATCATTCTTCGGAAGCAGGAATGTAATGCCGTTAACTAGCCATGAAGGTATCTTTTCTGGCTCCTTAACTATTTCATTGTAAAGTTGGGCTAACAGCTCATGAGACTCTGTGAAGGCATTTATACAAAAGTTTTGTATTTTGTCTTTTCCTGGGGATTTCCATTTGCTGGTTTTTCTTAGAGCCAAGCGCAACTGTTCAACTGTTATATTTTCCCATGTTTGTTCCTCAAGGTGAGCTGTATCTTTCATTTGTCTGTCTATCAATGGGGCATGTATGTTATGAACTTTTTCTTCGGCCCAGATCTTTTGCCAGAATTCTTGCACTTCCTCCTTGGGTGGTATTGATTTAGCAGTTATTGTGGACTTACCAATTTTTCTGTAGAAGTTTCTTTGGTTGTTTTTGAACATATTATTGTCCTTATAGAATCTAGATCGTTTTTCAAAGCGCCTTATACGAGCAGCTTTGGCCGACACTTTTTGCTTGATTATTTCTATCAGCATGTCTATGTCACATGTTGATTTTATACTGTACTTTTTTTTCAATTTTCTAAGTTTAGTTTGTTTAACATGTTCACCTACTTTATAGTTTGTTAACATTTCTATGTCAGATCGGAGAAGGTTTATTTGGCGATTGATGTTCTCTTGCCAAGTAGATTTCTTGTGGGAATTCCTTTGTTTTTTCATCTTCACTCCACATAAGTGAGTGGTGACTTTAGCCAATGCATAATAGAGATGATTTATATCAGTAATGTTTAGTTTGTTTGTGATGATAATGTTTTTGAGAATTATGTTAGTCTTGTGTATTATCTTTTGGTTCTGTTTGGAGTTCTGGATCTTAGGGAGGGTGTCTCGTTCCCCCATGTCAGATTCTTTCATTTTCATCCATTCGATCATAATTTCATCCTTCAAGTTGGCAAGTTCGTTCTCATTCATTTCTTTATCATTTACGATCTCATTATTTTCATTTGGAGTTTCATCCTGAGCATGCACTCCCTCCACTTTTTCGATCCTTTCTTTAAT
Source organism: Eledone cirrhosa (assembly GCA_964016885.1). NCBI lineage: Eukaryota > Metazoa > Mollusca > Cephalopoda > Octopoda > Eledonidae > Eledone > Eledone cirrhosa. The sequence continues at coordinate 341,412,995 of OZ024743.1, forward strand.
TTGTTCTGTTGCCAGTGATTTCGCCCCAAACCTGGGATTCGAAGTGTTACAGTTTACCTCGTTTTCACTGACACATGTTTCATTTTCCCTTCGCTGACTTTGTGCTAATAGCTTGATCTGATCAATTTCTATCTCAGTTAGTAACTTTTTTCTTACAATATTTCTTCGTATATTGGCTAGTTTTTTTACTGTCAATATAGCCTCTGTTTTCGGGATGTTTTTTTCCAGTTGATATATGTCTGTTCTGTATTCGATGTATTTGATGGGTAGTACATGGCAGTGTAGAAAGCCTCAAGGACTTGTTGCTGTTGTTGTTGTTTTGTTGTTGTTGTTGTTGTCGTCGTCGTTGTCGTCGTTGTTGTTGTTGCTATTATTATTATCATCATCATCAGCAACATTATCGTCGTCGTCATCGAGGATTATCATCGTAAAGATGATGATTATAATCAGAAAGATTGTGATAATGATTGTAATGGTAATGGTAGGCGTATAGCCGCCAGTTTGATTAACCACATTGCGATGTTGCCTGACAGCTCAGCAAAATATCCATTAAACACCAGTGAAAAGACTATCAATAGGAGAAAAGTAAAAAAAAACCCATAATTTATAAACAAACATGTTGACGAAAATCAATGTGGATAACAAATTAGATAACTTATATTTTATATAACTGATGAATCCCAAACATATGTAAACAGAAACAGTAGCAGTTAGCGTCACACAAATCAAATCATGATTATATACATTTAGATGAAAAGAGAAAAAATGTGTATTCCTTCACAAAGGAAATCATTATTTATTCAGTCACAGTTTAAAAGACGAATCCATATGCATGTGCTGTTTTAATGATTTTAATATTTGAAATGCGACCAAGTTGGAGTATTGATATCTCTTGTGCAAAAAAAACTGTAAGTCGAAAAGACGGATGTGTTCGACAAACTGATTTACAGAAATACATTCACGTACATACATACATACAAACGCATACATACATATATAAATACACACACGTACATATATAAATACACACACACACAGGCGCGCACACACACACACACACACACACACACATATATATATATATATATATATATATATATACATATATAGTATATATACATATATATATATATATATATATATATATATATATATATATATATATATATATATATATATATATATATATATATATATATATATATATATATATATATATATGTATATATATATATATAAAATATTAAAAAAATAATGAATAAAACAATGAAACAGTTCCTTATATTAAACAAAAAAAGTTCATTATTTAACGATCGTTTCTAGGATATATATGTGTTAGAATTGGCATGCATATTCAACAGATCTATGTACAAAATTATACAAAATTATACAAACTATCAAGATTAAATATACATACCAAACACACATATATGCCGTCTTCAGAAATAATGAAATATATTTATTGATAATAACAACAATTCAAAATTTCAGGTCCGTTTGGGAACAGAGTTCAAATTGACCAATGAAAATACAAAAAATTTTATGCAGTTTGGTGTGTGTATATACATGTAATTAACTTCGTACACATATTTATATAAAGATATATGCTCACATGCATACGCATGCCAAAAAGATGTATGCAAATACAAAAATTCAAGGCTAATGTCTCTGTAAGTTTATAATCCACAGATAAAATGTGTATAGACACATAAATATGAAATAAATGTATACACACATTCATATACTCACACATATACGTACACTCACACACACACGCGCGTATATGCATAAACATACACATAATTACGAACATACATACACACACACACCCCCACACACATATATATGTGCATATAGTATTATCATAAGCATATGGACATTAATGCACGCACATAAACACTGCCACACACATTTAGATCAAGATACAGAAATTAGGTGGGAGGGGGGGAGAGGTCAGTATTCAACGGTTTCGGCAGACTGCTTATTTATAGATGTATCTATAAACTTAGAAATAAAAAGAAAAGAAAAAGAAAAAAGAAAAAAGAAAAAAGAAATATATCAAGAAAATATATATATATATATATATATATATATATACATATACACATACAACACACACACACACACATATATAAACATATACATATATATATACACATATATACACACATACATATATATATATATACACATATATACACATATATACACACACATTGTACATAGATCTGTTGAATATGCATGCCAATTCTAACACATATATATCCTAGAAACGATCGTTAAATAATGAACTTTTTTTGTTTAATATAAGGAACTGTTTCATTGTTTTATTCGTTATTTTTTTAATATTTTATCTTGACTCTGTATTCCGTTTATCTTTCACCGAAAGTGATTTTTCATTGCATCTCTTCTTTCCATGATATCCGGACTACATTGAGTTCTTCATACGGATTGGACACTACCGTAAACTCTTGGTAGATTTATCTACATAATTTTGCTCCTATTTTCACGGAAATATTCGTATTTTTGTACTGTATGTGTGTATTAATTTTATATTTATGTATATACATATATATGTATGATTTTGTAAACCCATATACATTTAGTTGAGCTCTTTCAATTGTCCATCATCCATATCACAATGGAAAAACAATATTTGGGAACCTCTTTAAAGAACATACCAATACCTTCTAAGGATGACTTCTTACTCCTTATGATTCAAAAAACTAATAATTTTATCAGAAGGGTTAGATGGAGGGCCTACCAATTCGATAAAAAATCTAAACATGCAGATGGGAAATATATGTATGATTTCAATACTTACAAGAATCCACCACACAACTCTTTACTTGAAGACTTTGAGAAAGACCTTTTTAATTTAATTAAACACCTCAAATTTAAAAAGTATAAATCCGTCTTTCAAAGGGACCTTGATTCTACCCTATTGGACCTAAAAAAGTCTAAAAAAATCCATGTCCACTCGGACAAAACTGGTAACTTGTATCACATGGATATTGAACATTATAATGAGTTCATATATAAAGAACTCAGGAAAAATTATAAAAAATCTAATAATGCGTCACTCACCAACATCAACAACAAAACACACAACATAGTAAAAAAACTAAACATTGAAGATAGAACTGAACCTTTGGCATTGAAAAGACCACACTTCAACCTGAAGGATCATAAATCAAACTTTAACTCAAATCCTTCTATAAGACTTATATGTCCCTCCAAATCAGATATTGGAATAATTAGCAAAAAAATTTTGGATAGAGTCATCCCACAAATAAGAAAACACGTTATTTTACCACTCTGGGAAAACACCTCCCAGGTAATTAAGTGGTTTAAAAGTATTAGATGTAAATCTTCTGCTTCATTTCTACAATTTGATATAGATAATTACTATTCTTCTATATCACCTATACTCCTGAACAAAGCATTGATATTTGCTAAAAATAGATCTAACTTAACTTTGGATGACATTAATATTATTACACATGCTAGACTAACACCTATTGAATTTCAGAATGAATACTGGACCAGAAACACATATAGTAATCTATTTGATATTACTATGGGTTCAAGCGATTCCGCCCAAATTACTGATCTTGTGGGCCTCTTTCTCCTTTTCAACATAAATGCCTCCTTTCCCCACCTTAAAGGTGGTTTATATCGTGATGACTGTCTTCTTCTTTCCAACAACCTTAGCCTTTCAGAAATAGAAAAAAACAAAAAGCATATTAGAACTTTCCTTAAAGACTATTATAGTCTTCATATTACTTTTGAAAAAACAAGTAAAGTAGTAAATTTCCTAGATATAACTTTAGACTTAGCTACGGGTATCTACCAACCTTACCATAAACCAAACCAAAACTTACATTACATACACTCACAATCTAATCACCCTAAATCTATCCTTAAAAACCTTGCATATAATATATCACTTAGAATTTCTAACCTTTCTTCTAACCAAGATGTATTTGATAAAAATGCGACCTTCTATAACGAAGCTCTAGATAGAAGTGGCCACAAAAATAGATTAGAATATATACCTTCTACTAAAAATACTAAAAACATACAACCTAATATTACCAACAAACACCAAATGAAAAGTACACACCTAAATGCCACCCACACTATACCCCAAAATACCAAATCTTCTAATATAAAATATAGTAACTCTCAAAAAACTACTCATCATACAACTCTAATAAATATTAATAATAAAACTCCTAATAAAAAAGATAAAACACCTAAATCTACAAATATAACTAAAAATGGTTGTGGTGAGATCATTAACATTAATCCTCCTAGTAAACATCACGATACAACCTATAAAAATAATAAAAATAATAAACAACATAGAAACCGTAATAGACGGGTTACTTGGTATAATGCTCCATTTAATTTACAAATTAAGGATAATATTGCTAAAAAATTTTTTTATATCCTAGAGAAAAACTTCCCGCCAAACCACAAATACCATCAAATCTTAAATAGGTCTACAGTTAAATTCTCATACTCAACAACAAATAACATAAAACAAAATATAAGTGCCTATAATGCATATAAATGTAAGAAAACCATAAGTATACCACCAATACATCAAACTAACCATAATATCTCCTCAAATACAGAATTAACGAAAGGTTGTAACTGTAGAAACAAAGCAAACTGCCCATTAAAAGGGAATTGTCTTGTTAACAACATAGTCTATAAATGTAATGTTAAAACTAAAGATTCTATTTGCTCATATATAGGAGCTACTTCTAATAATTTTAAGACAAGGTTTAATACCCACAAGCATAGTTTTAAAAATGCCGCACTGGCTAATACAACATCTCTAGCAGAAAAAATCAATAGTTATAAAAATAAGAATATAGAATATGATTTGACCTGGAGTGTGCTAAAAAGAGCCACCCCTTATCAAAATAATAGAAATGAATGTAGATTATGTTCCCAAGAACTATTTGAAATAATGAAATCTAAGGATATCCTATTAAATAAACTACAGGAATTAATTATATCGTGTAATCATAAACTAAAAAAAACATTTAAATATTATAAACCTAATTAATAACATTATTTTAGAAATTAATATATAATTTAATTTAAATGTTAGTTAACCTAAAAATTTAATTTAATTAAAATTCTACTACAGATGAGAATATAAAATATTGTGTAATCATAAATTGTGAAAAACCTTTAAATATTACTAATATATACTTAGTAATTTAATTTATAGATTAATTTTAATTTATTTAACCCTTTATTAAAATTCCTTTACAGATAAAATATAACAAAATATCGTGTATTCAATGACAGAGAAATAATTTTTAGTATTATAGACCTAATTAATATACATTTTAGAAATATATTTATAATTTGGTTTTAAATTTAGTCAACCTAAAAATTTAATTTAATTGGCTTAAAATTAGTATCCTAATACAGACGGATTGCAGAGTGTCATGTAATCATAGAATGGGATGTGTTTTGGATGTATACCTAGTTAATATATTCTTTGCAATTTTTGAAAAAATATGTATATGTATGTATATATATGTATGTGTATGTATGTATATATATGTGTATATATATATATGTATGTATATGTATATGTATATGTATTAATTTTAATTTCTGTTTACATATAATTATATTCTACTATTGATAAAATACAATATCTGTTTTATTTATTATATACCTAATTAACATATACTATAGAAATTAATATATAATTTTTAATTTAGTTAACCTATAATTTATATTCTACTACCGATGTAATACTTTATTTGTTTTTTCCCTATTACTAAATTCATTTCCTAATATTGATACCATAACGTTAATAATTTTAATTTAGTTATACTATAATTAATACTCTACTACTATTTAACTTCAAAATTCTG
>OZ024743.1:341423906-341493906 GCA_964016885.1 Eledone cirrhosa
GTAAATGTATGTTATTGTTTGAACAGAACTATTTTGATCACATATATTTTCTTAGCCATCCAACGAGTTGGTAATAAGCTCCAAGGACGGAGAAGGATAACTGGGAAGATGGCAACCTCCAAGATAGAGGAGGTAGAGCTATATGAACTAGGCATGGTCTTATTAACAACGGATGGAACTTTACGAAAACCAGCGTGTTTTTCAGCCGCCAATAAAACCATCACTGATCTAACAATGCAATGAACCTTGCATTAGAACCTTATTGTTAACTCACTATTTTGCTGAATTATCAAAAGAAATATCGAAAATTTACCTCATCAACGTGATATGAAATACTACTTTGAACAAACAATGAATACAAATCACCGATGGAAAATTATTTCTACATAATTAAAATCTATGGTTCATTTCTTTTTCATTTTAGATCCTATAAACGTGAAAAATGTGGCCTGCATGTACACAGTCGAAAACGGAAAAAAAACATGCAGCCTGGCTACAATCAACAAGTGTTGGAATAATTTGTTTGCCTATTAGTGGCACAGCATTCAAAAGAAACCAAACTGTGCAACCCTAAATATGTTTGTATCACCTCGTATTTTCGCCTGAATAGCTGTTATGTGTAATGAATTTAGGACCCAATTGACATGACGTTATTCCAACAAATAATTTTCCATATAAATATATGGGTGGTAAAATTCAGTACAATTAATTTTGCCATAATATGTTTCTTTTAAACTGTGCTTTGTTGCCAGTTTTGAACCGAGCTTCCTGTCTGAGGATATATCCATTCTTGCTCCTGAAAGTCTCGCTAGCCTGGTGAAATGTCATACAAATTGCACATCATTCTCACCATTAAAAAGTAAAGAAAAGAAATAATATTAAAATCAGTCACATACGAAAGACACGAGGTTCATGTCTCCCTCTATCAGGTTTTTCATAAAAAAATTGACTCAAAGATATATGAATGAATACAACTATTAGAAACAGTTTCTAGCAAATGGGACATCCTGTTTTGGCGCTCTCCTGTTAGAAATAGAAGTTAAAATTTCCATCAGATCATACTTTACTTTCTTCAAAAATATTAAATGAAAATAAAATAAGTCCGACAAAAGGCTGATACAAAAAACGAATTCTTTATCAAAAGAGAAATAATCTGAGGCGTCAGCTTTTCTTTGCTCCTTTTCTAGTTCGTCTAACACGAGCGTCTAGCAAAGTTCAGAAAATAAACAAAAAAAGCTCTTTCCTTTCTTTCTTTTTTTCTTTCATTCTTTCTTTCTTTCTTTCTTTCTTTCTTTCTTTCTTTCTTTCTTTCTTTCCTTCTTTTTTTCTTTTTATTTATTTATTCCTCTTTTTTTTCGGTTAGGCGTTTTCTCTTTACTTCATAGATAGTCTCTGCCTCGTGACTATTACTTCTCTGTGAATCATGGCTGCCTTATTAATTGTAAACACTGCAACAGCCATGTTTTGAAAACAAATAAGAAAAGTTGTTGAATAGAGTGAAAAAGATATATAGCATTTACTTCCCAGAGTAAAATTCTTTATCATTCTTTTCGTAATTTGCAGTCGAATAGTGTTGAGATACTTTCATTTTATTTCTTACGTTTATCTTTATGTTTTTGTTCATATCACTTTTGTAAAGATCACAGACATTTAAAACATGTCTGAAATCATGATGATTGTGATGATGTAGAAGATGATGATGGTGATGATCAAGATGAAGATAAGGATGATTATGATGATTATATAAAATAATAGCAACACCGCATAACACATATCATACGTAATACACAGAAGAAACACTAAACTAATACCAGAACCAACAAAAATAAATCCCATAACTGCAAAGCAAAACAGATGTTTCATGTACACACACACACACACACAAATATATGTTTATACATATATATATAAATATATATATATATATATATATATATATATATATATATATATATATATATATATATATGCACGTACATTTCCACGCTCATAAGAGATAATGCTGCAGACACCTGAACCACACGGAGGGGTGCCTGAATGAAGCACATAATAACAACAATAACAGCAACAACAACAAAAACAACAACAACAACAATAATATTGATACAACAACTATTTAAAAGTGTCCTCATATTTTTTTGTCTTGGTAATACGATTTCATTAAATTGTTTTTTTTTAATGATGTTATTTATATTTTTATTTTTTTATCATTTATCTTTTGGAATTGTAAATGCAGTATATTGTCATTAAAATTCTGCTCATGATATCTGGTAGAGAACTCTTTTTAGAGAGAAACGAGGAAACATAATTTATGAGCCATACAAACTCCATCAGCGTTTGTTAGATCATTTCCTGTCTTCCGCCATGATGAATGTCTTTCTAGTAGAAAAAAAAAAAAGGCTTTATTATAATTTTTTTTAATCTGAAAACATTCAGCTTCTTGTAAAGAGAAATGCATCACTGGCCAACAGTTGAAAGAAACGCCGTTCATTGTTATTAGAACTATATAGCATCATACTATTGTTTTTTTCGATAATTTTCCAATATTACGATAACAGCATCCCACAAAAACATTTATTGTCAGGTGCGAGCTAAGCTGAATTCCTCCTGTATCTGTGTTTGTGTGTTTATATATTTGCACGCTTCGAATATGAGTGCCGTGTCGTATTTCGCTATTATTTTAGGTCCCTTTAAGCCAAATGTTGACTTAAAATTTACGAAAGCTCATTATGCTGGAGCTTATATTTTCGTTGGAGTTTAAGCAATCGAAATTCCTAGACGCTCGTCTTCCATAAAGATGAGCCATCCTTTGCAGGTATTTATTTTCAAATGAATGCACTGGAGCAACTTGAAATGATGTATTTTGCTCAAGCACAAAACGCAGCAACCCGTCGAGGAATTGAATATACTGCATTACGGTCGTAAGTCCTTCACTCTATCCACTCCGACGTGCGCCATCACAAAGACAGACTAGCTATTCGATAGATAATGTATTTGGTCGATATAATCCACTTGAACGTGGTGCTTCAATATGGAGTCATTTCAACAACTGAAACCAGTTAATTAATTAAATAACAATACGAAACATTATCATTAATTGTGTTTCTTTCTAAGCTTGAAATATTGCAAAGGAGATATCATTAGAAATAATGATTAATATGTTTTGTCTGAAATCTGCGGAAAGGGCAGCGTTGGTAAGGTGATAGGTACTATGCATTGTAACCCTTTGCGTTGTGATTTCAAATACTACTGAAGTCGATTATGATAATTTCAGTTATGTAGAGTTTTATAAATCGACTTCGTTACATATTGCTTGGTTATACGTACAAACACGCACACACACACACACACACACACACACACACACACACACACACACACACATATATTTATATATGTATGTATATATATATATTGTTATACTTGGGGAGGGTCATATTGTTGTAATACAATGCCAGAAATAATGACAGAACACACTCACTGTTTGTTTCGTCTTCCGTTCTGCATCTTTTATATCTCCATAGTTAATTCAGTTGGGCCTCAATGTTTATCAACGGTCAACAATACAGATATAAATATATATATATATACAGTCTAACAAAGTTATTTCGTTGCACATCTGCAACATCATCCGCGGTACTATTATCATGTTTCCGCCTACTGTATTGTATTGTATTGTAATGTCTACGCCATTTTTATTTTAACTATTTATTTATTCATTTATTTTTGTCACCGTCTTTTCGCATGCGTTTGTGTGTGTGTGTATAGTGTTTGGTGTGTATTTTCGCGTTTGGGTGTGTGTATTTGGCTTTTGTATTCTAGCTTTGTTTATTAGTGTGTGTTTATATCTGTTTGTTGTTATTGTGCTTGTGTATATATTTATTTATTTATTTATATTTCTCTTAAGTCAGTATTGTTTGTTTGGGTATGGTTGTTGTTGTCATTCCATTCCTTTTTTCTGTTCAACTTTGATTTTCTTAGTTCTATTTCAGTTGCTTCTCTGATTTGCCTACCTGTTGGTTCATTTCTATGTTTAGATACTATTTTAATTTCTATGTTGTCTATGTTACCGTCATGTTGTTGTCTGGCGTGTTCGTATAGTACTGGACCGTTTTTTGTCCTTTTAATTCCCCCCACTGTTTGTCAATTCTTTCACCTATGCTTCGAGCTATCTCACTTATGTATGTCGTTGTCATGTTTCTGTAAGTACCCTCTGTAAATCTTATGCTATAGACTACATTTCTAGTGTTACAGTTTATCTGGGGAGGGGGGTGGCTTACTTTACGTATAAGACATTTCTTATTTGTACAGTTGGTATTCTTAAAGGGTATGTTTTGCTGATCAGGGATGTTATGGTAGGTCCTGGCTTTTCTACGACGTTAATCTTTAAGTGAGTCTTTCTCAGGGCCTTTCTACACTGGTTAGCTAATTTCCCTCCAAGGGTAGCATCCACGAACACGACACTCTGGTATCTCTGGTTGTAGTACCATGAGGTAGCTTTGCCTATCTTATGTTTACTCCTATCTAAGCCATTCCAGGTTTTTCTCCTGTATAATTGGCAAATTCCTTTCATGTCCAGTTCTATGAGGGTCTTATACTTCTCCGTGTCTCCTTCGTATACTCTCATTCTGTCTTTTTGGTTATAGCCAGAGAACTGCATGCAGTTGATGAAGTGTTGGATGTGTCGTTCGATTTCTGTTGGGTCGAACATGCGGGACACGTTCTTCATCACTCGTACCATGTCTGCGATCAGAATATCAAACTTAGCACTAGTGGACATTGCTGAGTTTTGAGCATCAGGTATTTGGAGGCCATAGGTTTAGCATAGTGTGAGTGGAGAATTCGGGCCCTCTCGTCTATAGTTCCGTGTCTACACATCCAACACATCATCACCTGATCAATGAAATAATTGTTAATACTGTAAATAAAACCATTTTTGTACAGCCGTCGTGTGTGTGTGTTTGTATATATATTTATACATATATATATATTTATACATATATATGTGTGTGTATATATATATATATATATATATATATATATATATATATATATATATATATATATATAATATATATATATATATATATATATATATATATATATATATATGTATATTTATATATATATTTATAGTATAGAAGTTATTGTGCTTAAGCAAAGAATCTGTTGAAGTTGTCACCTTGCCATAAACCAAAACAGAGGTATACGTATTCCTTGAAAGCCTCATTGAAAGACGCTAACATATCTGCTGATACATGGGAAACTGTTGTTGCTGATCGTAATAAATGGAGAAAGACTGTATATGAGGGCAAAGTTGCCTTTGAGGCATCTCGAATCGCATACGAGAAAGTAAAGCGGGATGTGAGGAAAGGCATGGCTGTTACATTTCCAGACGGCAAAGGTCCTCCTAAGTCACTGACATGCAGCGTCTGTGCGAGACTCTGCCTAAGAAAAGCTGGACGCGAAAGTGATCTTCGCAGTCATAACGTGACGACCAGGCTGCTGTTGGAGATGTTACTCATCATGCTTGCCAAGCATGTGGTAGAGAATGTAAATCAGCAGGCGGGCTCAAACAACATGCAAACGTACATGAACTCCAACCACAGCCGGCTATTCCCAGTGAATGTTTCTGGGCAAGACATTTTAGATCATTGGCTGGCTACAAATTCACATTCGATCGCTGCGCTGTTAATTGCTACCGTGTGTGTGTGTGTGTATGTGTGTGTGTGTGTGTGTGTGTTTGTGTGTGTGTATATTATTATTGTTGTTGTTGTTGTCGTTATTATTGTTGTTGTTCTTTTAGTCTCAGTCATTGATGTTAGTTAACTGGAAAGTTTGTTGAAATGAATATCAAGCCACTACCTGCAGCCTCAGATATTCAGGACGTATCGGAGGGTTCTTGCTGTTCCCAGCAAGCATGCCTTTTGAAGCGTTCCAAAAAGCGTGAAGGGGCCAATTTTCTTTAACCATCCCTGGAAACTTTTTAGGATAGTCTCTAGTGCGCCTATGACAATTGGGACCACTTTGACTTCATTGTTGTTAATGTTAAGTCACCAAAACGAAAACAGATAAAACCACACCAACAAAATGTTAAAAACTTCTTGCTTGTCAGAAGGGCCAACGATAAACCGATGGCCCTCTTAGCACGAAGCGAGGACATTCAAACACATTTTGCGTGCCAAAAGATTTGTTTCTGGTCCGAATGTCACTCAATTCCTTCAAAGAAATTCGAGAGAGCTTTCCTCAAGACGTGGAGACTCCGAATGTGAAACCCACATCAAGACTTTTAAAGGGGTTTCCAAAAGAAACCCCACCAACCAAGGAGGTCGAACCACCCGACCTTCACAAGACCCCGGGCGGTAAGTAAACCTTCCCTCTCTCTCTTAGCTTACCAATATGGCCATATTAAAAATAGGAAGTTTAAATATTCGCGGCCTGAGGTCACCCTGGAAGCAGGGTCGCCTGCTCAACGACCTCCGGTCGCTTGAAATGGATGTGATTGCCGTCAGCGAGACCAGAATTTCCGACACGCGCGCACTAGCCCCCATTTTCAACGACTATCAGATCTTCGCATCTGTTAGCAGGCCGGGAATGGGGGGTGGGGTGGCAGTACTGTTTAGGAAAGGACTGGATTTCGAGGTAAGGTCGATCTTCCGAGACCCCGACGGTAAGTTGGTGGTCTTGGATGTGAGCAGTAGCGAAGGTGGTGCCTTTAGACTGCTGGCCGTCTACGCCCCTACAGGGGTCGGACGACCTGACTTCTTTAGGCGCCTGGAGACCTTTCTGGGTACGTCTCGCCCTTTACTGTTAGGGGGGGACTGGAATGGCATCTTAGATGCACGCTGGGATTGTGTGGGAGTAGCCGATAGGAGCGGGGGGTGCAAAAGCCTCAAGCACCTACTCAGCCATTTCCAACTGTCTGACAGGTATCGACTAGATTTCCCCAATGTGCCAGTATGGACATGGACCAACCGAATGGGGTCATCTAGATCGTATATAGACAGGATCTTCATTAGGAAAATAGATAGAAATAGTGTGGGCTGTCCACTTTTTAAAACGGTCGCCTATTCAGATCACAAATTTGTGATCTGTACGGTCGACCTAAATAAAACGCGTAGGTTAGGACCGGGTTACTGGAAGCTGAACATGTCATTTCCGGCACGTACAGCTTACAGGGACCGAGTCAACAATTTAGTTAACCAAACGTTGACTGGAGGGATCATCAACAACAGATGGTGGGTGGCGCTCAAAAGAGAGATTAGAGTAACTTCGATAGATTCAGCAAAGAACTAGCGTTAGAGAAAAATAGAAAGGAGGGGGAGCTGGTAGATAAGTTAGACGAGGCTATTTGTAGTGGCATCGCAACTGACGTGCTAGCGGCGAGAATGGCATTAGACCATTTCTTCAATGCCAAACAGGAAGGTTGCATTGTCAGAGCTAAGGCGCGTGCTCTGAGAAATGAGGGAACTAAAGCTGTTCGATGGGCCCGCGTGGCGGAGGCGCAGCGTGGTAATAAAACCACAATTCGGTCTTTGGCAGACCGAGACGGACACGAGATAAGCGATTCCAAGCGGATGTGTGAGGCCTTTCGCCAGCACTTTATCGGTTATTCAGGGAGCGTGGCGAGTCAGAGAGAGTAGCAGATTTCAGTCCCTACCTTGACGGCTTGCCGCGCATCTCGACGGTCGACCCTGAGCGCGGCGAAAGGCCGATTATTTCAGCCGAAATTCAGGACGCCCTTGTCGGCTGCATGAGGCGCAAGTCAGCCGGTTTGGATGGCCTGCCCTACGAACTTTACGTAAATATGCCAGACTTGTTCTCCGAACTTCTCGAAGCACTCTACTGCAACTGGCAGCAGAATGGGAGTATTCCCAGTTCTGTGAGCAGGGGAGTGCTGACGCTGATAAGGAAAGACGAGAACAAGAGGGATACATTAGACAACTTCAGGCCCATAACTCTGCTCAACACAGAGTTTAAGATTTTGGCTAAGGTGTTAGCAAAGAGATTGGCGCTCGTCGTCGAGGATTTGGTTGGGGAGGCGCAAACTTGCGCAATCCCAGCCAGGTCCATACACGACAATCTCCACCTCATGCGATACATCATAGAGTGGGTAGGGTGTAAACCCGGCTTCGATGGGGCACTGATCAATTTAGATCAATCGAAAGCATTCGATAGGGTCGACAATCGGTATCTGGAGTTTGTCCTCAAAGCAGCTGGCTTCGGCCCTGTCTTTAGAAGCTGGATCGTTGCAATGCACAGCGGCACACGCTCGGTGGTCAAGGTTAATGGCCACCTCTCGGAACCATTTCGGCTCTCCCGATCGGTCCTTCAAGGGTGCCCTCTCTCTTCCCTTCTGTACGTATTGACTCTCGAGCCTTTACTGCGGAAGCTGGAGCTGTTGCAGGGCATCCCGCTCGAACCGGGACGTGGAAAGGCGGTGTCGGCTTATGCGGACGACATCACCGTGTGGTGACGAACACCTCAGGAATCGAGGTGGTCGGCACCTTATTGAAGGAATATGAAAGGTTGACAGGAGCCAAACTTAACCCGGAAAAGTCGGTGGGCTTGCAGCTCGGAACCTGGAGAGGCAAGCCCATGCCGTCCAACAGCGTCGTGGGGCGCTGGACGGACGGACCGGTAAAGTTGCTCGCGGTTTGGTTCGGACCAGACCTCCAGGTGGAAAATAATTGGGACGGGGTAACGGGCAGAGTAGCCAGTCTCATCCAAAAATGGGCCGGGAGGAAGCTATCACTGAAAGGTCGCGCGGAGGTGGCGAATGCGTACATCGCGTCAGTCATCTACTACCGCCTGACCGTAGTGCATTGGCCCCCGTCCGCGCCTCGTCAAGTTGGAACGGCTCCTCTTCAAATTCTTGTGGAGGGGACAAGAGCCGATGGTGAGGCGGTCCATCTGCTGCCAGCACCCTCTACGCGGAAGGCTGGACATGCCGTGGGTAATGATGCGCAGACATACGTTGAGGCTGCGACATCTCCAGATATTCTGCCTCAACGGTGAACAGGTGTGGTCGCCGTTTATCAGACGGGCCTTTCCGCAGCTCATTTCTTTGACTGAGCTGCAGTCCTGGGTCAAGAAGAGACTGAGACTGGGTGACTGGCAACTGGAATGTTGCCAGGCACTCACTGCCCTCTACCAAGCGGGCAATGCGATCAGTGGAACTCCACTCTCGAGTTCTATAGAGGATTATTGGTGGGCAAGTGGGATGACGCACTCGGAGAAGCTTTAAGCCTCGACGAAGTCGAACTGACCAGTCTGTACCGGAGGACTTTTGAGCCGGGGACGATGGACAATTTCCAGAAATCCCACGCTTGGCAGTGCTACCGGGGGGCACTGCCGGTTCGGGATAAACTCTACAGGCACGGAAGTGCTGTCAGACAGACCTGCCCAAGATGCGCAAAAAGCGACGAAACCGTTCTGCACGCACTTGTCCAATGTCCATGCATTACTGACTTGTGGAGTTATGTCGAACAGCTACTGTCGCGTGTGGGACGAATCCGGCTATCTGCCGAGTCCATAGTGAAGATCGATCCACCGCCTTCCTTAGGTCAGGAATAGCAGGAAATTTTCCTCTGTCTGGTGGCAGTTGCGAAAGAGATTATATGGTGGACCAGGTTGAAAGGACTAAAGACAGACACTTTTCTCTTCGGCCAATCCCTCAGCAACTTCTTCAAGTTTCACCTGGAAAGGAAGGTGATGGTGGCGAGAGAAGTGCTGCACCCCAGTACATTGGCTGAAAGGTTGGTGAATGTTGCGAGAATGGCTCGTGTGAATGGGCCTACTCTGACCATGCGCCTATAGGCTAGCTAACTTGAGGAGAGGGGTGCTCTCCCTGGCTGCCCTAGAAGCGCAGGGTGGTTCAGGATTGGTGGGGTACCCGAGTTACCCCAGGGTCGTCCACCCCCTATCGGGGAATTTATTTTGTTATATTTATGCATAGTTTATTTTATATTTTTATATTTTCATTGTTAAATTAGTCTTGCCATTGTACACTTTTACTCGACCTTATTGTAAACCCCCACTGTCCCTGTCTTTGTATTGTCCCCTACATGTCGTCCCTTTTGGCTAATAAATGAAATCATTATTATTATTATTATTATTATTATTACAGTTGCATTTATCTTGCTTTATGTTCATACGAGTTATCACCAAGTCACAACCAGTGACCTCAAGAGACAACAAGGTCCGCCATGTTCAAGAAAGAACATACATATTCACACATGCATCTTTAGTGTTTAGACTTGTGATGTACTTATATTGACAGAATCTTCCTTAGTATATGGGCAGTTCCCATTAGTACTATCTTTTGTATTTCTCCTATACGCGGGTTTCCTGGGATTTGCGATAAGTAATCATTAGACCCCTTAGGTATCATTGCTAGAGCGCCTACAATCACTGGTATTGTTTTAGTTCTCAATTTCCACATTTTTCCAATTTGTATCTCCAGGTCCTTATACTTGCTCAATTTTTCAAATGTTTTTATAGATACATTCTTGTCTATTGGAACAGACATATCAATTAGCAGGCATACCCTCTTTTGAAAGTCCTTCAATATTATATCAGGTCTATTTGCATCTATTTTTCGGTCTGTTTGGATGCTAAAGTTCCACAAGATTGAGATGTGATCTTTTTCAAGTATGGGAGGTGGTTGATGCTCCCACCAATTCTTTTGATGGGGCAGGTCAAAATGCTTACACATTATCCAATGTATGTATTGTGCAGCTCTGTCACGCCTGTTTAGGTATTCGGTTGGAGCTATAGGACTGCACATTGAAATTATATGGTCAATGGTCTCTGGTTGTTTTTTGCATACACGGCATAATGGGCTGCATCCATTTTTTATTATGTTGGCTTGGTAATTTTTTGTTGGCAGACACTGATCTTGTGCTGATATAATCAGTCCTTCAGTCTCCGATTTCAGTCCAGAGGATGCCAACCACTGATGGGTTAAAGTTTTGTCAACATCAGGATTGTTAGCTCGCTCTGGGTATTTTCCATATAGAGGCTTTTCTTGCCATTTCTTAGCCAGTTTCTGTAGCAGGTCTTTCTTTGCAGTTACTTTTACCTGCTTTGCTTTTTCTGTGTTTTCCATTTCAGCAGTAAATGCGACTTCTGAAATGTGTAGTCCATTACTGTATCTTTGTGCATCTTTTGTAATGGAATATGATCTTTTGATGCTTTCGTGTTTCAAAACGAGTTTGATCATCCAATCATGTGATTCCCTTAGATATGTAGATAATCCAATTGTTGCAGTTTTCAACGCAATGTCTAACTGGATTAACCCACGTCCTCCTTCTTTTCTAGGGAGATATATTCTATCTATATCTGCCTGAGGGTGATGCATTCTGTGCATGGTTAAGAATTTTCGAATTTTTGTATCGAGCCTACGGATCTCTGTGCTTGACCAGTTGATGACATTGTAACTGTAGGTTACTACTGGTATGGAAAGCGTGTTTATGGCATCGATCCTATTCCTCGCATTCAATTCCGTTCTTAAGATCGCTCTTACTCTGCGGTAACATTCCTTCCTTATCCTTTCCCTCATTGTCGAGTGCTTGATTCCGTCTCCTTCACAAACACCTAGATATTTGTAAGTTTTTTCTTGATCATGTTCTCTTATCACGTTCCCCCGATCAAGATTAATGTCTGAACTCTTCAGTAGCTTTCCTCTGGTGAACGTTGCTTTGGCGCATTTATCTAGTCCAAACTCCATTTTAATGTCATCACTGAACTGCTTCACAGTCGATAATAGCCCTTGCAATTGTTCATCATTTTTTGCAAATTGTTTCAGGTCATCGATGTAGAACAGGTGATTAATGGTTTTGTCATAGACTTTATATCCATGTTTTGTTTCATTGAGCATTTTACTTAATGGTATAAGAGCGATGCAGAATAAAAGCGGTGATAAAGAGTCACCCTGAAAAATTCCACAATTAATATTAACTTCTCCAGCTTCCATTGATTTTGTCTCACTATTCAAAAGGAGTGTCGTTTTCCATGTCTTCATACTGAATGACAAAAACCTCCTGACAACGGGGGATATTTTGAAAATCTCTAAACATTTTTCATTATTATTATTATTATTATTATTATTACAGTTGCATTTATCTTGCTTTATGTTCATACGAGTTATCACCAAGTCACAACCAGTGACCTCAAGAGACAACAAGGTCCGCCATGTTCAAGAAAGAACATACATATTCACACATGCATCTTTAGTGTTTAGACTTGTGATGTACTTATATTGACAGAATCTTCCTTAGTATATGGGCAGTTCCCATTAGTACTATCTTTTAGTACCACTGGTATTGTTTTAGTTCTCAATTTCCACATTTTTCCAATTTCTATCTCCAGGTCCTTATACTTGCTCAATTTTTCAAATGTTTTTATAGATACATTCTTGTCTATTGGAACAGGCATATCAATTAGCAGGCATACCCTCTTTTTGAAGTCCTTCAATATTATATCAGGTCTATTTGCATCTATTTTTCGGTCTGTTTGGATGCTAAAGTTCCACAAGATTGAGATGTGATCATTTTCAAGTATGGGAGGTGGTTGATGCTCCCACCAATTCTTTTGATGGGGCAGGTCAAAATGCTTACACATTATCCAATGTATGTATTGTGCAGCTCTGTCATGCCTGTTTAGGTATTCGGTTGGAGCTATAGGACTGCACATTGAAATTATATGGTCAATGGTCTCTGGTTGTTTTTTGAATTACACGGCATAATGGGCTGCACCCATTTTTGATTATGTTGGCTTGGTAATTTTTTGTTGGCAGACACTGATCTTGTGCCGATATAATCAGTCCTTCAGTCTCCGATTTCAGTCCAGAGGATGCCAACCACTGATGGGTTAAAGTTTTGTCAACATCAGGATTGTTAGCTCGCTCTGGGTATTTTCCATACAGAGGCTTTTCTTGCCATTTCTTAGCCAGTTTCTGTAGCAGTTCTTTCTTTGCAGTTACTTTTACCTGCTTTGCTTTTTCTGTGTTTTCCATTTCAGCAGTAAATGGGACTTCTGAAATTTGTAGTCCGTTACTGTATCTTTGTGCATATTTTGTAATGGAATATGATCTTTTGATGCTTTCGTGTTTCAAAACGAGTTTGATCATCCAATCATGTGATTCCCTTAGATATGTAGATAATCCAATTGTTGCAGTTTTCAACGCAAATAGTTTTAGGTCATCGATGTAGAACAGGTGATTAATGGTTTTGTCATAGACTTTATATCCATGTTTTGTTTCATTGAGCATTTTACTTAATGGTATAAGTGCGATGCAGAATAAAAGCGGTGATAAAGAGTCACCCTGAAAAATTCCACAATTAATATTAACTTCTCCAGCTTCCAGTGATTTTGTTTCACTATTCAAAAGGAGTGTCGTTTTCCATGTCTTCATACTGAATGACAAAAACCTCCTGACATCGGGGGATACTTTGAAAATCTCTAAATATTTTTCAATCCAACTGTGTGGCAAACTATCAAATGCTTTTTTATAATCTATCCAAGCAATCGACAGATTTTTGTGTCTATTATGACAATCTTCCAGTATCATTTTGTTAACCAGAAGCTGATCCTTACAGCCATATGAGCCTCGTTTACACCCTTTATGCTCAATGGGAAATAGATCGTTTGTTATCAGGTGGTCATATGTGTATTCAGTTAGGACTGATGTTAAAATTTTATACATTGTGGTCAAGCAAGTTATCGGTCTGTAATTTTTGGGATTGTTTGTCTCATCATTCTTCGGAAGCAGGAATGTAATGCCGTTAACTAGCCATGAAGGTATCTTTTCTGGCTCCTTAACTATTTCATTGTAAAGTTGGGCTAACAGCTCATGAGACTCTGTGAAGGCATTTATACAAAAGTTTTGTATTTTGTCTTTTCCTGGGGATTTCCATTTGCTGGTTTTTCTTAGAGCCAAGCGCAACTGTTCAACTGTTATATTTTCCCATGTTTGTTCCTCAAGGTGAGCTGTATCTTTCATTTGTCTGTCTATCAATGGGGCATGTATGTTATGAACTTTTTCTTCGGCCCAGATCTTTTGCCAGAATTCTTGCACTTCCTCCTTGGGTGGTATTGATTTAGCAGTTATTGTGGACTTACCAATTTTTCTGTAGAAGTTTCTTTGGTTGTTTTTGAACATATTATTGTCCTTATAGAATCTAGATCGTTTTTCAAAGCGCCTTATACGAGCAGCTTTGGCCGACACTTTTTGCTTGATTATTTCTATCAGCATGTCTATGTCACATGTTGATTTTATACTGTACTTTTTTTTCAATTTTCTAAGTTTAGTTTGTTTAACATGTTCACCTACTTTATAGTTTGTTAACATTTCTATGTCAGATCGGAGAAGGTTTATTTGGCGATTGATGTTCTCTTGCCAAGTAGATTTCTTGTGGGAATTCCTTTGTTTTTTCATCTTCACTCCACATAAGTGAGTGGTGACTTTAGCCGATGCATAATAGAGATGATTTATATCAGTAATGTTTAGTTTGTTTGTGATGATAATGTTTTTGAGAATTATGTTAGTCTTGTGTATTATCTTTTGGTTCTGTTTGGAGTTCTGGATCTTAGGGAGGGTGTCTCGTTCCCCCATGTCAGATTCTTTCATTTTCATCCATTCGATCATAATTTCATCCTTCAAGTTGGCAAGTTCGTTCTCATTCATTTCTTTATCATTTACGATCTCATTATTTTCATTTGGAGTTTCATCCTGAGCATGCACTCCCTCCACTTTTTCGATCCTTTCTTTAATTTGTTCTGTTGCCAGTGATTTCGCCCCAAACCTGGGATTCGAAGTGTTACAGTTTACCTCGTTTTCACTGACACATGTTTCATTTTCCCTTCGCTGACTTTGTGCTAATAGCTTGATCTGATCAATTTCTATCTCAGTTAGTAACTTTTTTCTTACAATATTTCTTCGTATATTGGCTAGTTTTTTTACTGTCAATATAGCCTCTGTTTTCGGGATGTTTTTTTCCAGTTGATATATGTCTGTTCTGTATTCGATGTATTTGATGGGTAGTACATGGCAGTGTAGAAAGCCTCAAGGACTTCTTTATTATCTTCCCTTGACTTATTATTATTATTATTGTGCCTTATTATTATTATTATTATTATTATTGGCGACCTACGTAGTAAATCGTAACATCGTGAGCTCCGCAAAGTTTTGTTATTTCCGTTTGTTAAAAATTGCCATTTATGGAAAATTTTATTGTTAACTGTTTATAAGCACACATACATTGTTTTCCGAAAAGGACACCCAAAAAGATTGGGGCCTTGTGCCCAAAATTTTAACTTTTATTATTATCCAAAAATTTCTTTGAAAAAAAATGGCTAATTCCCCTCTGCACGAAGCAGCTGAAAGCCTTCCTCACAAAATAACACCTCACACCGACACCACCATTGTAAATGTTACTACGTTTGCCAACACAAAAAAAATATAAGCAGTAGCAATATTTTAAATTTGTCTCAGGCAGACATTCATTTCCCGCCATTACCAATGACTGGAGGTGTTAAACACTCCACCACCACCACCACCGCGACAACCACCACCACCACCACCGCGACAACAGAAACAAAAGAAGAAAAAAATAAATTAACTCGTGACGTCGAAATGAAATCAAGCAAAATGGACTCTTCCCCACCAAAGACGACTGACGTCACCACCACCACAACTGAAAATAAAATTAATATTAACGATAGCAACAACAACAACAATGACATTATAAAACCGACCCTCAGTTTCGCCATCGTAGCAAAACAATTCGAAGCGTTCACGGTAACTCAAGAAGATTTAGAAAATGCCAAACAAATGGTAAAGAAAGATGGGTACAGGGTCAGCCTCACCCCCCCCCCCACCTAATAAAATGGAGCATCGGCGCCTGTGCATCGTGTCGTATAGAACAATAAATGTAAAATCGCGCCGAGTGGAACGGGCATCCGACTCCCAAATCCAAAAAGCTTTGGGACTAGTGTGGGCAAGAAAAACCCACATCAGACGTGGGCAAAAGTATGGAACCGTGGATGTGTTCTTTGAAACACCAGAGGAGGCTAGAGAACACTCCATGGCCCCATTAAAAAGTGACGACTTCACACTCGTCCCAAGCTATTGTGGCCAGAGACTCGTAAAGATCAGGGTGACCCACGTTCCACCGGCCATCGAAATTCCCTGGCTAATAGCGGCTGTCCTCGCCGGCATCGAAGCCAACACGAAAATAATAGCAGTAGCAAAAGAAAAGCAGGAAAACTGGTCCGGATCTGGGATGGAGCTCCTGATCCAAGCGGACCAAAAAAGCATTGAGGAGATCACAGAGGTAATAGACCTCACTGACGGCAGCCACCTCACGGTAATTGTCGAGGGCAGAAGACCTAGGTGTGTCGTTTGTGGTGAAGGAACCCACCTAAGGGCTTTCTGCCCTCAGGTTAAAAGGTTGAGGCCACTTCTCCTACCCACCCCAGTGACACAACCATCAACACCACCAGTAGCAGAGATGGCAGCAACAACTGTAGCAGCAACAACAGAAGCAACTATAACAGCAACAACCCCAGCAACAGTAGCAAAACCAACACCACTACCACCACCAGCAAAACCAACACCACCACCACCCAACGCTTCAGAACTAGCACCAGCACCTACACCATCCACCACACCACAACCAAAACTAACGGCTGTGGAGGATTTTCCACTCCCCGGCCTATCACAACTGGAGACAGATTGTGACGACGAGGAGTGGGAAACGATATCCGGAAAAATAAAAGAAACCAAAAAAGAAAAAATTCTCTTCCTTCCCCCTCCAAAAACAAAATACAGAGGGAAACAAATAAACTAAGAAACAAAAAAGTTAGGACAGATATGCCACCATCCACACCAGCATCACCAACCCCATCAACCCAAACACCAACACCATCACCATCATTAACCCCAGCACCACCATCACCTACACCACAAAAGTCACCAAAATGCGAAACAGAAACAAACCCACAACAAGCGCAAACAAAACAAAACAACCAAAACGATACACACTACACAGCATTAAATTTGAATAACAAGCAATTATTACACTACATCCAACACAACACCAGCATCACAGAAAAAGACTACACAACAACCCCAAAATTCACACCACCTCCACACATACAAATCACTCGCATCACACAGAAAACGTACATGACACTAAAACAAAAATTCCCCAAAGACATCGGATACTTCCGACAAGCACTCTCCAGGAGGATTTATAAGGACATCCTTCCTGAGGAGGCCACAAACAGTGAAAAGGATGGAAAAGCCGTCCTTCCCCTACGAGAAGTAAGGTAAGTGGTCTTTCCCATCTTTTCCACTCCTTTTCAACATGACCTCACTCAGAATAGGCAGCATAAATGCGCGTGGCTTGGGGTCGTCATGGAAGCAGGGCCACCTGCTCAACGACCTCAGGTCACTAAACATAGATGTAGTGGCCATCAGCGAGACCAGAATCTCCGAAGCACAGTCTTTCGCACCGATCTTCGGCGGCTACGATGTGTACGCATCTCCCAACCGTCCGGGATCGGGGGGAGGAGTTGCTGTGCTTTTTCGGAGAGGTTTGGATCTTGCCATACAGGCCATCTTCCTGGACCCAGAAGGTAAGTTGGTAGGGAAGGAGGGTGCAAGAGTCACACCAACCTGCTCAGACGTTTTGAACTGTCTGACAGGTACCGAATGGATTTCCCGAATGTACCAATGTGGACTTGGACAAATCGCATAGGGTCATCCAGATCATATCTAGATAGAGTATTTTGTAGGGAAATAGATAGGTCTAGCATAGGCTGTCCACAATTCAAGATAGTCAGCTACACGGACCACAAATTCGTGATCTGTGTGCTTGACTTAGATAGGCTTCATAGACGAGGACCCGGCTACTGGAAGTTAAACGCGTCCTTACCAGCGCGCAAGGCCTACAGAGACCGGATTAGCGAACTAGTTAAGCGGGCGTTGACGGGGGCCATCGTCAACAACAAGTGGTGGTTTGCTCTGAAAAGAGCAATTAGAATAGAGTCCATTAGGTTTAGTAAGACTTTAGCAATAGAGAAAAATAGAGCAGAGGGAGAATTAGTTAGAAAATTAGATGAGGTGCTTAGCAAAGGCATCGCGACCGACGTACTTGCGGCGAAATTGGCCCTTGACCAATTATTCAATGCAAAGCACGAAGGCTGCGTTGTCAGAGCTAGGGTGCGTGCTCTCAGACACGAGGGGACGAAAGCCGTTCAATGGGCCCGAGTGGCGGAGGCGCGTCGTGGCCACGATCCGGTCTTTGGTGGACAACGACGGGCGCATGCTACTCGATCCCGGGCAAATGTGTGAAGCTTTTCAGCGACACTTCGCTCAACTGTTCGGGGGCAGTGGCGGGCCGGATCGAGGGATGGACTTTAGTGTCTACCTCGACGGACTGCCGCGGCTTTCGGCCACTGAGGCGGAGTGTTGCGAAAATCCGATAACAGGAGCGGTGGCGCTGCTGAGAAAGGATCCGAACAAGGGGGATAACATAGATAATTTTAGGCCCATAACTCTGCTAAACACAGAGTTCAAGATTTTGGCCAGGGTGCTAGCAAAGAGGTTGGCGCTTGTCGTTGGTGGTCTGGTGGGAGAGGCACAGACATGCGCCATTCCCGACAGATCCATCCACGACAACCTCCACCTCATGCGATACATCGTAGAGAGGGTAGCTAGGGAACCTGGCACGGGTGGGTCTTTGATCAATTTAGATCAGTCGAAAGCCTTCGATAGGGCCGACCATCGTTACCTAGCGGCAGTCCTGAGGGCGGCTGGCTTTGGGCCCGTCTTCAGAGGCTGGATCGCTGCCATGCACAGCGACATCTGCTCTGTAGTGAGAGTGAACGGTCACCTTTCGGAACCGTTCAACATCATGCGCTCGGTCCGCCAAGGATGTCCCCTCTCGTCCCTATTGTACGTATTGACTCTCGAGCCATTACTGCACAAACTGGAGACGTTGAGGGGGGTCCCGCGCGAACTAGGATGCGGAAGATCCGTGTCAGCATATGCCGACGATGTCACGTATTGGTGTCGAACGCCAAACACATCGAGGCGATCGGCACTACACTAAGAGAATACGAAGCGGTGACAGGAGCAATGATCAACCAGGAAAAGTCAGTGGGCCTGCAGCTCGGCACCTGGAGAGGCAGGTCCATGCCGTCCAACAGCGTCGTCGGGCGCTGGACGGACGGACCGGTTAAATTGCTAGGGGTCTGGTTCGGTCCAGACCTCCAGACGGACAAAAACTGGGACGAGGTGACGAGCAGGGTGGCTTCTCTCATCCAGAAATGGGCCGAGAGGAAGCTATCCCTGAAAGGTCGAGCGGAGGTGGCGAATGCGTACATCGCATCCGTCATCTACTACCGCCTGACCGTCGTACCTTGTCCGAAGCCCCGCCTGACTGCGCTGGAGCGTTTTCTCTTTCGCTTCTTGTGGAAGGGACGAGCTCCGATGGTCAGGCGGTCCATCTGCTGTCAACACCCGCTACGTGGAGGGCTGGGCATGCCGTGGCTGATGATGCGCAGACACGCGCTCAGGCTACGACATCTCCACCTCTTCCTCGACGGTGATTAGGTGTGGTCGCCGTTTGCAAGACACGTTTTTCCCCAGCTCGTCTCCTTGACGGAGCTGCAGTCCTGGGTCAAGCGGAGACCGAGAGGGAGCGCTTGGAGACTGGAATGTCTTCAGGCGCTCACAGCCCTCGACCAATCGGGCAATGTGATCGGTGGAAACTCCACCTTGGCGTTCTATAGGGGATTAGTGGAGGGGAAGAGCGACGACGTACTTGGAGAAACTCTAGGCGTCGACGAAAATCAACTAGCCAATCTCTTCGGAAGGACTTTCGGGCCGGGGCCTATGGACAACTTCCAGAAATCCCTGGCCTGGCAGTGCTACCGAGGAGCTTTGCCAGTTCGGGATAAACTCTACAGGCATGGAGGTGCCGTTACCCGGGCATGTCTGAGATGCGCGCAGGGCGACGAAACCGTCCTGCACGTACTCGTCGAGTGTCCGAGCATTGCTGACTTGTGGGTTTATGTCGAACACCTGCTGTCACGTGTAGGACGGATCCAGCTATCAGCTGAGTCCATCGTGAGGATTGCCCCGCCCCCTTCCTTTAGCCTGGAAGGGCAGGCAGTTTTTATCTGTCTGGTGGCCATGGCGAAAGAGATAGTATGGTGGACACGTTTGAAAGGGCTGAAGACGAGCACTTACCTCTTCGGTGATGCCCTGATTAACTTTTTCAAATTTCATTTGAAAAGGAAAATCAGGGTAGAGAGGGAAGTGCTCTCTTCCCAGCATTTTGTTGAAAGATGGGTGAGAGAAGCAAGTATGGCCCGAATGAATGGGCCTTCTCTGAGTATGTGTCTGTAAATTAAAGGTGGAAAACTGGGAGAGGGCACTTGCCCTGGTGGTCAGGGCCACTGTGGTCTTTTAATGGGCTTTCTCCACAAATGTCCCTCGGAAGTCTCCCCCCTATTGGGGAATTTTTCTTTGTTATTTTATTTCAACCTCTGTTTTTTTTTACACGCAGAAATGCCCATTTGTACCGTCCTGTATTGTCCTGTACTGTCCTTAATGTCTACTTTATGTGAACCCTTGTGGTTAATAAAGAAAACATTATTATTATTATTATTATTATTATTATTATTATTATTATTATTATTATTATTATTATTATTATGTTTTATTTCTCGTGCAATGGCCATACTCGATAACGAGGGGGCAGCCATCATATATATTTATACATATATATATGTATACATACATATATATATATGGATGCATATATATATAAAATATATATGTACACACACACACATATATATATATATATATATATATATATATATATTTATATATATATATATATCGAAAGAGTGAAGAATAACATGGTCAACAGTACAAAAAGAGGTTTTATTTACAGTATTATCAATTGTTTCACTAATTAAGTTGGCTAAAAATTGCTGAACACTTGAAGCTGTGCCACTCAATTTTAAATACGATGTTAGCTTAACCAGATCATCAGAAAGGACTGTTAAATATATACTCAGCGTTTACGAATTTAAATTACAACATCATTAATAAAGAAAAAGAGAGAAATAAAAAGAGAGAAAAAAGAAAAAGATATAGAGAATAAAGAGAGTGAGAAAAAAGATAGAAGACAAAAGGATGAAGAAAAAAAGATAAAAGATAAAAAAAAGAAAAATAGAAAGAAAAAAGTAGACATAAAACGCGAAATTCGATAATTCGCGAAATTCGATAATTCGATAATTTCAGACTTAATTCATCCCATCTATGCCATAATTCAAATTGTACCACCTGAATATATTATAATAACCTACTATCATTATTATTATTATTAAGGGCGGTAGATTGGCAGTATCGGTAGAGAGACGGACGCCATGCTTTCCAGCATAGTTACGTCCCTTTACGATCTGAGTTCAAATCCCGCCGAGGTTGACTTAGCCTTTCATCCTTACGAGGTCGATAAAATAAAGTACCAGTAATGCACTGGGTAATTGCTGGCCTTGTGCCTAAAGTAGAAACAATTATTATTATTATTAAGTTACGGACTTTACGATCTGAATTCAAATCCCGCCGAGGTTAACTTTGCCTTTCATTCTTATGGGGTCGATAAAATAAAGTAGCAGTAATGCACTGGGATAATTGCTGGCCTTGTGCCAAATGTAGAAACAATTATTATTATTAAGGGCGGTGAATTGGCAGTATCGGTAGAGGGTCGGACGCCATGCTGTGACGCTTAGAGTTACGGCTCTTGCCATTCTGAGTTCAAATCCCGCCGAGGTTAACTTTGCCTTTCATCCTTACGGGTTCGATAAAATAAAGTACTGAGTAATTTGCTGGCCTTGTGCCAATAGTAGAAACAATTATTATTATTATTGTCATTAACTGTTAATGAACCAACATAACCTCTTATATTTTCTCTTTTACTTTCTATCTTTCTATTTCTTTCCCTAAATTTATTTCATCTCTTACATCATATCTTATCGTATTATTTTCACTTCTAATATAACTTACAATTAATTAATTAATTAATTAAGTATTTAATTAATTTATTAATGTAACTAATACATATATGAATATATTTAACATTTTCAAGTTCATGCCATCATATCTCTATATTTTAACCACCAACAACCCTCAATAATCATACTATGTTTACTTTTCTTCGCACACATATTACATTTTTTTTTTATCATATGTTGTATTATTTTTTATCATCTTCGTTATAACTTATTTATTAACATTTATTCATTTATTATTATTATCTTTATTATTTTTACTCTCTATTTTTCTTTTTCTTTATCTTTTATCTTTTTTCTTCATCCTTTTCTCTTCTTTCTTTTTTTCTCTCTATCTCTTTTCTCTATATCTTTTTCTTTTTTTCTTTTGTCTCTCTTTCTTTATTAATGATGTTGTAAATTGAATTCGTAAACGCTGAGTATATTTTTAACAATCCTTTCTGATGATCTGGTTAAGCTAACATCGTATTTAAAATTGAGTGGCACAGCTTCAAGTGTTCAGCAATTGAGACAACTTAATCAGTGAAACAATTGTTAATACTGTAAATAAAACCCCTTTTTTGTACTGTTAATCATGTTATTTTTACTCTTTCAATATTATTACTCCAAGATAAACTTACATAGGAATTCCCGAGAAATCACAAACTCGCCACCTACGGAAACCTCTTGTTGAGTCAAACAACGCCGCACGCTAAAACTATCCACAATGCGGAGCATTAACAACCTATAACGATATTTTGTTATCCCTTATATATATATATATATATATATATATATATATATATATATATATATATATATATATATATATATATATATATATATATATATATATATATATATACACATATATATATATATATATAAAAATTAGCGAAGCAAGCGGTTATTAAACAATTCTCTAAATAAATAAAAAAAATGATTAAATAATCACCTGTTCAGACGCTGTTACCAACGGTTTCATCATTCCGAAAGATTGGAAATTCAGAGAATTTCCAATGGAAAGAAATGAATCTTCAGACAGCCCTATTTCCATGTCCATAAGGTTGCAAGCCTCATAGCAAGTAAATATTATGCTCCCTGCCTAACGCATGCGGTCAAGCCGTTAAAATGACACAAATGCAAAATCAGGTCGCTGATAATAGCTATATATTATAAACATGTTGATATTGCCACTAAAATTAGCAGCATTATTCAACGTTTTGTTCTCTACATAAGGAGAAAAATTATAGAAGTGGATGAATACCTCAACGGGTACAATGTACTCGTAGAAATATTCAAGTTGTTTATAATACTTGTGGTTCGATGGTACTAATTTGAGATACCAGAACAATTCCGTTGGAAATTCTGTGAATTTCCAATTTTTCGGAATGATGAAACCGTCGGTTACAGCGACTGAACAGGTGATTATTTAATCATTTTTAAATTTATTTAGAGAAATGTTTAATAACCGCTTGCTTCGCTAATTTTTATATTGTTCTGGTATCTCGAATTAGTACCATCGAACCACAAGTATTATAAACAACTTGAATATTTCTACGAGTACATTGTACTCGTTGAGGTATTCATACACTTATATATATATATATATATATATATGTCTGTGTGTGTGTATGTGTGTATGTGTATAAATATATATATATTTTATATATATATATATATATATATATATATATATATATATATATATCAACTAGAAATTGATTGACATATATATATATATATATCTAAAATAAACATATGAAACAATCACAGGGAATACTTTGTAAAAGTGTGTAAGCACACATAGCTATGTAGGTAACTAATTAAAGTTTATCTAGAACTTTAAAAATAGATATCTTATAAATGGATTAATCTTCCTTGTATATATTTCATTAAAGAAATATATTTCACCTTCAATCGGTAAACCACAGTAGCCAGGTTTCGGATTTTCAACAAGGAAGAAGACATAACTATCTGTGTTTACATAGCAAATTCAAATTTGCGAATGTCTAGTAGCACGTGTTGCACTTTTCAAAAATACACACATTGTACCAGCTTCATCTCAGTGGCGTGAGTAGGGTTATCGACAACTAGATTGATGGTGAAATATATTTCTCTAAGGAAATCTATACAAGGAAGATTAATCCATTTATAAGGTGTCTATTTTTAAAGTTCTAGTTAAACTTTGATTAGTTACCTACATAGCTATGTCTGCTTTCACACTTTTACAAATTATTCCCTGTGATTGTTTCATTTGTTTATTTTATATATATATATGTCAATCAACTTCTAGTTGATATAAAATGGTCGGATCTATTCATTGGAATCTTAGAGCATATTCTACAGTGGATATGGCGCATGTCTCTCTGACATGACACCCTTAATTTCATTTAATTTAATTTTGTATATATATATATATATATGTATATATATATATATATATAACCTTGATCACCTTGACCGACCAGTCTGTCGGGTGTCCATTCGGCGCCGCTGGTCAGAGCACACCGTCAAGTCCTCTCTGGATCGTGCTTTCCTCATCCATGTAGTCCCAATCATATTCCTAAAATCGTAATTCCACCTTCGTGGAAGCCTTCCGAGTGGTTGTTTCCGCTAGCGCGGGTACCACTCGTCAACTGCTCGGGTCCACCGATTATCGGTGAACCGGGCGACGTGTCCAGCCCATCTGAACTTGCTGCGCATAAATTCCGGGATAACGTCCCTCACACCGGACTTCTGTCTGATGACTTCGCTCCTGGTGTGCTCTCTCAACGAAATTCCTGGCATTGATCTCTCCATGACTCTTTGAGCCGTTACCAGCCTCTGCTCTTCTCTCTTCGTTGTAGCCCAAGTTTCACTACCATATAACATTGCAGGTAAAACTGTGCTATTGAAGAGGTTGGCGTGGGGGTCTTGTCCAACCTCTCCTTGAGCACATCCCTTATGCCGTTGAAAGCCTTCCATCCGGCCCCTACTCTCCGAGATATCTCCCTCTCAATATCTCGGCGCATGTTCACTTCTTGTCCCAGGTAGACGGATTTCTCCACCCCCTCTATTTCATCACCGCCAACCACCATTCAACCTGTTGGTACGTTGTCGGACAGCATGAACTTCGTTTTCATGCGGTTCATCTTGAGGCCTACTGCAGAGCTTTTGATATCGAGCTCCGTCAGCATGGTCTGAAGCTGATCCGTGGTTTCAGCGATGGGTACGATGTCATCAGCGAAACGGAGGTGGGCAAGTTTCTCGCCGTTGATGTTGACACCGCCATGTCAGTCAATGCCTCTGATGATCTGCTCGAGACACGCAGTGAAAAGTTTTGGAGAGATCGTATCTCCTTGCTTTACTCCCTTCTCGACCGGCACTCGTACGGGTGATGACACCAGAGCTATGTCGGTGGTGCATCCGGAATTCGCCACCTTGAGCAGTTGAACCTATTGCACCTCGACTCCTTGCCTCTGCAGCGAGTTCAGCACTGCGTTGATTTCGATGCTGTCGAAGGCCTTCTCGTAGTCTACGAACGTGACGCAAAGAGGCATCTTGTACTCTTTCAATCGCTCAAGCAGTTGTGTCAGAGTAAATATGTGGTCCAACGTGCTGTAGTTCAATCGGAAACCGGCTTGCTCTCTCGGTTGTTGTTCAGGATTATCTTCGTGAACAGCTTGTACACGTGAGACAGCAGGCATATGGGTCGGTAGCTCTTCAGATCTTCTCTATCGCCCTTCTTGTATAGCAGGATGGTAATCGACTCTTCCCACTGCCAGGGTATTTTTCCCTCGCCCAGATAGTGTGTGATTCACTTGACGAGGATTTTCCAGAGCTGCTCTCCGCCTGACTTCAACAACTCCGATGTTATGCCGTCTTTCCCTGGCGCCTTTCCGCTTTTCATCAAGCCGACTGCTCTTTCGACCCAACTTACAATGATGGGTGGCACATTTTCTTCCTGTTGGAGTGACGGCAACGGCTGCACATTCCCGGCAGACTTGAAGAGCTTGGTGTAGAAATGATCGCAAACCTTTTCCCCCTCACTCTTGTCGCTGACCGGTACTCCAGCTGTGTTCCTCAGGGTCGTCAGCTCCGATCTGTACATTGCCATGTCCCTCTTCCATCTCTTGAGGCTCTTCTTTTCCTCTGCGACCCTCAGGAGCTTCTCCATCCGGTATGTCTCGAAGTCTCTCTTCAGTTGTTGACTATCACTCTGCTGAGAAGGGAATATTCGAGGTGATCTTCAGGTGTCCTCTTCATATTCTTCCTCATCTTAAGCAACTTCAGAGTTTCCAGCAAGACTCTTCACCTCCGCTCCCATGGGCACACACCCTCAACCTTCCTCAAGCACTCCTTCAGTTTCCCTATCAGTGAGTCGTAGTCAGCATCTATGCCGTCTCCCTGACGCCAGTTTTCCTGCATGATGGCTTCCTGCAGCTGCGCCTCGGACGCGTTCTCCCGTCGACGCCAAATGCAGCGCCTTCTTCTCCCTCGTCCAGTCGATGACGACCTTCGCCCTCACCAGATGATGATCACTGCCAGTGTTGAATGGCGTTATGACGGAGACGTCCTGCAGTATGCGTCGCTTGTCGACCAGGATGTATTAGATCTCGTTTCGGTGCTCAGAATTTGGCGATACCCAAGTCCATCTCTTCTCCTCCTTCTTCCTTAATAGGCTGTTTCCGATGTAGAGCCATCTCGCCTCCGCCATGGTGACCAGATGCTCTTCTCTCACATTTCTCTTTCCTGGGCCGAATCTTTCGACATACTCTTCCCCTTGCCGTCCCTGTCCGACCTTTGCGTTGAAGTCTCTGATCACGACGGTGTAAGTGGACCTCACAGCTAACACTTTGTCTAGCTGGCGATAGAATTCTTCCACTTCATCGTCGTCGCTGGCACTTGTGGGAGCGTAGGTCTGGACGATCTTGAGGGTGGCCTTCCCTGAGAGGTTCACGTTCAGTACACCAATCCGTGACGATATGAACTGGCAAGAAGCGATCTCCGAAGCCCATTCCTTGCTTACGATGAACCCTATACCTCCGACCGATCTGGCACCCTCTGCTTTACCGAGTCTCACGGCGCATCCATCTTGCCATCGCGAACTCGCCTCCTTCTTCTGGCGGGTCTGGTACAGCCCTAACACGTCGCACCTGATCTTCTTCTTCTCCTCCATTAGGTGGTTCAGTCCTTGCTCCCCTGCCAAAGACCTGCAGTTGTAGGTGCATATGGCAAGGTTAGTCCTATTCCATGGCGGGCTTCGGGAACCTGTGATTCTTAGCAGCCTCTCGTCGCTTGGGTTGCACTACGCCGTCGTGGAGTCGTCCGATTGACGCGCAGGGTACTGAGGCAATTTTCTTCGTGCTATTTTAGCCATAAGATGACGCCACCCTACTGGCTGGGCGGGCAGACCGGTACCTCTTCAGTTTAGCTAGCTTTTGAACTCTAGATGAAGATGAATCATCTCTAGGACCAATAGTCTGATACCTGTGTAGCATGGTAAAACCTGCCAGGACATTGAGTCCGGCTACCATAGCTATCAGACAGCCAGGGTCACCGCTGCGCCACTTTTAAGGCACTGAAGTAGGATTTTGCAGAGGATATATATATATATATATATATATATATATATATATATATATATATATATATATATATATATATATATATATATATATATATATATATATATATATATATATATATATATAAGGAAAAAAGATGAAATCGAAAATGCAACTGGAGTCTTTTTAAGAATCTTTATTTGGTTCCTTTACTGGTTTCGCAGTTCTTGTGCTTTTCAAAAGTAGAATTGAGATGGAGGGTTTGTGGTTTTTCTCGCATCTGGTTGGTGTTCGAATGTTACGTCTGTTTTATCTGGGGAAAAAGTTGCTCGAATGCTAGGTCTTTAGATATATATATGTATCTATGTATATATATATATATAACAACAAGTTAAAATTAACTACGTTTATTCATATTCACTGAAATATATATTTCGGTGATAACAAGTATGACCTCATCAGGCAGTTAGAACTTGAACAGAAAAAAAGGGAGACATAATTGTTTCTACTTTAGGCACAAGACCAGCAATTACCCAGTGCATTAATGGTACTTTATTTTATCGACCCCTTAAGGATGAAAGGTAAAGTTAACTTCGGCGGGATTTGAACTCAGACCGTAAAGGGACGTAACTATGCTGGAAAGCATGGCGTCCGACTCTCTACCGATACTGCAAATCCACAATAATAATGATGGAATAAAGTTTACCTTGTTAATTCGAAAAATGGTGTTCTTAATCCAACGAACTGGCAGCATATGGACTAAAATAAACGAATTCTGGCATCTTCTCATTGGTCAGATACCATCCTAACAGGTCAGTAGTCGTTGAAGCAGGTTATCCTGCGAATAGTTCATTTTAACATTCAACTATAATATCTGCATGTAGGGGTGTTTCGGTTCAGTTGACCTATTTTACTGTGGTGGCAGTTGTATAGGCAACTCAGCGGCCATCTCTCACTTGCGGTAATATTCTAGCGTGTAACCTGATATCGGTACAACTGGGAGCGTTAGTGTTTATCCATATAATGGTAGTAGGAGATTTTAGAATTATAACTGTAGCTGTTAAAACCTATATATATATATACACATATATATATATATATATATATATATATACATTATGAAGAGAGAAGAAACATTTAGATATAATTAGTAATAAAATGTATCATACCTAAACTGCTCCTTGATTCCTCGACTACGTAGTTTCGTGGCATAAACAAAAACAATTTGCGAGGTCTGCCGACTTATCAAGAGGATACCTCATTTTACTAGCCTCAAGAACGCGTCTACACGACGTGAGAAAGAATCCCAAAAGGCGGAGGGGGAGATAGTCACGCGATATAACGGTCGAGAAACAGAGCTAAGCCTCTTATAACCCCGAAGAAAATACCACGGAGACGGAGGGGGTATTCATATCGAAGCCGTAGAAGAGGTGGTGAAGGAGGCGAGTAGTATGAGTAATGGCTGCCTTCCAGCAGTAACCACACTTCAAAGATTGCTCGACCAGAGGGAGTTATTAACAATATATTTAGAAACACACAGATACATGCGGACACACACATACATGCGGACACACCCAACCGTGAGTTAAGGGTGCCAACCTCACCGATGTTGCTCAATGAATGACTGGGACAGACCAATCCGGTTGAACCAGACTGAACCAGTATCAGAGTTAAAAATACATTATGAAGAGAGAAGAAACATTTAGATATAATTAGTAATAAAATGTATCATACCTAAACTGCTCCTAGATTCCTCGACTACGTAGTTTCGTGGCATAAACAAAAACAATTTGCGAGGTCTGCCGACTTATCAAGAGGATACCTCATTTTACTAGCCTCAAGAACGCGTCTACACGACGTGAGAAAGAATCCCAAAAGGCGGAGGGGGAGATAGTCACGCGATATAACGGTCGAGAAACAGTATATATATATATATATATATATATTTGAACTCGCGAATTTTATATTCTCCGAGTGAAAAGATCCCTCTGACGAGAGTTTTTCTTTGCAACGGATGACGTATGGACTCCGTTTATTTTTGAGACTCGAAACCGATTCGGTAAAGGTAACCATAGTAAGTAAAGTTAATTTTTAAAAATTTATTTTGAAACTTTTTCTTATTTGCTAAACCTTGATTATATATATATATATGTTTAAAATTATATATATATATATATATATATATATATATATATATATATATATATATATATTTGAATTCGCGAATTTTATATTCTCCGAGTGAAAAGATCCCTCTGACGAGAGTTTTTCTTTGCAACGGATGACGTATGGACTCCGTTTATTTTTGAGACTCGAAACCGATTCGGTAAAGGTAACCATAGTAAGTAAAGTTAATTTTTAAAAATTTATTTTGAAACTTTTTCTTATTTGCTAAACCTTGATTATATATATATATATGTTTAAAATTATATATATATATATATATATATATATATATATATATATATATATATATATATATATATATATATATATATATATATATATATATATATATATATATATATATATATGTTTAAAATTATATATATATATATATATATTTAAATTATTTAGCCTGATAGTGGGGTTAAGAACCCTGGGAGAAATGGAAAAAGATGCGTTGGTGTAAATGGTAGCACAGTGGTCCAGATAACCAAATATGTGTGTTCGACTCCTATGTACGTCAATACTCATATTTTTCCATTTCTCCGAGGGTTCTTAACCCAACTATCAGGCTAAATAATTTCTTTAGTCAAAATATGGCGATAGCTTACATTTCTAATAAATATATATATATATATATATATATATTAAAGAAAACAAAACACTATATATATATATAGTTTTAATATAGATGAGATTCTACAGGACTAGAACTGATTCATTCTTGAGAAATCATCAGGAATCTGACTGTCCAAATAAATGTGGTGATATTTATATCTTTTCTGATGGTAAGAGAGGTTTGGGAGTGGGATGGGGGGAGGTCATTTGTTGAAAGAAAAGGGAATTCATTATTCGCCAATGGCCCGCTACTGAACAAACTCTTTGAACACTGCCCGAACTGCATGCACAAAGACTTTTCAACTTTCAAATACCTTAAGCCAGTGTTAATGCCCGATGGCTAAACAAGATCTCCCCTTTTCTTTTTTTTTTGAAACCCCACTCGACAAAATACCCCCTCTACGTCGTTCCCACCCTACCCCTACCCGTTCTCGTCCTGAAACACGGCACTATGGTTATGTAAGTACCTCTTATCTATCCGCATTTTCTGCTTGTAGAGCTGTATTTATGTGCTTGTGTATATGCGTATATTTATGAGTACATGTATGTATGTACTTGTATGAGTGGCCGTTCGTTTGTATGCGTATGGTTGTGTGTACGTGCATTCATATGTTGCTGCATATGGGCATGTATGTGTATATTTGTGTA
The DNA here is from genome assembly GCA_964016885.1 of Eledone cirrhosa. NCBI lineage: Eukaryota > Metazoa > Mollusca > Cephalopoda > Octopoda > Eledonidae > Eledone > Eledone cirrhosa. Next base: position 341,454,962 of record OZ024743.1, read on the forward strand.
TATATATATATATATATATATATATATATGTGTGTGTGTGTGTGTATGTATGCATGTGTATGTATGTGTATGTGTGTATATATGTATATGTATATGTATGTATATATATATATATATATATCTAACGAAGGAAATGTGGTAAGGAACCAGATGGACCATAACGAACCAAAGTACTCAATACTTAGGGTAGGAGAGTGGGTAATAGGAACGAGTAGGACCCCGACGGCTGAGCTCAAGCCGTTTCGACGGCCAATTCTGACTCCAGAATTAGCCGTCGAAACGGCTTGAGCTCAGCCGTCGGGGTCCTACTCGTTCCTATATATATATATATATATATATATGTAAGTATGTATGTATACATACATACATATATGTATACATACGTACAGTTGCATGTATATATATATATATATATATATATATATATATATATATATATATATATATATATATACAGGTACACATGTATATATTACGTATCAGTTTAGCGGACGTTTATTATAACGCCCGCTTTGTCCATTTGTAAACAAACGGACAGCCTGATTTATGCCGTACGGTGTTAAGGCAACCGCGTCAGCTTTTTGTTCAACACTGACACAGGAACGATGTACTAGTTTCAAGCTTCTTAGCTATCATCAGCACCGTATACCTTTCTGCCAGATGGTTGAACGTTCGAAAGTATATACTTTCCTTAAGAAAATTAACGGCTGAGCAGCCTAATTTGCATATCGAGTGAGTTCAGTCGGCCAGGCGCACCGAAAACGATAAGTTGGAATATGATGAAACGAAATTTAATTTCTCACTCTTAGTACGGCACTTACTTAAATGTAAGTATGTATGTATACATACATACATATATGTATACAGACGTACAGTAGCATGTATATATATATATATATATATATATATATATATATATATATATATATATATATATATATATATATATATATATATACATACATACAGGTACACATATATATATGTACGTACCAGTTTAGCGGACGTTTATTATAACGGACGTTTCATCCTATTCCAACTTATCGTTTTCAGTGCGCCTGGCCGACTGAACTCACTCGATATGCAAATTAGGTTGCTCAGCCGTTAATTTTCATATGGAAAGTATATACTTTCGAACGTTCAACCATCTGGCAGAAGCGTATACGGTGCTGATCATAGCTTGAGAAGGTTGAAACTAGTACATCGTTCCTGTGTCAGTGTTGAACAAAAATGTGACGTGGTTGCCTTAACACCGTACGGCATAAATCAGGCTGTCCGTTTGTTTACAAACGGACAAAGCGGGCGTTATAATAAACGTCCGCTAAACTGATACGTACATATATATATGTGTACATGTATGTATATATATATATATATATATATATATATATATATATATATATATATATATATATATATATATATATATATATATATATATATATATATATATATATATATATATATGTATATATATATATTTATACATGCTACTGTACGTCTGTATACATATATGTATGTATGTATACATACATACTTACATTTAATTAAGTGCCGTACTAAGAGTGAGAAATGAAATTTCGTTTAATCCTATTCCAACTTATATATATATATATATTTATATATATATGTATATATATATATAAATATATATATATATATATATATATATATATATATATATATATATATATATATATATATATATATATATACATATATATATGTATATATGCATATATGTGTGTATATGTGTATATATATATATGTATGTGTATGTATATGTATGTATATGTATGTATATGTGAATATATACATGTATGTATATATATACATATATATATATATATATATGCATACATATGTGTATATGTATATGTGTATATATATGTATGTATATATGTATGTATATATATATATATATATATATATATATATATATATATATATATATATATATATATATATGTGTGTGTGTGTGTGTGTGTATGTGTGTGTGTAGAAAAGATGAATATAAAATAAAAATGCTTTTATAAAGGAATTTATTAGGTATTGACATATCTTTCCGGAACAGACGGAATACCTATGTATCGCTGCTTGTGTAATCATATAATATTAGCACGTAATCGATAGCAAATGTATAATCAGTTGTCACTTCTTCAGAGATATTGGATAAATTGGAAATAATCAGAAAAAATCAAAGTATTTATATTAGTCGTAAGAAAGGAAGAAGAGTGGGGAAAGTATATGACAGATGGCAACTCAATTTGCTGGTAAACAAGTGTATAGAAGGTTTTTAATGAGAATACAATATGTATATGGCTTATTTTATCTAAATAAGAACTTTTGGGAGTGCCGATTTTAATTAATATTTGACCAGTTGAACAATGAACAGGGCTGGTGGCTTGGTGTGGTCGTATTAATACAGATATAAGGTGTCAAGTAAGGAAGAGAGATTTTCACTGCTACTGTAAAACAACAATGCTGGTAGCCTGTTGGTATATGCTTTAGGGGATTAAATTGAGAAACTTATTTTATCTATAGCATTTTATATTAAATGATAAAGAATAGAAGTGTTGATAGAATTAAAACTAATAGAGATAATGTTAATATGTCTTTTGACAATCAAACGGGAATGGGGACAGGCGTTCAATCCTGGTAGCGTTTGTAATATGAAAATGTCGATTTCAAGCGATCGTTACAGTATAACGATCACTCTATTCTGTTATTTAATAAAATATTTTTGGATTTCATAATACAAAACATTTCAATATTACACAATGCACAACATTTCTGTCCTTGGGATTACGCCTGGGCGGATATAATTTAATCCCATTTTAGGTAAAATTGTTGGTTATTTTCGTGCAGTTGCCAGCCTTATCTGCGAGTTTTGTTACATAACGCTGGTTTTCATGGTCGACGATCACCAAAACACTCAAAATAAATCTCATAGAGGTAGAAATAGCAGAGAATCACCACCATACACACACTACCGCAATAGACACACTAATAGTCGCACACCACCAAACAGAAGGCGATGTAAAGAGTATATATGGTAAAACCCGGTCTATAACAACTCTATTAACACCAATCGACCCTCACAATTCTTTCGATTAGTTAAAAAACATTTTCCAGCATCACATAAATATAATAAAATCTTAAACCCTAACACTGTTCGACTTTTATATTCAACCGCCTCTAATATTGAACAACATATAAAAAAGCTTAACGCAAAAAGCTTAACGCAAAATAAATGGCTTCCAACACATAAGAAAACATCACAAAAAAACAAACAACATCCCGACATGCCTAAGCAACCTCATCAACCCATCCATGAGCATAATTATAACTGTAACTGTGTCCAACCAGGAATGTGTCCGTTGAATAATCAATGTCTTGAAAGCAACGTCATATACACATGTACTATCGAATCGGGTCGCCAGAAGTGCTACTATGTTGAGTCTACTGCTACCTCCTTCAAATCTCGCCTTTATAGACATCGCTACTCGATAAAACATGAAAACCAGCGTTATGTAACTTGGCAGCTGCGCGAAAATAACCAACAATTTAACCTAAAATGGGATAAAATTACCGCCGCCCGGTGTATTTCCATGGACAGAAAATTTGTGGATTGTGTAATATGGAAATGTTTTGTATTATGAAATCCAAAATATTTTATTAAATAACAGAATAGAGCGATCGTTATACTGTAACCATCGCTTAAAATCGACATTTTCATATTACAAACGCTACCAGGATTGAACGCCGCCTGTCTCCATTCCCTTTATTTTGTCAAAATACATATTACCATTATCTCTATTAGTTTCCATTCTATCAACACTTCTATTCTTTATCATTTAATATAAAATGCTATAGATAAAATAAGATTTCTCAATTCAAATCCCTAAAGCATATACCAACAAGCTACCAGCATTGTTGTTATACAGTAGCAGTGAAAATATCTCTTCCTTACCTGACACCTTAATAATACTACCACACCAAGCCACCAGTCCTGTCCATTGTTCAACTGGTCAAATATAAATTAAAATCGGTACTCCCAAAAATTGTTATCTAGATAAAATAAGCCATATACACATTGTATTTTCATTAAAAACCTTCTATACACTGGTTTACCAGCAAATTGAATTGTCATCTGTCATATACTTTCCCCTCTTCCTTTCTTACGACTAATATAAATACTTTGATTTTTCTGATTTTTTCCAATTTATCCAATATCTCCGAAGAAGTGACAACTGATTATACATTTGCTATCGATTACGTGCTAATATTATATGATTACGCAAGCAGCGATACCTAGGTATTCCGTCTGTTACAGAAACATATGTTAAAACCTAAAAAGTTCCTTTATAAAAGCACTTTCATTATATATTCATGTTTTCTACATTTTATCCAGAATATAATTTATACTCGTTGAGCAAACCTACACGTACGCTGTTCATCGTTAATGTGACGATATATTATCACTACATTATTGATAACTTGAAATTTTATATATATATATTTATATATATATATGTACGTATGTGTACGTATGTATATATATATATATGTATATATATATATATGTGTGTATATATGTATATATATATATATATGTATATGTGTGTATGTGGGTATGTGTATGTATGTGTATATGTATATATATATGTATATATGTGTATATGTATGTACGTATGTATGTATGTGTATATATATATATATATATATATATATGTATAAGTGTGTATATATATATATATATATATGTATATATATGTATATATATATGTATGTATGTATATATCTGTATGTGTGTGTATGTGTATATATGTATATATGCATATATATATATATATATATATATATATATATATATGTATGTATGTATGTGTATATGTTTGTGTGTGTGTGTATGTATATACGTGTATATATGGGTGTGTATATATATATATATATATGTATATGTATATATATATATATATGTGTTTATGTATATATATATATGTGTACATACACATATACGTACATTTACACACACAAATGAATATATATGTACATATATATATATATATATATATATATATATATATATATATATATATATATATACATACATACATACACATATGCATACATACAAACACATATATATATACACGTATATATATATATATATATATATATATATATATATATATATATATATATATATATATATATATATATATACATACACATATACATACATTTACTCACACACACAAATAAATATATATGTATATACATATATATATACATATATATATATATATATGCATACATACATACACATATGCATACAAACATACACATATATATATATATACATATATATATATATATATATATATATATATATATATATATATATATATATATATATATATATATATATATATACAATATATAGAGAGAAACACACACGGGGACTATAGAATCAGCTTAGGTATGATATATCTTATTACTAATTATATCTAATGTTTCTTCTCTCTTCATAATGTATTATATAGCTCTGATACTGAATCAGTCTAATCAAATTTGGATTGGTTTGTCCCAGTTATTCATAGAGCAACATCGGTTGAGGTTGGTACCACTAACTCAGGGATATATGTGGATATATTCATGTGTATGTATGTGTCCGCATGTATCTGTGTGTTTCTCTCTATATATTGTTTATAACTCCCTTTGGTCGAGTAACCTTTGAAATGTAAAGACTGCTGGATAGCTACCATTACTCATACTTCTCGCCTCCTCAAACCACCTCTTCTTCGGCTTTGATATAAATACTCCCTCCGCCTCCGTTGTATTTGTTTTAAGGTTATAAGGAGCTTAGCTCTGTTTCTTGACCGCTGTATCACGTGATTGACTCCCCGTCCGCCTTTTCGAGATTCTATCTCGCGCATCACAGACGTGTTTTGAAACCCTTAATGAGGTATCCTCTTGATAAGTCGCCAGAACCTCACACAAACTCTATATCTCTATGATGTAGTGTTTTTGCATAATATGCCATGAAATTACGTGGTCAGGGACTATAGAAGCAGTTTGGGTATGATATATCTTATTACTAATTATATCTAATGTTTCTTCTCTCTTCATAATGTATTATGCATATATATATATATATATATATATATATATATATATATATATATATATATATATATATATATAATAACTAGAAATTGATTAACATATAAATATACATGAATGATCACAGGAGATAATTTTAGCCCGCGTGTAACCACGCATAGCTAGTATAGGTAATATTTACCTTTAAGTATGATTAACCTTCCTTGTATATATCCCATTAAAGAAATATATTTCACCAATTCATCAGATGGTAAGTCACGGAAAGTGGACATTATTGGATTGTCAACAAGGAAAGTGTAACAATGTCCAGCCATCCTTCTTTACAGGACGAGCCAAAATCTTCAACTAGCCATCACCACGTGTTGCGTCTACACAACATAGCGGTTTCGCAATTTCGATTTAGATTAAATTCATTTAATTTATCTTAATTTTGGATATAGATATATATATATTGCTCCTTAACTGTAGAGCTATTTCTGTTGAAGAAAATTTAACTGCTATTTCTAGTTGGCAAATACCTATTCACGCCACTGAAACGAAACCGCTATCTTGTGTAGACGGCTAGTTGAAGATGTTGGCTCGTCCTGTAAGGACGGATGGCTGGACATTGTTACACTTTCCTTGTTGACAATCCAATAATGTCCACTTTCCGTGACTTACCATCTGATTAATTGGTGAAATATATTTCTTTAATGGGATATATACAAGGAAGGTTAATCATACTTAAAGGTAAATATTGCCTATACTAGCTATGCGTGGTTACACGCGGGCTAAAATTATCTCCTGTGATTATTCATATATATTTATATGTTAATCAATTTCTAGTTATTATTGTATACTCAGACTTATCTTAGAGCTTAATTTACAGGATGTATGGCGCATGTTTATGACATGACACCCACAATTTCGATTTAGATTAAATTCATTTAATTTATCTTAATTTTGGATATATATATATATATATATATATATATATACATACACATACACATACACACACATATACATATATACATACACATATATATATATATGTGTGTGTATGTAAATGTGTATATGTGTATATGTATGAATGTGTGTATATATATATATATAAATACATATATATATATATACATATATATATGTATATATATATATATATATATATATATATATATATACACACACTCACACACATACACACACACACATATATACATATATATATAGATATATGTATATATATATGTGTATATGTGTTCGTATATGTTTGTATATGTTTATATTTATATATATGTGTGTTTGTGTATGTGAATGTGTCTGTAGACACCTGAAATATAGCTTAAGAGAAACATGACAATAAGGACAGGCACCCAATGTTTGTACTTGTTTATGGAATTCTCTCTGCCTTTGTCACTCTAAGTAGAGCTTTAAAGAATTAGCTTTTAAAGAATTTCCCTTTTCTTTAAACCCATCAACCATGACTGACCCCCAACCATCTTATAGACACCTGAAATATAGGCATTGTTAGCTTAAGAGAAACTTAAACATAAGGAGCGACACCCCAATTTGAAGTTGTTTATAGAATTCTTTCTGCCTTTGTCACCCCTAAATATAAATTATAGCTTTAAAGAATTAGCTTTTAATGAATTCCCTTTTCTTTCAACCAATGACCTCTACCCATCCCACTCTCCCAGACTCTCCTACCACCAGAAAAGATATAAATACCACCACATTTATTTGTACAGTCAGATTCCTTATGATTTCTCAAGAATGAAACAGTTCGAGTCCTGTAGAATCTGATCTATATTAAAACTGTTATACTCTGCTATGTATTGAGTACCTTACTTACTGTAGTTACCTCCGATTCAAACCCGGAATAACTTACCTATATATATATATATATATATATATATATATATATATATATATATATATATATATATGAATGACTGTATTACTAAATAGAGAATCGGAAATCTTTGCATCCTGTCCGCATGCTATCTCTAATTCCTCCTTCTATTATAAACCTATAATCTCAGGTAGTTGATTTTTCGGAATCTCACTTTACTATTCTGGTTTAGGCGTCTTGTCTTGATATTTTTTATATTTTATATATTTTTTTTTTATTTTTATATTCTTTATGTTTCTTAATTTACCACTTACTCTTTTCTGTGAGTTATGGTGTCTATACAGGGTGGGGTCTTCTATAGCTGGACGTAGATACTTCATCATCATTGGTGAATTGATACACCCACTCTCTTGAGCTGGTTGGTATGTGAAAGTTTAGCACATGAGTGGTTCTGTGGGTATAGGGTTTTGTATCTGTGGGTATATTTGTAGATATATATTTTGTGTGGATGTTTAGTTATATGTATAACACAATTGTTTGTGGCGTATTCGGATTCAATAGCTGTTTGGATTCCTTATCATTTTAGTTTTTTTTAGTTTATTATTATTATTATTAGTTTTCTTCGGTTTATTGTTTTTTGTTTTCTAGTTTTTTTAGCTTATTTAGCCTATTTAGTCCTTTGTCCATTATTATATCTCTATCTTTATACTCATCCTTTGTCGACTAATATATTTCTATCTTTATATTCATCCCCAGTTGGAGTGTATCTTACTATCTCCTTGACTAACTAATAGTTTAATTTTAGTCTTCTACATCTACGGTTAATGAACTTCATTTTTTCTACACTTAATCTTTGCCTTATTGAATATATATATTATATCTTTATGTTCCTTCTTGTCCTCCATAGTTTTACTTCTTTCTGTTCATTTTTGTCCCCCATAGTTTTTATTAGAATCTTTACTTTGGATAACGTCAGTCGTCATAACGGAAATTAAATATATATTCGATGAATGTATTCGCTCATTTATTGGAATATCTTAATTTCTATCGGCATTAGTGACTTAAACTTTGTTCCAAATGGAGTGTACCATAATGTGTATTTAACTTTTAATAAATTAATTAAAATTAAAAAGGGTTTCGATTCAGTTATTTGACTTTGAATAGTTGTATCATTAATTTTCACCTAACAGTTTGTTGTGCCTCCGCGTTTTTGTTCTTGTTTTGTTTTGCTATAATATATTTTGTTGCTTCTGTCTGTCTTTCCTATCCTTTGTCACTTGTGTGGATGAATATATTGAGTAAATATGATTTAAATCTTTCTCCCTTGCAATTATATGTTTGGTGTTGAAATATTAATATGTAATATTACATTGCTGTATGTATTTGAATTGCCTATATCTCTATACATCTTATCGTATATTTGCTATACGCTCATTTATTTTTATTTTATTTTATCGGTATTTATCGGTAAATATTTACCTGTTATATTTTATTATTTATTGTCTATTATATATTCTTTACTATATATATATTTTTTTACCATACTTTATTTTATTTTATGGTATTATGTTTTACCCTGTGGTATACGTTATATTTTTATACATGTTATGTTGACTTTGCATGGTACGTTGGAAGTATTTATGTTTTTTAATGTCAATATTTCTTTGATTTTAGTATTGTTTAATCACACCGTCAGGGTGATTATTCTATTATAGTGCATATATATATATTTGTGTTAATATGTGTATGTGTAAATGTGTATATGTGTGTATATATATATGTGTGTGAGTGTGTGTGTATATATATATTAAATTTTATTTCTGTATTATATACTGCATTGTATTGTATATTATATTATATTTTTTATATCTTATTTCTCGTATTTTATTACTATGTTGTATTTCGAGTATTGGACATATATTGTACTTTTAACGTGGCTTTTTTAATGTTTGCTTGCTCTCTTGCCCTATAGTTTTTATGTACCAATGTACCCTATTAGGTTTGACACGTCTTTCCTGGATAATTTTCTGAAATATCCTTCCTTACATATTATCGGGTGTATATTTAAATATTATAAATTTTTACCGATTAGTAATTAAGTGCCCTTTCTTAGTTACCTGAAATCTAAATATGTCGCAACTTCCTAGACCCTACCTCCCTATCCTGTTTTTATATTACCTGCATATTATATCTTTTAATGTAACATTTAAATTTCTATTTTTCTATTTCTCTATTCTTCTGAATTTTGGCTTGTTCTAGCCGTTGATATGTTTTGTCTTTTCCTTGCTCTGAAGAGACCTAATTACCGGGACGAAACATTGTCAGCGAATAAAGATGTTTAATGTATTAAAGGCTTCTTTGTTGATTTATATAATTTTATATATATATATATATATATATATATATATATATATATATATATATATATATATCGTGTTTTGTTTTCTTTAATAACTAGTTTTTTTTAATGGTATATGTTATTGTTGCTTAAATCTAGTTTGGTTAGATCATGAACATCATACCTTTTTCTTAAAAATTGTGGTTTGATATAGCTTTTATTGCTACGTCTAGCTGTGCTGCTACATTAATGTTCCCTCTATGTAAACACGAATTGGTGGCAGCCATGGCAGAGTTGTTCAATATATTTCTCTCTTCTTATCTATATTAGTTCTCCGTTATATTTACTTTTTGGGACTATGTTTGTGAAATTTCGGCCATAATTTAGTTGATCCTAAGACTAATGAAAAAAATGTCCCACATGCAATCAAACCATTTCTTTATAAACAGGAGACTACAATTTAAAGACGGGGAGGTTTTATTGGACAGGAATCTGACTTGTATTTCTATCATATTTTCCGACTAAGTACATTATCTGCAGCTGGCTTATAGTAATAATATTTGCTGTAAGAACGAATGCATATGTAATAGCAGACTGTAAAGTTGGTTACTGCAATACATTCTGTTTTTTCCACATCCAGGTGATCTTCCCGTTTGAGTATTTTGGTGTTTGCTCATATTTATCACATCGTAGGCCTTGACTAGATAGACTGACGTACAGTTGCAATTGAAACATGACAATTCCACCCAAAGACCCTGAATTATATTAGCCAATGTGTCGTTCGATTTTTAAGCCTGTTATTTTATCTTGAGTAGATTTAGCTGTTTTTTGCTGTTTCACGCAAAAACACCGGCTGTCTTTGGTACATCGAGTGTATTGTTCAATATACGGTATATTTGCTAACAAGGATTTGATAATATTTATAATTGTTTCTACTATTGGAACAAGGCCAGTAATTACCCAGTACATTACTGGTACTTTATTTTATCGACACCGTAAGGATGAAAGGCAAAGTTAACCTCGACGGGATTTGAACTCAGAATGGCAAGGGCCGTAACTCTATGCGTCAAAGCATGGCGTCCGATCCTCTACCGATACTGCCAATAATATTTATAATATACGCATTCCAGTCAGCAAGAAATATTTATTTTAAGATAATTTTCTTTGTCCGTTTCACCAAAATGAAAAGCAAACAAGGTATTCTAGTTGTGAAAACCTTGTTTGTTAGACACACTGTATCTGTGTTTACATTACTCAATATCTTTTTTTTTCTTTTTGATGACAACTACGTGGGATTGAATGGAAATGTGGTTGCTGTTTCTAGCAGAAACAATGAATGCTCAAAGTCTACTTCGTTGGCTTGTGATGTTGTAGATGCTACTAATTACTTTGCATATTTTCCTTGTATTTTCTGTTTTTGCCTCCTGAATAGAAATATTTGCCAGTTTTCTATTTGTCGGTAGCTAATTTTCTTTATTATTTCCTTGTTTGCTTTGCTTGACGTTGAATTATATTTCTCTTATGTGAAACGTTGATGTGCTGTATTAGATGTTATTCATTACTTTCATCAGGTTAGTTCTGTAATTTGCGTAATATATTTTATTGTACTATTTTTTCGTCATCTTGATAATAAATATTTGCCAGTTTTCCATTTTTCCTTTTGCTTCTTTTCTTTCCGTTCCCCTTATTTATTTTCTTGATGTCGAGTTGTGTTTGACTTATATTAAATGTTTGTGTGATGTGTTAGGTGTTATTCATAATTTTCATCAGGTCAGCTATTTCACTTCTGTAATTTGGGTTATTTCTTTTATTGGTGGAGTTTTTTGTCTGATAGATAATAAATATTTACCATTTTCCTGTTTTTCGTTGGCCTTATTTTCTTGTTTAGTTGCTTCATGTTGCATTTTAAAAATTATGTGAAACGCTGACGTACTGTATTAGATGCCATTCATTAATTTCATAAGGAATCTATTTGAGTGGTATATATTACGCTGTTGGATATATTTTATGGAATGTATTTTGAAGATATGCGCTGGATGGTTTATACTAGCGATTAAGGTTGCAGTGCACTGTTGTTCTTGTCCGTTATCTCCATATTTACATTGATTGATCAAACACAGACCTGTCAACTCTCCTCGTCCGACGGGGAGATCTCCCACCCACTTTATGGTGGGTGAGAGATGTGGTCTTATGTGGAAATGGTTATAGCTTTCCTTATGTTAAAACCTCCCCGTTTCGCCTCATTTATCCCCGTTTTGGGGCGCTTCTTTTCATGGTACTCCCCGCTTGGGTTTCTAGATATTTGCAGGCCTGCAATCACATTATCAGTGTCTCTAGATCCGTTACAATTCTGTCTTTAGATCACGTATAGTGTATCAAGGTATACATTATCCTATATGTGTAAATCCCTTTAAAAGAAAGTAAGAATTATTTAAGTGAGAATTTTCTAATATTTAAATTAACTTAAGCGATCCCATAGATGCTTATTAATTCGTTCGTGTGAACATTGGTCGCTAAAGTATTTAAACGACTGTTAGATATAAGATGTGCGTATGCCTGATGCTGATTTTCATGATGTCCCGAGCACTGTCCAACACACGTTAGAAACAATAAATTTAACCAATGTAAAGACAATACTATCAAATCCAAATAGCATATAGAAGAACCAGAATAGTCAAAATAAAAAAAAAATAAAGATTGTTTAGATTCTAGATCAAATTGATATGACGCATGTATTACCTTAAGCAAAACAAATAAACACAAGGAAAATTAAAGACAACTTTTGAATAGCCGTGCTGTGGAATGATTTTTAATTTAGGCACAAATCCAGCAATTTCTGGTGAAGGGAATGCGACCATATGGTACTATATTTTATTGACCTTAGATGGATGAAAGACAAAGTTTACCTCGGCGTGATCTGAACCCAGAATATAAACAGCCGTATCTAAATGATGCAAAGCCTTTTGTTCCATTCTCTAACGATTCTACCAATTCACCGCCCTGCTGTTGTAGAATAATAGCAAGGTTGTTTTAGATTGAAATGCACACCATGAAATCAGATTCGAAAGACATTTCCAAGTTTATAACCTATGGAGAAATCATGAGACATTAACTAAAATATTTTGATACTATGACTACAAGCATTAAACGTTTGGGAAAATAATCAATATTCGGGATGGTGAACGGAAAACAAAAAAGGAGAGAGGAGGAAGTAGATGGAGAGGTGGAATAAAATGTTTTACGAAGAGGAAATTTGGACAGACGATGCGAGCGAGTCTAATGAAGGATAAAGAGTCAGTTATCTAGCTACGATGCGTCGATCCTAACGTTCTCGTCCTTTATGTCATATTCCTATTCTACGTCGTAATTCCTTTGCCCGAGGAATTATTGATAAATGTGCTTTCTTAATATTGTGATGTACACCACATTATAATACATCTATATTCATTAACTATAGTACTGCTATTAAATAAAGTCGATATAATTAGTATATTATAATTCATTTCATTATGGCAGCAAATAGAAACAAGGCCGTAATCATAACAAATTCAACTATGCAAACCATTGATCACTTAAATGCATACTGTATTATGCATGCATGTTCCTGTAACAGCCGAGGCATACGGCATTTCTGGGGAAATTTTAATATCTAGCGGAGCCTCATACCCCTCAAAGCCTGAATATCGCAGATTTATCCCAGAGAAGGATAGAGAGTGAAGGAATGAAATCGAAAAAGAGATATAGAGGAGGAATCAATCGCAGTAATTTACTGCTACTATTTTATTGACTTCAATTGAATAAATGGCAACGTTGACCTCGGCGGGATTTGAAATGAGAGAGGCGAGAGAGGGAGCAAATACTGCAAAGCATTCTAGGCAACGATTCTGCCAATACATATATGCATTTTCAAATGACTTGACTGCATGATAAAGTTGTTCACTTCACAGCAATATAATTCTGTAATTTATGGCTGGAGGTACTAAAAGGAGCATGAATATACTATCATGGCTATCTTTTAACAATACCATGCAATTGAAATTTGATAGACGAAAGGTGTGTCAAAGTCAATCGCATACACAGACACAGTCACATTCAGAAACACACACACACACACACACACACACACACATATATATATATATATATATATATATATATGTATATATATTACAAACGAAACGAAATTTAATTTCGTTTCGTTATTTGTTTTTATCGTCTCCGTTGAACCGGTACGTACTCACACTCTATGCAAATTAGTCTGCCCACTACTAATTTTCATAGAAAAAGCATATAACGATATGTGCTTTTACGATTCTCCAGAAAGGCCGGAAGATAGGTAAATATTGCGGATGAGTTGTAACAACAACGAAACTAGTTCAATATTCCTTGTCTGGCTTTCTGGAGAATAGAGGAAAGGTGTTTCCTCAAAAACCAGTATGACTCTAAAAACCGGTTTGTCTGTGTGTTTACATACAGAATAGCTGGACACTCACAGTAAAGTGACCAGTGAAAAACTTGGTACATCTACATATGTATACGTGTGTGTATTCATATGCATACTAGTATTTCAGTATACATATGTGGATGTACATTTTTAACTTAATTGTATATATATATATATATTTATATATATATATATATATATATATTTATATATATATATGGCGTAGACATACAACACAACAGGAGGAACAATGAATATAACACCACTGACGATGTTGCAGATGTGCAACGAAAGATTGATGTAAATTATGTAAACTATATATATGTGTTTGTGTCTATATTGTATCTGTATTGTTTTTGACTGCCGGTCAGTCAATGGCAACATGGAGGACCGAGTAAGTTAGATCGCAGATATATATATATATAAAAGACAGCGAGAAGCGAAAACCAACCAAACAGTGAGTGTGTTCTGTTATTAATTCTGGCAATATTACGCAAATATGACCCTCCCCAAATATAACAATATATATATATATATATATATATATTTATATATATATATATATATATATTTATATATATATATATATATATATTTATATATATATATATATATATATATATATTTATATATATATATATATATATATATTTATATATATATATATATATATATATATATATATATATATATATATATATATATATATATATATATATATTTATATATATATATATATATTTATATATATATATATATATATATATATATATACATATATATATATTTATATATATATATATATGTATATATATATGTGTGTGTGTATGTCACATTCAAATATTCAAAACAAAAACAAACAACAACACCGAAACACATTCAGAAACACACACACATATACACTAAACACACACCCTACTACCACCACTAACCCTCACCCCCACACCTCTCACCCCCACACCTCCATCCCACCACCCCGCAACTAACCTCACTAACACACCCTAACCCCAAGCACACGAACACACGCACCCACTTACACCACCCACCCCACACGCACCTAACATCACTAACACCCCCCAACCCTACGCATACGTACCCACAAACCCTCGTACACCACCAACTCTGCACACCCTACCACCACTAACCCCCACTCACACCTGCATTCAACCCCTCCCCACCTCCCGTATACTAACACCCACTAACACCTCTTCATCAAACTACACACACACCAGTACACCACACTCCCTCCATAGAACCACACACACCCTTCTCTCCCCGCTCCACCCACACCCTCGCTCCACACTCACTCATCCCACTAACACCCCTACTAATACACACACACACACACACAAACCCTCCTCACTCCAACTTTCACACCTACCCATCCTCGCCCCCTTGCCATTCCACTGACTGCTGTTATGCCCTCTGACCACCTCCCAGCACTAACAGACCACAGCACTCCCACTGCTGACCACTTCCTGTTGCGCGCGCACCCCACATCTCTCCTCTTCCGACCACCGCTTCATGGATTACCCACACGCAGAAATTCACCTACAACCAATCCACTAAACATCTTTCGAATTTACCAACTTTTCAACCATCCTCTTACGTAATCACCTATATAACTCACCCACACACACACCCCAAAAAAACATTTTTCTCCACACGCCACCCACACCCACAACACGCCTAAACCCCACACACACGTGCTTTCGACCACATATTTACACCCTCAGCCTCCTGATTCCTCTCCCCCCACCCCTCTATTCACACATGCACATACACTCCGACCCCCTCCCCATACACACCTCTTCCTGAACATGCAACCCCGTTCTTCCCCCAACCCTTACTTTCACATACACACACGCACACACACGCACACCTACACACACACACCACCTTCAGCCCTCCCCGCTCGGACACCCCGTCTCCCTCTCCCCACTCCATCCGCCACCACCCCTACACACCCCACATCCTTCCACCACCTGTTTACCCCCCTTTTAATTTCAGTTTATTTTGATCATGCCTTTATTTTTAAATTTATCTCCTTCCTTGTATTTTGATCATGCTTTATTTTTATTTTTATTTTTATCTTTACTTGTTATTTTTTCATTCGCACCGTTTCCTTTCGCTATATGTCTCTCCACCACTCCCCTACACACCCTTTGAACTCTGTTCCCACACACTTCTCACCTGAGGAAGGGCTTATGCCCGAAACGTCGTCCCCCACCTACACCCACTCTCCAGAGCGTGAAATTAATAAACATTTGTTGTACTGCCTCACTGTTTTGTCCCTGTTCAAATGTTTCCATTATATATATATATATATATATATATATAAACGGAAAAAATGAAACGATATTTCATTTCCCACTCTTAGTACGGCTGTTACTTAAATATAAGTATGTACACGTACATACATATATGTATACCGACGTACAGTAGTATGTATATATATATATACATACATGCACACATATATATATGCACGTATGGATTCACCGAACATTTATTATAATGCTCGGTGTGTTTGTAAACAAACATCCCGTATTAAGCCGTAGTGTCTAGCAACCACCGTTGCTCGTTTGTTCAACACTGACAAAGGAACGCTGTACTAGTTTCAAGCTTGTTAGCTATCGTCAGCAACGTATACCTTCCTGCCAGATTGTTGAACGTATATACTTACCTTATGCATATTAACGGCTGAGTAGCCCAATTTGCATATCGAGTGGGTTAATCGGCCGGGTGCACCGAAAACGATAAACGGAAAAAATGAAACGATATTTCATTTCCCACTCTTAGTACGGCTGTTACTTAAATATAAGTATGTACACGTACATACATATATGTATACCGACGTACAGTAGTATGTATATATATATATACATACATGCACACATATATATATGCACGTATGGATTCACCGAACATTTATTATAATGCTCGGTGTGTTTGTAAACAAACATCCCGTATTAAGCCGTAGTGTCTAGCAACCACCGTTGTTCGTTTGTTCAACACTGACAAAGGAACGCTGTACTAGTTTCAAGCTTGTTAGCTATCGTCAGCAACGTATACCTTCCTGCCAGATTGTTGAACGTATATACTTACCTTATGCATATTAACGGCTGAGTAGCCCAATTTGCATATCGAGTGGGTTAATCGGCCGGGTGCACCGAAAACGATAAACGGAAAAAATGAAACGATATTTCATTTCCCACTCTTAGTACGGCTGTTACTTAAATATAAGTATGTACACGTACATACATATATGTATACCGACGTACAGTAGTATGTATATATATATATACATACATGCACACATATATATATGCACGTATGGATTCACCGAACATTTATTATAATGCTCGGTGTGTTTGTAAACAAACATCCCGTATTAAGCCGTAGTGTCTAGCAACCACCGTTGCTCGTTTGTTCAACACTGACAAAGGAACGCTGTACTAGTTTCAAGCTTGTTAGCTATCGTCAGCAACGTATACCTTCCTGCCAGATTGTTGAACGTATATACTTACCTTATGCATATTAACGGCTGAGTAGCCCAATTTGCATATCGAGTGGGTTAATCGGCCGGGTGCACCGAAAACGATAAACGGAAAAAATGAAACGATATTTCATTTCCCACTCTTAGTACGGCTGTTACTTAAATATAAGTATGTACACGTACATACATATATGTATACCGACGTACAGTAGTATGTATATATATATATACATACATGCACACATATATATATGCACGTATGGATTCACCGAACATTTATTATAATGCTCGGTGTGTTTGTAAACAAACATCCCGTATTAAGCCGTAGTGTCTAGCAACCACCGTTGCTCGTTTGTTCAACACTGACAAAGGAACGCTGTACTAGTTTCAAGCTTGTTAGCTATCGTCAGCAACGTATACCTTCCTGCCAGATTGTTGAACGTATATACTTACCTTATGCATATTAACGGCTGAGTAGCCCAATTTGCATATCGAGTGGTTTAATCGGCCGGGTGCACCGAAAACGATAAACGGAAAAAATGAAACGATATTTCATTTCCCACTCTTAGTACGGCTGTTACTTAAATATAAGTATGTACACGTACATACATATATGTATACCGACGTACAGTAGTATGTATATATATATATATACATACATGCACACATATATATATGCACGTATGGATTCACCGAACATTTATTATAATGCTCGGTGTGTTTGTAAACAAACATCCCGTATTAAGCCGTAGTGTCTAGCAACCACCGTTGCTCGTTTGTTCAACACTGACAAAGGAACGCTGTACTAGTTTCAAGCTTGTTAGCTATCGTCAGCAACGTATACCTTCCTGCCAGATTGTTGAACGTATATACTTACCTTATGCATATTAACGGCTGAGTAGCCCAATTTGCATATCGAGTGGGTTAATCGGCCGGGTGCACCGAAAACGATAAACGGAAAAAATGAAACGATATTTCATTTCCCACTCTTAGTACGGCTGTTACTTAAATATAAGTATGTACACGTACATACATATATGTATACCGACGTACAGTAGTATGTATATATATATATACATACATGCACACATATATATATGCACGTATGGATTCACCGAACATTTATTATAATGCTCGGTGTGTTTGTAAACAAACATCCCGTATTAAGCCGTAGTGTCTAGCAACCACCGTTGCTCGTTTGTTCAACACTGACAAAGGAACGCTGTACTAGTTTCAAGCTTGTTAGCTATCGTCAGCAACGTATACCTTCCTGCCAGATTGTTGAACGTATATACTTACCTTATGCATATTAACGGCTGAGTAGCCCAATTTGCATATCGAGTGGGTTAATCGGCCGGGTGCACCGAAAACGATAAACGGAAAAAATGAAACGATATTTCATTTCCCACTCTTAGTACGGCTGTTACTTAAATATAAGTATGTACACGTACATACATATATGTATACCGACGTACAGTAGTATGTATATATATATATACATACATGCACACATATATATATGCACGTATGGATTCACCGAACATTTATTATAATGCTCGGTGTGTTTGTAAACAAACATCCCGTATTAAGCCGTAGTGTCTAGCAACCACCGTTGCTCGTTTGTTCAACACTGACAAAGGAACGCTGTACTAGTTTCAAGCTTGTTAGCTATCGTCAGCAACGTATACCTTCCTGCCAGATTGTTGAACGTATATACTTACCTTATGCATATTAACGGCTGAGTAGCCCAATTTGCATATCGAGTGGGTTAATCGGCCGGGTGCACCGAAAACGATAAACGGAAAAAATGAAACGATATTTCATTTCCCACTCTTAGTACGGCTGTTACTTAAATATAAGTATGTACACGTACATACATATATGTATACCGACGTACAGTAGTATGTATATATATATATACATACATGCACACATATATATATGCACGTATGGATTCACCGAACATTTATTATAATGCTCGGTGTGTTTGTAAACAAACATCCCGTATTAAGCCGTAGTGTCTAGCAACCACCGTTGCTCGTTTGTTCAACACTGACAAAGGAACGCTGTACTAGTTTCAAGCTTGTTAGCTATCGTCAGCAACGTATACCTTCCTGCCAGATTGTTGAACGTATATACTTACCTTATGCATATTAACGGCTGAGTAGCCCAATTTGCATATCGAGTGGGTTAATCGGCCGGGTGCACCGAAAACGATAAACGGAAAAAATGAAACGATATTTCATTTCCCACTCTTAGTACGGCTGTTACTTAAATATAAGTATGTACACGTACATACATATATGTATACCGACGTACAGTAGTATGTATATATATATATACATATGTGTGTGTATGTGTGTGTGTGTGTGTGTGTGTGTGTATGTGTGTGTGTGTGTGTATGTGAGTGTGTGTGTGTGTGTGTGTGTGTGTGTGCACATATATTTATAATGCTTGTAAAAAGGAAGTTTGTTTTTTATCGACCGCTCATAACACAAATAAGCGACGTGAGTGGGCACCTCGGATTTTCCCAGCCTCGGAAATTTCTTCTGTGCAAATGTATTTTCTTTTATAGGTTATCTCGTTTGGTTTCAAACGATCTGACATTGACTCACTCGCCATCGACTCCTATCTTTGAAAACGGAGGCGAAGAAGATTGGGCCCCTTGGTGTTACAGATAACAGATAAGCACCTCTCAGTCGTTTAAATTTATAGAAAAGCACCTGTTCGGGACCGAGATTAATTTTCTTCCTAGGTTTTTTCGTGTGCTTTCAACTCATCGGACCTCCGAGATGATCACAATTGCCTTTTTCCCGAAAATGGAATTAGGGGCGGGGGCTATAATGTAAGTGTGCAAATACGTAAAAAAGGGTTCCGATGCTACCATGCACGACAACAAAGAGATTCTGTCTGGCAAGGTCTCCAACTTCCAACACGGCCAATACATCAGCAGTAACGAAACAATTGGATTCTCATTTCAGGCCCATTATCCACCGGTGCAAAAGCTTGATGTCCATATTCCAAATGATGAGCGAATATATCTTACAGCCCATAATGCAGCCCCAAAATTCATATCGCCCAGAAAGACGACTCCGCTAGCATTTTTTGAACATTGTAGAACTGACAATTTTGCATGAACTCTACTATAGGGAGAAATACCATCCTACTACACCTTTCATAAACAGAGAGGAAAATGGAATCAACGAAAACAAGGAAGATCAGTAGAAAACCATCCTGAAATTCGTAAAGCAGAAACACTACGTATGGTTTACACCATGCATCCAGGACAGCGTGAATGCTTCCATTTAAGGATGCTGCTTAATGACGTTAAAAGCCCTGAAGTGTTTGATGAAATCTTCAAAGTGAATATCGCTGTTTATGACACCTACCAAGAGGCTTCCTTGCGGAGATGTCTGTTGGAATATGACCATCAAAGAGACACAATATCTACAGAAGCGTCTCTTTCTCAGACCGCCAAAGTATTCGACAATTGTCGAATTAATAAATTCGTCATTAATAAATTGAAACCTAACCAATCCGTGGGCGCTTGAAAACCAATGGTATAGATACATTTTTTAGACGAACATAATTACACCGAATTGGCTGAGATGGAAAACAAACTGGTGACAAAGAATGGACCTGATCTGCATTTATTAGGCCTTCCTCTCATCGATGGATCTAATTTTTATAGACTCGTGTTCTGAATGATCAACAAAATCCCAGACCTCTTTCGCTTGTCAAGTGGGGTGGTCCTCATTAAATCTTACCAAGGAAACAATTTTTTCCTTGGTCTTTCCGTTGCTGATACTATCTACCAGTTGCAACTCTTAGCAGAAGAAGCAAAGTGAAATAATGTGTCTTGCTCAAGAAAACATCGCACCATCCGCTCTGAGATTTGAACTCGCAAACTTTACGATTGAAAATCCAACTCTGAAACTATTAAACTACATGCCTTCACATTTTATGGACTAAGGAGAGAAATTATGATAGAAATGTTATACAACGTAGAGTACATCATCTCCCATGCTAACGAAAACCTGCCAAGACTATCTGATGATCAAATAGCAGTATATAACATTGTACTTGAGTCAATTACGTACTAGAATGGTGGCCTATTTTTTATCGATGCCCCACGTCGGACAGCTCATTTTGCTTTCAATTTAGACTTGGACATCTGTTTCAATGAAATGTTCTTCTGTCATATAACGTAGGACTCGGAGCCTACCCATGTGTTGCAATGATGTGTGGTAATTTTGGGTGTTGAATGCACAATGGCTCACACTTATGTATTGGAAGCCTTGAATAGAATACTGAATGGTATCCGGAGCCATACAACAATCATGGGAGGAATCATTGTTGTTTTATCAGGGGACGCCCGACAAACTGTACATGTAATATAAAAAGGGACGCGTGACGATCACGTTCGAGCTTGTCTAAAATTTAAGAACCAGAATACGAGCACAAATTCACGGTGATAACATTTTTGCGGAGGTTACTCAAATGGTTCTGAAACACTGTGGAGGGAAATTATCCCTTGATACTGAAGAATGTTTAGCTTCTTCATTATGTTGTACTGTTGTGGAAAGCGTTGGTAGCTTAATAATCAAGTGTTCCCCAATTGCCAAATCCATTATTCCAACGAAGAGTGACTATGTGAAAGAGCATTCGTTGCCATCGAATACCATCAACAAAAATATCTCATAAATGATCGCTGGAGGAGGCCATAACTATAAATCTATCCACAAAGGTGTTGACGGGGACGACGCTGTTCATTATCGCATTAAACAGTCTGGAGTCATCCGGTATCCCGCCACTCAAACGTGAATTGAAGATGGACGCAGTCATCATACTTCTCAGAAACCTGGATCAGCCACGATTAAATAATGTTACACGTTTGGACTACAACGTCACATTATCGAAGCCCAAACCATCATAGGATAGGGTAAGGAAGACAGCATATTCATACCTGGAATACCGCTAATACCAACAAATGAACATTTTCGTTTCCATTGACTGCAACTCCCAGTGAGAGTCATTTACGGAATTTCCACCAACAAGCCCCAAGGTCAAACGCTGCAGGTTGCGGTCTCCATCTAGAAAGGGTTGTTTCTCGCATGGTGAATTGTATGTAGGTTGTTCCAGAGTAACATCCCCTTACAAACTCTTCATATATGCTCCAAGGAAAAAAGTTTAAAACCTTCTATTAGTTGAGGTTCTGTAAATGTTTTATAATTTTCATACAAAACATTTTACTCTTAGTTTATTTACTACATATTGTATTTAGATATTCTAAATAAACTTTTAAAATTATGTTATGCAGTATTTGAATACCTTTCCCCACCTCTTTTTATGTTAAGGAAAATGAGTATTATGATAGATGCTAATATAAGACTTATGAATAGATTTGAGCACAGTACAGAACGGCAGGTGAATCAGGATGCCTTCTAATATATATTTATATAAATATAACGATAAATTAACGGAGTCATAGACTCTCTCCATTCCCTGTAAATAATGTGCTCAAAGGAGAGGAAACCTGAGCTCTTTAAAATACAATATGTTGAAAAGGTAACACACTAGAGAGAGAGATACAGTTCACTATCAATAAAACAGGGAAAAACCACCAGTGTATGGAATCTATAACCTACGAAAGGCAGACTATAGACACGATAATTAAAAATATAAATTAAAGCGTAAATAAATACCTCTATAACTATATAACACACGTACAAATCCAAAGAGATCTGTTTCGCTAGTAAGTTGTTGACAGAAATGAAATAACCCCGGTTCATCAGCGTGTGTAAGGCTATACATTTCAGACTACACTAAGAGAATTTTAAAGTGACTGTCCAGCTACACCTGGGAGAGAGAAAGCACAGCATGTTTAAGGGCAGTGAACCAGTGGCCTCTCAGGGACGAGCTGCTAGAAAGGGCAGCCCAAAACCACTCAGAGAAGTGTGCTCAACCAAACAGAGAGAGAGGAAAGACTGTTATAAGGAGCGAAATATCACGATAAATTAACGGAGCGATAGACTCTCACCATTCCCTGTAAATAATGTGCTCAAAGGAGAGGAAATCCTGAGCTCTTTAAAATACAATATGTTGAGAAGGTAACACACTAGAGAGAGAGATACAGTGCGCCATCAATAAAACAGGGAAAAACCACCAGTGTATGGAATCTATAACCTATGAAAGGTAGACTATAGACACGATAATTAAAAATATAAATTAAAGCGTAAATAAATACCTCTATAACTATATAACACACGTACAAATCTAAAGAGATCTGTTTCGGCAGTAAGTTGTTTTGTACGTGTGTTATATAGTTATAGAGGTATTTATTTACGCTTTAATTTATATTTTTAATTATCGTGTCTATAGTCTACCTTTCATAGGTTATAGATTCCATACACTGGTGGTTTTTCCCTGTTTTATTGATAGCGCATTGTATCTCTCTCTAGTGTGTTACCTTTTCAATATTTTGTATAAATATATATATGTTCATTTTTGGCATTTGTATACATTTTTGAGACGGTAGAGGAATTATCTTAGACGATAGGAGAAGTAATATATGTATGTTTCTATGTATGTTTCTATGTATACATGTATATATTTATACATACATATATAAATATAATTGTTTCTACTTTTGGCACAAGGCCAGCAATTATTCCAGTGTATTACTGGTACTTTATTTTATCGACCCGTTAAGGATGAAAGGCAAAGTTAACCTCGGCGGGTCTTGAACTCAGTAAATATAATACTAATGAAGACGATTTGTTATGTCTTCATTACGTTTATTACTCTCCTGTGGTAATGACAAAATGAACTTGTAGGGCGTAGAAAGGTCTATAACGAGATTCAGATTCATTTATGGTGTTCAGTTAATGTTACTAGTCTTGCATCATGATATATATATATATATATATATATATATATATATATATATAAAATAAAGTAAAATAAATAAGTCAAATGTTTAAAATTTAGCTTCGTTTATTACTGCTATATATATTTCGGTGACAGCCATCTTTGGCTGCAACCTCTTCAGGCAGTCCGAATTAGTGTGGTATAGACAAGTACATATCTTGTTGAGGTGTATAATTTTGTCAATACTCTGATATGCCCAGTTCCTGGTTGGGTTGTTATTTCACTGAGCAACTGGAATCATATGAATTCAAACAAACACATTTCAGTGTCAAAGGGCCTCTTCTCCTCTCATTGGTCAGTTGTTAGAACATTCCTCATTCAAAAGTCTATAGAAATTCGTTCTGAGGCAAGCCAATCTGTTGTTCTTGTTATTGTTAGGTACATCTGACCTCAATTCTACATATACTCAATATATATATATATATATATATATAGAGAGAGAGAGAGAGAATGGAAAACGGAAAATCAGTAATGCATCGGAACTCAGTTTATTGTGTGTTACAATTGTTTTCCCGGCGAACAGCTCGAGGTGCGATCCGTGTGAGGATCTACCTGACTCTTAATATATGTATATATTAAATGGAACGTTGAATGCTCAGCTATATCGGAAATGAAATTACCCCGCTCCATCAGTGTTGTGTTTCTTCAGGATACACATTTTCCAAACGATTCCGCTCAGTATCATACAGCCATATCCAGTATAAAATGGTTGAAACAACATATAGGAAACAAACATCTGAAAGCAAGGACATTGATCCGATAGAAAAGTTATGGTTAAGAGGTAAAAGACTGATATCAGTTTTCAATACTCAATTAATTGAAGCAATCTTCAATTCGTTGGTTAGAGACATAAATCCTGAGAATTTAAAGCATATTATTATTTTCATGAAATGCATGCGGTTGTCAAAGCAAAAGGTTATCCTTCTAAATACTAATATAAACCGTCACGCTAAATAAAATATAACCTAAATGAAATACTCCTTTGTTATGTGGTTGTTTCATATACCTCTGATTTTGACGGATGTACATGTATTTTAATGTACATTCTCAGGATAAATAACATCAATCTGAAAGTAGCATGTGTCGTAGAACAGTCAAATATACTTTGAAGTTAACTATAAAAATAAGAGGTGTAAAGACAACAAGCAAAATCAAGGGAAGAAAGTTCCATGATAATGGCTACTGTTAAGTCGAGTCAAAGAATTCTGTAATGGATATGATACAATTTTATGCTGATGAAATCTAAAGCAATGTGCGTATATTTAGAAGAATTCTCGTGTATCAGAGAGGGTAATGGATTACAAATGCAAGTAATGTTATATTATAATACAAAATTTGCGTGAACAAAGATAGGGTGTGAGCATGACAACGTTGTCACATAAAGTATTGAAGAAGGAAAATGTCATTTACACCATAGAAAAGTCTAGTATCAAAATTGCTAGCGTAATATTTGGGCTAAATTTAATATATATGTCCAAGCGGAAATTTAGCCAGTTACAGAATTTTATGTAATTATGCAGTTACTCGTGGGTTAATATAATATAATATAATATAATATAATATAATATAATATTATGTAATATAATTTAGGCAATTACTGAACTGTAGATAATTAGGCAATTACCCGTGGGTTAATATATAATATAATATAATATAATATAATACAATATATAATTTCTATCCATTATACTAAATTTTCAATTACACATATACATTGAATGTAACCCAAATATTACACTAGCAATTGTTATACTAGACTTTGCAATAATTTATTTAACCCCAGTGTGTTATACTCACATCCTATCATTTATGAGAATCTTGTATTATAATACAACATTATTTTCCTTTTTAACCCAGCATCCTCTCTGATACTCGGGAATTCTTTTAAATCTACGTACATATGTTTAGATTTCACCTGTATAAAATTATTTTATACCCATTACAGAATTGTTTGAGTCGACTCAACATTGAATGTACCAGTAGCCATTATCATGGAACTATCTTCCATGGATATTGCTTGTTGTCGTTACACCTCTTATTTTTATAGTTAACTTCAAAGTATATTTTACTGTTTTATGACACATGCTACTTTAAGACTGATGTTGGTTACCCAATAAATATGCATTAACATACTTGTACATCGATCTAAATTGAATATTTAATACCCGAATTGGTAGACATTACTTATCGCCTATATGTATGTAATAAGTGATTTCTAGCTTTTCGGGTATTAAATGTTTTGAAATGCTGAAATGTCCAAACGATTTATGTCTTCTGTGGACAAGATGAAATACGTTCTGAGTGGCGTGTAACAAGAAATGCTTTACCCATGATAATTTGCTAGCTCTCCGTTGAACATTCAGTAATGTTAATTTATTGCATGATGTCACCACAGCAAGGAACTGCTTAAGCATTGTCTTGGTTTGTTTTGTATTTTTTCTTGATACCGTAGCAAGATGAAGCCACCTGGCGGCTGGCTTTAAAAACAGACTATTAACTGCCCTTAGATCTGACGTCACGTTCTGACGTCATTAGCTAAAGGCTGTCTCTTCTGATATTGACTTTCATGCTAACAAGCCGCGTATGTTTGCCTGTCGCATTAATAATGCACCATGCGGTCACCGATACATTTCAATGCATTCCCTTGTGATAATATCTGACACGAAGTCAAGGAGTAACATATGTATTAACCTGTCTCGTTGGGAGAGCCGAACGCTACTCGTTACAATGCTTTTGTCCATTCTTTATTTCAGTGATAAAAATGCCTATATATATATAACTCATCGAGGTATGTCTTTAATGAACTGTTTATCGTGCATACACCTTACAAAAAACCTATGTATCAACATGTACAAAGACATATTGTAAATACCTGGAGTCATGAAACTATTCATTTAGTATGAATCCATTTTTTGTACTCAATGTTTCATTGTTAAATTCTTCCCAATACAAAAAATAGCGAGATGTTCATTTAACCAAACTAAGGAAGAGAACACCCCTTCTAAATTGGTTGACCCCCAACGTTGAACACTTTTAAATGGCAACCTTCTGATAACACATTTGACTTTTATTTTTTTTAACAAGCAGTTATCTTAGCGAAACTTATTAAAAAAAAAATATATGTCTATATTGAAAGCTATAGCGGTAATCAACATTATTGAACATTTACAGTCAAAAACAAACAAACAAAAAATTATATGTTCTGTTACGTTATTCTCTGTGCAGTGAATATAAAAAAAAAATTAATAAGCAACATTTTTGAATATTTTAAAACAGACAAGACAGAGGAAATTTATTTTTTGTAATGGCCGATGATTTTCCCGCCAATTGTCTTTCTTCTCCGAAATGCAGCCATCTGATTAGCTGAGACGCATCATGTGGTGCCATCTCCTTCTCCAATTCAAAAACAGAAAAACAAACATTCAATTTTTCTGCCTTAAATTATTGTGACTTGTCGATTTCGGATTTTGCATTTCTTCTTTCTTCATGGAAGATGAGGGAAATTTCTGTTGTTTTTCCGTTGTTCCAAACATCTAACACGCGTTGCATTTCTTTACTTGGATATCATTTAGTATTTTTTATGTGGAACTGATATATGCTAATGATGAGTAGTCCTAAATTACCTGCGTTCTCCGGTGAGCCCAAGCTCTGGTTTGAGCAACTGGATGCATATTTTGCTGCAAATGGAATTAAAACAGAGCAGAAACTCAATGTTTTGATTAGTGGTATACCTTCGTCACTCGCCATCACGGTGAAGAATTTAATAACGGACCCGGCAACCGGTACTTTGTATGATTCGTTGAGGACGGAAATATTAAGGAGAAACTGCTGTTTTGCTGAAAGCAGGTTTCGTGCATTATTGGAGGACGAGTGTTTAGGCGACAGGTCGCCGTCCGAATTTTACGCCACATTCGGGACCTCAGTGAATCGCAGTCCCAAGGGATATTGCCTCGTGGACCCATGTGTTCGTAAGAAACGATGCTGTGAGACCACCTCTCACACAACCGTACTCTGGACCCTACCGTGTATTAGCTCGTTCTGATAAATATTTCACTGTAGACATTAAGGGATCCAGAGAGACCATTGCGGTTGATAGACTTAAACGGGTCCACACAGATGCGCACACACCTGAGCCACATACAACCCCTCCCACTCTTTTGCACACACACCTGTTTCTTTGCCCCCCCCCCCCCCCCCCATCACCAAGATACAAGACCACGACCCGTTCCGGTCGAAGAGTCCACTGGCCCAAATAAATCTTCCACACTGTTATTATAGGAACAAGGCCACTGGAGCCTTTTTGGAAACAAACTGCGTCAAACTGTATAGCACTGTATATTTTTAAGCTGCTATTGTGCGGCTCTTTAATCCTGTATTTACTATTTGAACTATTTGAACTTTTAAAAATTCTATTTACATTTTCTTTTCTCGTTCTTACATGCTTGTTTCATATATTTTTGAAATTTGATATACCTTTCATGCTTAGTTGGGCTGATTGCTCCTTGTTTTAAATGTTGTGCTAGTGGCTCATCATCTGCCTACATACATGGTCCATTGAACCGAATTTTATTTTTTTTTAAATCTGGTGGGAGGCCATGTAGTAAGATGGCGCCACCTGGCGTCTGGCTTTAAAAACAGACTATTAACTGCCCTTAGTTCTGACGTCCTTAGTTAAAGGCTGTCTCTTCTGACATTGACTTTCATGCTAACAAGCCGCGTTTGTTTGCCTGTCGCATCAATAATGCACCATGCGGTCACCGATACATTTCAATGCATTCCCTTGTGATAATATCTGACACGAAGTCAAGGAGTAACATATGTATTAACCTGTCTCGTTGGGAGAGCCGAACGCTACTCGTTACAATGCTTTTGTCCATTCTTTATTTCAGTGATAAAAATTCCTATATATATATAACTCATCGAGGTATGTCTTTAATGAACTGTTTATCGTGCATACACCTTACAAAAAACCTATGTATCAACATGTACAAAGACATATTGTAAACTATTCATTGAAACTATTCATTTAGTATGAATCCATTTTTTGTACTCAATGTTTCATTGTTAAATACTTCCAAATACAAAAAATAGAGAGATGTTCATTTAACCAAACTAACGAAGTGAACGCCCCTTCTAAATTCTATACAATTTGTGTTAAGTACTTATTAGAACTCATTGTTGGTGTGTTTAGCATGTTTGTATGTTTATATTTAGTACGTGGATATTATGTTTTCCCCGGAACTTATTGCCATAGGTACTGGTTATGTAATAACTCGGGATTTGGTCCATCCTTCTCTCCAAATTTCTATATCTAGAAAATTTATCTATTTCTCTTAAAGATAAAGTGCCGTCTGTTAAGATTAATCCTTCGATTGGGAGATACACTCTTTTCTGGAAAACAACGTCTCGCTGATTAATCTAAATCACTGTGTCTCAGGAGATTAGCATATACATAATATGGTTATATTGTCATTCGTCCTGTCATTCTCTAACGTGTGATTATGTCAATCCTTTGCTTTTTGTAATTCCTAATGCTTGCACACTTTCCCACCAATGATAAACTTATCTCTCTATTAACCATACACCAATTCTTTCTTTAATACTGTATGATCTATTGATTATTCTCAAGTTCTATGTATTCTGTAATTATTTATTGCATTTTGCTCCATTTACAAAATCTAGTGGTTTCTGATGAGGGCGCCTTGATCCTATGATACCACGAAGAATACGTCAATATTAGCGCCTGTCCATCTCAGTAATGTGACTTTTTCTTTGTCTATTTACACCCAGTTCAGTTTTTTCCCTTTTTTTCTTCATATTTTCGCCGTGTCTTTTTTATATATAAAGCTAATGCTAATTTTCCCTACACGTTGTTTATCAAGTGACCAAGCAATAACGATTATTCAACACACCCTACATCCTTTTACTGAGTATAACATTCGTTTGGTTCATCATGTCCCATAATAATTTGATGTGGATGTTTACAAAGACACTTTCTGGTTTGCGATCATACTACTTCTTCGTATGTTCAAATTCAAACGTTTTACACATGGCAAGATTGTCATGTCTCCAGTTCTTATGTGTTTGAGCAAGCATTTTTTACATGCAGAAATCCCATGTACCAATGTTTCATCTATCTCTTTCACTACATATTCTGTGTGCAACTGGGATATATTTTTCTGATATATTTCGTTCTGATTGTCTGATCTTGCATGGCCTCGATTAAGGTTTCTGTACAATTACTTCTCATTTCGATGCTATTATGTATATCGGAAAACGTTTCCCGTGTAAGTATTTTCTGCTCATATCGTTGCGTTCTAGTTTTAAGGATTTCGCAGGCCCATTCACAATTAGAACTGTGCATTTTATCTCGATTCATTTGATGTTAAACATGCCTTACCACATGCTTTCATATTCAGGGTAAAACATATCACTATACCACACCTCTGTACGCAGAGGCGCGAGACAGGAACTACAGTTCAAATTAGACGACATTCAATAGATAACAAGAATGTGGATCCGTTTAATACCTTGTTGCTTAAGAAATATCGTGTGCATATTAATGTAGAAGTTTTCTCTTCGCTAAAAACCATCAAGTACAATTTCGAATATATTTACAAGGGACATCTTTGTGCGTCTATTTAAATAACCGATAACTCATTACTTAATGATGATGAGAACCAACACAACCACAATGCAATAAGAAATTATCTTGTTTGGTAGTATGTGTCTCCGCAGAAGCAATGTCGTGTCTCACTGAATTTAGGCTTCACAATATATATCACATACAGTGTACAGGCTAGCTATACACATAGAGAACCAAATGAGTTTACTTTCTAAGACGCAATGCTCAGGTCACGGTAAAAATACATGGACATTATGGGTGGATTGGCAGTATCGATAGAAGATCGGAAGCCATGCTTTGCAGCATAGAGTTACGGTCCTTTACGATTTGACTTTAAAAGCCTCCGAGATTAACTTTGGCTTTCGTCCTTACGGGGTCGATAAAATAAAGTTCCAGTGTTGCACTCGGATAATTGCTGGCCTTGTGCCAAAAGTAGAAATAATTATTATTGATCCTGGTTTTAATTGGACTTTGTGAGGTTCCATGCTGATTATGGCTAAGGATAGCGTTAATGGTATGTGTGGCACTGGAACAGTCAGCCACATACACGTTTATTCAAAGAAAATGTCCAGTTGATCGAATAACTGAAGACTCGTCGTCGAAAACACGATTTACATTAATTTCCTCTGTATATATTGGTATGTAAAATTAGGTTTTTCATATTGTAATCAACTTCTTTCTCCGATTATATTACAACATCTGCTACAAAAACAAGTTTACTTTTTATTATCTCCTTCCTTATAATTCACTAACATCATAATTCGTTGTTTACATCTTATTTTTATCAATCACGTTATCCAGCACATATAATGATCAGCTCATTTCTCTCCGACAACGGGTTCCAACTTAATGATAAACAGCTCTCTTCCTCGCAGCAGAAACATTTATAGCAACATTTATTCCAATATCTGAAAACGTTACACATACTTAGCGAAACTAATCATTAATACATACCACAGAAAGAAAAGAAAATGCTTTCTACTGCGACTGAATGTGTGATCGAACCCGGAACCTAGTGATTGTGAACTGAAACATTCAACCACATGTGACAATTGTCGACCATGTGATCAATATGCAAAGTGTTGTGTTATTGGTGTAATTAATTTAATTAACATATATTATATATGAGACTCGTATACTAATATGTTTGCTAGACTGCTAAGCATTTCCTGTCTACCGAAATAGTAAAACTACACACACGCTCACACACAGATAAATACATGCATACATACATATGTATATTGTACATAATTACATACACATTCACATACCCACACATATATTATATTATACTAACAGAGGTCCTCAGTGTTACTCGGGTATTAAATAGCAGTTATGCATAGCATTTATGTCAATAAATCAGTGCTGCTTCGAAAACTATACTTTTACAAACTCATCTGCTTTTTTCAACTGGTCCCCTACTCAATATGTGCCTATTCTGGGAGTTCACATTCATCTGTAGAACAAACGTAGCCCATGTGTCAAGGTTTGTGAAAATCGGTTGCGAACTCCAGAAGTTATGACGTTTTGTTGCATTGCACTGCAGTGCTTCAGTCGACTCCAAGGAAGTGGTTAAAGGGGTTATCTGCCGGGAGGCTTATAATTAATATCTGGAAAAATGAAAGAGCCCATGACCATCCGTAGTACATAAGTAACCTATGTCTTAAGTTTGGTGAAAATACTGTAGAAATGCATAAGGTTTACACACACACACGCGCGCGCGTGTGTGTGTTTGTGCGTGTGTATGTATTTGTGTGTGCGTATCTATATGTATGTGTATGTCCGTCGGCGCATACG
Organism: Eledone cirrhosa; assembly: GCA_964016885.1. Lineage (NCBI taxonomy): Eukaryota > Metazoa > Mollusca > Cephalopoda > Octopoda > Eledonidae > Eledone > Eledone cirrhosa. Next base: position 341,488,558 of record OZ024743.1, read on the forward strand.
TAAGTACTGGCCTAAATCTTCACTATTTACTTTTACTATTTTAAGGCAAAGTTAAAATCCTGTCGAGGTTAACTTTGCCTTTCATCCTTACGGGATCGATAAAATAAAGTACCAGTAATGTACTGGGTATTTGCTGGCCTTGTGCTAATGGTAGAAACAACTATTTTAATAAACTCTGTCATTTTCGTTTACAATTTTATTTACATCATTCTTAAACTCAGGCCTGGAAATCATTCGGTTATTTTAAATAGAATATTAGTCTAACGACTCCATTAACACCATATACTTGGTCTTGTCTTTGCATGAAATTGTTCTTCTCGATCCACATAACGACGTATTGTCCTCGCTTTTCTTCCGTTCATTACCTGGGAACGTTATCACGAACCAAAATATCGTCTCCTGTTTTCCTTTGGTTGCAACGTTTCTCGAAATATTTAATTCTGCGTTCACAGATTGAATTTATTAGTTTAAGAAGATGCCGTTAATGTTGAACGATTCCTTTCTTTCTTTCTTAACCACTCTCCCTTTGTTTCTAATACCCTCTCTCTCTCTTTCTCTCTCTCACTCATAACCCCTCTCTCTCTCTTTCTCTCCCCCACTCATAACCCCTCTCTCTCTCTCTCTCTCTTCCTCTACAGAATGGAGAACAATAAAGAACGCGCAGATCTCTCTCTCTCTCTCTGTCTTTATATATATATGTGTTTGTGTGTGTATGTGTGTGTGAACCAACGTTCGTCGCCATTCTCTCTCTCTCTCGCTGTCTCTATCTGATTATCTTGTACCTCTCTCTGTATAACGACCTATCTAACTCTCTCTCTCTCTACATCTCCCTTTCTCTCTTTAGATGTGTGTGTGTGTGATATATATAGAGAGAGAGAGTTGCAACATGTATGTAGTTTCATAGATTTTTGAGGGTAGTGAGAATAAAAATATAAACAGAGCATATAAACAAATTTACAGTAGAATAACATAACAAATAATAATAATAATAATAATAATAATAATAATAATAATAATAATAATGCTTTCTTTATTAACCACAGGGGTTTACACAAAGTAGACATTAAGGACAGTACAGGACAATACAGGACGGTACAAAAGGGCACTTCTGCGTGTAAAAAACAAAAAAAAACAGAGGATGTAATAATAGAACAATGAAAAAATTCCCCAATAGGGGGGAAACTTCCGAGGGCCATCAATTGTCCTCTCCCAGTTTTCCACCTTCAATTTACAGGCATATACTCAGAGTAGGTCCACTCACTCGGGCCATTCTTGCCTCTCTCACCCATCTTTCAACAAAAAGCTGGGAAGAGAGCACCTCCCTCTCTACCCTGATTTTCCTTTCCAAATGAAATTGGAAAAAGTTAATCAGGGCATCATCGAAGAGGTAAGTGATCGTCTTCAGCTCTTTCATACGTGGCCACCATGCTATCTCTTTCGCCATGGCCACTAGACAGATAAAAACTGTCTGCCCTTCCCGGCTAAAGGAAGAAGGCGGGGCAATCCTCACGATGGACTCAGCTGATAGTCGGATCCGTTCTACGCGCGACAGCAGGTGTTCGACATAAACCCACAAGTCAGCAATGCTCGGACACTGGACGTGTGCAGCAGGAAATAATAATCATTATTATTATTTCTACTTTTGGCACAAGGCCAGCATTTATACCAGTACATTACTGGTACTTTAATTTATCGACCCCGTAAGGATGAAAGGCAAAGTTAACCTCGGCGGGATTTGAACTCAGACCACAAAGGGCCGTAACTCTCTGCTGAAAAGCATGGCGTCCGACCCTCTACCATAATAATAATAATAATAATAATAATAAAGATTAGTAAACAGGCACACTATCAACCTGATTTGAGTATCACAGGTGAAACTCTTAAAGGGCAGGCCAAAAACTAACCAACTGGAAATCACCAAGCCCAGATGGTGTGCAAGGGTATTGGATTAAAAACATAACATCCCTCCACCCGAAACTGACAACCATGTTCAATGACGGCTTGATGTCGGGTGAGGTATCAGACTGGTTGACAAAAGGTACCACAGTTCTGGTAATGAAAGACCGAATCAAAGGTAATGATGTTACCAAATATAGGCTCATCACATGTCTGTCCGTAATATGGAAAGTGTTCACAAGCATTGTGTCTGAGGAAATCTAACATCACCTCCACGTAAACAACTTGCTACCGGCCGAACAGAAAGGATGCCGAAAGAAGTCTCGTGGTACAAAAGACCAGTTACTTATTGATAAGATGTTAATGAGGAATTTCAAGAGGAGGCACACTGGTCTTGCCATGGGATGGATAGACTACAACAAGGCATTCGACATGGTACCTCATTCTTTGATAACCAAAGGCCTAGAGATCTTCAAGGTGACAGATAACATCAGACAGTTGTTGAGCAAAAGTATGAAGTCCTGGGAAACAGAGTTAACATCGGGTGGAGAATTCTTGGGAGGCGTGAAAATCAAGAGCGGTATCTTCCAGGGCGATTGTTTGTCACTCTGCATTTTTTATTTGCCCTGATACTCCTGACCGTTATATTGCGAAAGTTGAGAGCAGGATACAAGTTGGGAAAAGGAGAGCTTACCATCAATCACCTCCTCTTCATGGACGATCTTAAACATTTTGGGAAGAGTGAGAAGGAGTTGGATGTACTTGTTGACACTGTCCGTATTTTCAGCAATGATATATGTATGGAATTTGGTATTAATAAGTGTGGATTCCTAGTGATGAGGGGTAAATTGAGCACAAACAACGGAATCAACGTACCAACAGGTGAGATGATAAAGAAAATGACACTGATGAGGGATACAAATATTTAGGTGTTCTGGAAGCAGATGACATCAAGAACAAAAAATGAAGGAATTGATAAGATCTGAGTATATAAGGAGAGTAAGGAGCGTATTAAAATCACATCTAAATAGTAGGAATGTAATAAGTGCAGTGAATTTCCGAGCTGTGTCTATTATTAGGTACAGTGCGGGAATTCTGAGATGGAATGTTGCTGAACAAAAAGAAATGGATATGAAGACTAAGAAGCTATTGACTATCTACAACATGTTCCACAAGAGGAGTGATGTCGATAGACTCTACTTAAAGAGATCTGAAGGTGGAAGAGGTCTTATCAGCATAGACGACTATGTTAAGATGGAGAAAAACAACCTACACAAATACGTGACTGATAGTAGGGAGCCAATAATCAAAATTGTACTGAAGGAGAAGACAATATACCAGGGGATGTCCAAGGAGGAAATAACAACAGGGAGGAAGAGCAACTTTGATGAAAAATCCCTTCATAGTACCTTCTTTAGGAAAACTGAATTTAGAGATCCAGACATTGAACTGGTTAAAAGGAGGAGACCTTAAAAAAAGCTACAGAAGGAATGCTAATGGCTGCGCAAGAGCAAGCCCTCAGAATGAAGTGGGTGAAACACCATATTTATAAGGAAGAGGCTAGTTCACTGTGTTGGATATGTGGAGAGAAGTGGTATGAGCATAAGCCAGAGTCGGTGATAGAAAACGATCAGGTGAATGTGCTGTGGGACTTTAGGATACAGACGGACAAGAAATTAGAACACAATAGACCTGACCTGGAGATTTTGGACAAGGAAAAAAGATCGTGCCTGATTGTAGATGTAGCCTGCCCATTTGACACGAGAGTTCAAGAAAAGGAGAGGGAGAAAATTGATCGATACCAGGACTTAAAGTGGGAGGTAAAAGTATTTGGAACTGCCATGAAGTCAAGGTCGTCTCGATTGTCATAGGCGCACTAGGTACTATCTCAAAGAGCTTACAAGGATGGTTAAAGAAGATTAGTCCAGCCCACTTTTTGGAACACTTGAAAAGGCATGCTTGCTGGGAACAGCAAGAACCCTCCGATACGTCCTGAATATCCGAGGCTGCAGGTAGCGGCTTGATATTCATTTCAACAAACTTTCCAGTTAACTAACATCAATGACTGAGACTCAAAGAGTAATAACAATAATAATAATAATAATAATAATAATAATAATAATAATAATAATAATAATAATAATGGGAGGTGAAAAGGATTTGGAACTGCCATGAAGTCAAAGTGATCCCGATTGTCATAGGCGCACTGGGGACTATCTCCAAAAGTTTCCAGGGATGGTTAAAGAAAATCGGCCCCTTCACGCTTTTTGGAACGCTTCAAAAGGCATGCTTGCTTGGAATAGCAAGAACCCTCCGATACGTCCTGAATATCTGAGGCTGCAGGTAGTGGCTTGATATTCAATCCAACGGACTTTCCAGTTAACCAACATCAATGACTGAGATTCAAGGAATAACAACAACAATAATAATAATAATAATAATAATAATAATAATAATAATAATAATAAGAGCATAGGCCAGAGGCGGTGATGGAGAACAATCAGGTGAAGGTGCTGTGGGATTTTAGGATACAGACGGACAAAAAACTGGAACACAATAGACCTGACCTGGTGGTTGTGGACAAAGAAAAAAGATCGTGCCTGATTGTGGATGTGGCCTGCCCGTTCGACACGAGAGTGCAAGAGAAGGAGAGGGAGAAAATTAACCGATACCAGGACCTAAAGTGGGAGGTGAAAAGGATTTGGAACTGCCATGAAGTCAAAGTGATCCCGATTGTCATAGGCGCACTGGGGACTATCTCCAAAAGTTTCCAGGGATGGTTAAAGAAAATCGGCCCTTTCACGCTTTTTGGAACGCTTCAAAAGGCATGTTTGCTTGGAACAGCAAGAACCCTCCGATACGTCCTGAATATCTGAGGCTGCAGGTAGTGGCTTGATATTCATTCAAACGGACTTTCCAGTTAACCAACATCAATGACTGAGATTCAAGGAATAACAACAATAATAATAATAATAATAATAATAATAATAATAATGTTTTCTTTATTAACCACAAGGGTTTACATAAAGTAGACAGTACAGGACAATACAGGAGGGTACAAATGGCCATTTCTGCGTGTAAAAAAAAAAAAATAATAATAATAATAATAAAAAATAGAAAACTCTTAACCATGCACAGAATGCAACACCCTAAGGTAGATACAGATAGAATATATCTCCCTAGGAAAGAAGGAGGGCGTCGATTAATCCAGTTAGATATCGCTTTGAAAATTGCAACAATTAGATTATCTACATATCTAAGGGAATCAAAATTATTGGATGATCAAACTCGTTTTGAAACATGAAACCATTACAAAAGATGCACAAAAATACAGTAATTATCTACAAATTTCAGAAGTTTAATTTACTGCTGAAATGAAAAACACAGAAAAAGCAAAGCAGGTAAAAGTAACTGCAAAGGAAGAACTGCTACAGAAACTGGCTAGGAAATGGC
>OZ024743.1:341498906-341543906 GCA_964016885.1 Eledone cirrhosa
AGAGGGAAAAAACATATCACGCCTGAAGGTACGGTACTGAAGTTTACGAATGCACGGTTTGGTCAAACACTGTAGCGATATTGTAAGAATATGCATATATGGAATATTTATGAAATAAGCTGACTTTAACATTATGTTCTTTACCATTGTGAAGGCGTGTGGCTGAGTGGTTAGAAGATTGGATTCACAATCGTGATGTTGTGAGTTCGATTCCCGGACCGGGTGATGCGGTATGTCATTGAGCAAGACACTATATTTCACGTTGCTCCTTCTACCTGGAGTTGCGACCGATAGATGGTATTAGTAATTGGAAAGACCAATCGAAACATTATTTCCTCGGTCCGATTTGATGAAGGTCGATCGTTCTTCTTTCCCATTTAATGTTAAAGTTAGGTTATTGCGTGAATTGATATTCCAACTTCTTTTCCACTTGTGCTCATCTACAACACTATATCAGGACCAATGGGTGGTGGATTGGCAGTATCGTTAGAGGGTCGTACACCATATTTTGGAGCATAGACTTACTGCCCTTTACGTTCTGACTTCACATCCCACCGAGGTTAACTTTACCGTTTATTCTTAACAGGTCGATAAAATAAAGGCACCAGTAATGCACTGGTATAATTGCTGGCCTTGTGCCAAGGGTAGAAGCAACTATATCAGAACCAATAACAACGGCGTGCCTCATGAAACTCTGAATAGTAGGAATGTATAAGTTTATTTCAATATATACATATACCTATATATATATATATATTTAGCAGAGAATTATGTTTAGAGAGTTGTAAGGTTGCCACGAAGAACCACCTTTGGTAGAAAGATATGATAGGAATATCGACAACGAATTTAGCTTGTTTTTACATAATTTATTAACAAAGGTTAAGAAGTGAATTAAGTTGGCATGCCAAGAATAATGAAATAATTCAATTAAGATTACAAGAGAAAATACGGTCGACTGGCTGAGGCGTTTGGCCAGGTCCGTAGTAAAATTGTTGTGTCATTACATATTGTTTGTGCTTACGGAGCAAAAGAACAAGTGGTGTTTACCTTAGCATGGTCAAGCTGCGAGTCTTCGATTTCTCAAATCTTCGCGGGCTATTTCTCTCTCAGAACGCGTAGGGATAATATCCTCTTCTCCTGGCGCTGATTGGCTGAGCTGAGCCAAATCACGCACAGAGAATGTATGTGAGCCCGCGGAATGTAGGTCACTACATATATATATGTATATATCAGGAAAATAATTTGACAGCCAACATTAACCCATTTCTCCGATAGTCTAAACAGTTCCCTTACGGATGCAAACAATTCCTGGCTCAGGTGTAAGGATAAGCAAACTTCATTATTCTCATATATATATATATTTATTTAGTCAAAAAATACGGTGAAAGCTCGCTGATTCAAAGGCATACTTATATATATATATATATATATATATATATATATACATATATATATATATATATACATATATATATATATATATATTAATGACTCCAGAAAACTTTTCTGTAGAGTGCTAACCTTGTTAAACTTTTAATTATATTTAGCTCCCTGCAGGTTGAGCGCTTTTTCTACAATAGATTACAAATTTAATAAATGATGGAATTCTTTAGGCATCAACTTATTTTATCTAATGAGGACGTACTGTTGAAATAGGTCAGTATCTCTGAAATATGTATAATAAAATATATTTGATCACATGAATGTCTATATTTATTAATATTTTGAAGTAATATATATATATATATATATATATATATATATATATATATATATATATATATATATATATATATATATATATATATATATATATATATACAAGAAAATTATAAACGTAAACATGTAAGTATGTTTTTGAAACGGTGCGCGAGTTTGAAATTAGAAATTAGAAAATATAAGCTTTCACCGTATTCTAGACTAAAGAAAATTCCACCCTGATAGTGGGGTTTATAACCCTCGGAGAAATGGAAAAAGATGAGTTATAAACCCCACTATCAGGCTAGAAATTTCTTTGGTCTAAAATACAGTGAAAGCTTATATTTTCTAATTATTAATATATATATATATATATATATATATATATATATATATATATATATAAGTATATAGTTAAAACTTAGACGGGAACAAAAACAGAGAGGCAGTACAAATAAGAGTTTATTAGGTTCACGGTGTTGAGAGTGGGGGTGGGGACGTTTCGGGCATAAACCCTTCATCAGGAGAAAAGTGAGTAGGAAGAGAGTTCCGAGGGTGTGTGGGGCATGGTGGAAAGATATTTAGAAAAAGGGGGAGGGAAAAGAGAGGAAAAACGATTGAAGAAGTACAAATAAAAATAAAAATAAACATAAAAATAAACATAAAAATAAACAAGTGGTGGAAAGGTGTGAGGCGTGTAGGGGTGGTGGCGGGCGGAGTTGAGTGAGGGACGTGGGAGGTCCGAGCGGGGAGGGCTGAAGCTGGTGTTTGTGTATGGGTGTAGGTGTGCGTGTGTATGTGAATGTGACAGTTGGGAGAAGAACGAGGTTCCATGTTCAGGAAAAGCTGTGTCCGTGGTTTGGGGTGTAAGTCGTTGTGTGCGTGCGTGTGGATGGAGAGGGGTCAGAGGGGGGCGGGTGGATTCCGGAGGCTGAGTGTGTATATGTGGGGATGCGCACGTGTGTGTGTGTGTTTATACGTGGTGTGGATGTAGGTGGCGTGGTTCGAAAAAAAATTATATATATATATATGTGTGTGTGTGTTGAACAATGAAAACAAAAGGCGAAGTTTAGTGCTTAATTACTTCATAATATTTCGATTTTTCCAGAAGATTAATTGACCATAATAAATCGATATAAGTCACTAATCGATAATAGTTATACAACTCTATATCATTGATATAGATCCAATGATGAGCTGTCCAATGATCACCATCTAGTTAACTGCAGCTTGTGATTACATGAAGCCAAGGAAGCTTGGAATGACCAGTTTGACCAACAGGATTAAGTGGAGATCTTTGCCAAATAAGGAAGCTATGACAAGGTATATGGATAGTATTCCATCCAAATCCAGAGAAGTACCTGAGCAAACTAAGGAAATTGAAACGGGGTGGAGATTATTTAAAACGGCAATTTCTAATTCAGCTGTTAAATTCAGAGAAAGTAAAGGCATCAACGTTGATTGTTCAGCCCAGCAGTTTCTACTTCAGCCGTTTGTTTTGTTATTTCTGTTTACCTTTTACACACACGCACACACACACGCACACACACACACACACACACACACACACACACACACACACACACACACACACACACACACAACACACACACACACACACACACACACACACACACACACACACACACACACACACACACACACACACGCGCGCCCCCCCCCCACACACACATATAGATATATATAGATATGTATATGTATGTATATATATCTATATATAACTGCGGTTTGTTTTGGTCAAATACATCAAGTGTAAGTAAGAGCGAATGGATTCGCCGAATAGATAGGTGGAAAAAATCGAAGAGAAACGCAATTAGAAAAAGTGTGATTAAATACAAGATCATGTAGTTTTAGTGAAAGAAAAATATTCTTTTTAGAAATACAGATTCAAGACAACATAAAAATCTCATAACCATATCTAGACATGAATATATTGTACAAGTTAGTTATCTTTTCAATGAAACGAACGAATGGGCCCGGAAAGATTTCACCAGTCAATGATAAACCAAATTAAATAAACGGACTAGGATTATAAACATAGAAATTGAAACACCCTATTTTCCTCAAGAAAATGGAGACTTCACTCCTGTACATACATACTTGCAGTCACTATCTAATATATACAGTTTCACATAGAATTACCAAATAAGAAGATAGTATTATCAAATGTATACGCCGCCAGAGAAACAGAGTAGACGATCACCTACATAGTTCATAGAAATATTAGAAGGAACAAACAAAATCATTACAATCTTCTTGAATTATAATGTTGGTTTGCTGACACTCTTTATTATGCATACACAAAGAAAAAAAGAATAAATCACTCACGATACCAGCCAATATATTTGAGCAACGATAGGCAAACTGTATAAAGGAAAAGATAGAGTGGGTATGCAGCATTTTGCGTAGCCACAATAGAAAGATGAAGAGTACCAAAATTCAAATGTATAATCTACCCCAGAAATGTTGATAACATACTGTTTACAATGTATATACAGGAAGAATTTGACAAAAAAGCATGGACCTAGAATATGTAACATGCAGAAAATTAGAAATACGACTTCATATTAAAAGAAGGATTGAAAATAATTGTTCCTACTTTTGGCACAAGGCCAGCAATTATTCCAGTGTATTACTGGTACTTTATTTTATCGACCCATAAGGATGAATGACAAAGTTAACCTCGGCGGGATTTGAAATCAGACCATAAAGGGCCGTAACTCTTTGTTGCAAAGCATGGTGTCCGAACCTCTACCGATACTGTCAATCCACCGCCCTAAAAGGATTGAAAATAATAAACACATGTCAAAGGTAAAATCTTTGTTTAGAAAAAAGGACATAGTGTGGCCGTAGGGTTCGCTGTGAAATCATTGGGCCCCATGTTTATCCCATAGTGTGGTTTCTTGGGCAAGTTTTATTTACGATAGCCACGAATCTAACCAAGCCACGTGAGAGTGTGTAGACTGAAGAAGTTTGGAAGCCCTTCAAATTTAGTTTACCAGTAATATAAGGTCTAACCTTTTCATATATTTTGTCACAATGTGTCTGTGAATTACATACACGTATCTGCGGATTTCTCAGTCAATTATTTTCAATGAAAGGCCTATTCTGTTGACCAAACAGCTGGAAGACTGATCGTCGAAATCGACGGAGGTTTATTCCCGAAACATTTAGATTATTTTCCTCAAATGAAGCTCTACATGGAAAAGAAATATTAATTAACATAAGATATTCTAACAAACAAGCAGACCAAAACTCAAAACCAAGTAGAACATAGAAACCAACTGAATCCATCAAATACTTCACAGATCATAAGATACATAAATCAAACGTAAGCACATTATTTGAATCAATAGAACTGGTGAGGACATTATCAAAAGCCCTGCTTCAACAAACCACAAACTTAGTTAAACAAATACGACCGAAGATTTATTCAAATACTCTAAACATTCTGCCATCAAATATATACGCACATATACAAGTATATATATATATATATATATATATATATATATATATATATATATATATATATATATATAGTTTTAATATAGATGAGATTCTACAGGACTAGAACTGTTTCATTCTTTAGAAATCATCAGATATATATATATATATATATATATATATATATATATATATATATATATATATATATATATATACATACATAGATATAGACGTAGATATATACATATATATATATTCATGTTTATATATATATATATATATATATATCTGGCACTTGAACTAAAACCTGTTGAGAAAGTAACGTCCTCGTTCTATCATCTTACCAAAAGCTTAACATTATTTGTCTAAGCGGATAGTACTTCATTTATGAGTCGCAAAAACCCAATTGCTGGATTTTACCAACCATCCAAGGGTCCGGGTAAATTTTTCAATCACATTTTTTTTATTTGTTTGACCCGAATTACTTGGTCGTTTCTATGGCTGTGCGGATAACGGTTTAACCATCGTATGAGTGTGTTTTAACGTATGTTGTAGCTCTGGTTCGTTAGAATTCATTGAGCGCTTGCCACACATCTCGGAAGTTGATTTTTGCTAATTTCCAATAGCCGAAATACGATTCTCACTAATTTATATATATATATATATATATATATATATATATATATATATATATATATATATATATATATATATATATATACACACACAAATGGAAGTACAGCATATTCGAAGTTCAAGCCGCAGCTAACCCGATGGATGCATTCAGAAATGCAGCCAAGCATTCGAAAAGGTATAAAAACTCAGAGTAATTGAAAGGGCTTTGCAAATTGAAGATAGCGACCAGTAATTCAGCCGCGGGGTCCGTAGCAACGAAAGAACTGACTCGCGAGAAAAAATACATACATACATACATATATACATACACACACACACATATATCTATATATATATATAACAAACCTGGACCATGACTTCGATATTTTGCAATATCTCAGGTTTCTGTAAATCCGAAATCAACAAAATCCACTTGCAGTGTATGCAAGTTTCTGGAAGATCGAAAAGTGGATTTACTTTCTCAACAGGCTTTCGTTCTGACGCAGTCCAGTTGTGAGGGCACATGTTACTCCAACTGGAGCCAACTCCGGTTTATGGCGGTCAAATTCAAGTTATGAGCAATGGAATAAATTCCGTACACAAACTGAATTAAGCACTCAACCAGACCGTTACTAAACATACATAAATAATTAATCAATCAATAGAATTGTCTAATTAAATTAATCAATTAATCATTAGGTCTAGGAGATAGTAATACAAATGGGAGTACAGCATATTCGAAGCTCGAGCCGCAGCTAAGCCGACGAATGCATTCACAAATTCAGCCAAGCACTTGACAAGGTATAAAACCTCAGAGTAATAACATACCGTTTAAAGGCCTTTGCAAATTGAAGACAGCGACCGGTAATTCAGCCGCGGGGTCCGTAGCAACGAAAGAACTGACTCGCGAGAAAAAATACATATATATATATATATATATATAACAAACCTGGACCATCACTTCGATATTTTGCAATATCTCAGTTAGGTTTCTGTAAATCCGCTTGCAGTGTATGCAAGTTAAGTTTCTGGTAGATCGAACAGTGGATTTACTTTCTCAACAGGCTTTTGTTCTAACGCCAGTCCGGTTGCGAGGGCACATGCATATATATATATATATATATATATATATATATATATATATATGCGGTATAGCAGACGATAGAGTGAATGTTAAGTAGCTAGAGGGAGAACATGGGAAGAAGAATAGGAAGAAGTGGGTGAGGGGCGCAAAGGACTTTGACTATAAGCAAGTGAGGAATAGTGACAATCCTAAATGTTTTCTTAAAAAAAAAACAAGCAAAACGATAAAAAGCATATTTTCTTCTCCACTCTCCCCTCTTATTCACCGTCTTATTCAACTTTTTGCTCTCATCTATCTGCCTTTCTCTTCTTCTCCTCATCCTCATCCTCCTTCTTCCTCTTTCTTTTTTCTCCCTCCAACTACTTTACCTTGTCTCTATCATCTTTTACTTTACCTCCTTCTCCCCACCACGTCCCAATCCTATCACCATCCCTTGCTCCATTTACCCTGTCAACATCAATCCCAAAGAAACTATAATTAACGATACCGACCAAATTAAATGACTTTCCTAATGATTTCATAAGGATGGAACAATTCCAGTCGTGTAGAAGCCATTTCCATTTGGCTAGTAAGGCTTGTGGGCAAACCTTTATATTAGCAATATACAGTTCATTTAATCCTTATACAAATTTGTTTCAGAACAAAACAATTACCGTTATTGACTAGGGTAATTTTTTGCTAAAAAGTCTAAAAGTCTTTTAAAGTTTAAAATGGCTTAGAAATTGCAAAACACCAAACTTATTTAGATCAAAAATAGCAAATTAAAAAATACTTTACGCCTAAAATATCAAAAACCTATTATAAGGTCAACATAAAATCTAAAAAAATGTTAATATAAAATATTGATGAACATCTGATTGAAATGTCGATAATTATCAAAACTTTGCTTTCAAAGGAAATATCTGAAGTCTTAGAGAATGAAAACAAATTAAAAAAACGACAATAAATAAAGCTATTAACAAAAGCAGTTGGTCAAACAATTCCCTAAGGAATTAATAGAAATCAAAAGAAGTGAAGACTAGAGTCAGTGCTAATAGAATGTAAATAAATGTATGTACATATACATGCACACTCACATTCATGAATACTGTCGCCTGTTCAGTTTCCCAGAGGATTTTGAATGGCATAGGGCAGAATTACAAGCAATAAAACCAGCAATTATGATATTTATACATACATATATATATATATATATATATATATATATATATATATATATATATAATGTTGTTGTTTTTTTATAAAGTTATATACACCCAGATATATACATAAAGTCAATATAATGGTGATGTTGATGGAGAGGGAATAGTGGTCAGTTACACACCCAAAGTCCTTAGGGGAAGGAGATAGAAGTCTAGTATAAGCTGAACATCACAACCTTTTATATATTTATATATTCGTATATATATGTATATCAGAGATTTCAACATGAATAGCCCTGTTGTTTCTAGCTGAAGACATTGTTTTCCAATTCCACACGCCTGTCCCTTCAATCTTATTTCTCATTCTTTCTTCTGGTATTTCAAGCGTTAACCTAATATATTACTTCTATATACTGTAGTGAATGCGTGTGGCTGAGTGGTTAGAGAATTGGATTCACAATCTTGAGGTTGTGAGTCCTATTCCTGGACCGGGCGATGCATTATGTCCTTGAGCAAGACACTTTATTTTCACGTCGCTCCTTCTACCTGGAGTTGCGATCGGTAGATAGTACTAGCAATTGGAAAGACCAACGAAAACATTGTTTCCTCGGTCTGATTTGACGAAAGTCGATCGATATATATACACACTGTACCGATTGTGTGGTTATTTCTGTTTTCTTTTTACACACACACACACACACACACACACACACACACACATATATATATATATATATATATGAGTAAGTAAGACCCCGACGGCTGAGCTCAAGCCGTTTCGACGGCTAATTCTGTACTGAATTCAGTACAGAATTAGCCGTCGAAACGGCTTGAGCTCAGCCGTCGGGGTCTTACTTACTCCTATTACCCACTCTACTACCCTAAGTATTGAGTACTTTGGTGCGTTATGGTCCACCTGGTTCCTTACCACTTTTCCCTCGCTATATATATATATATATATATATATATATATATATATATATATATATATATATATATATATAGTTGTTGTAGGGTTGCAGGTAAATACGTCCGTTGGCGGTATGCCGGTTGAGCACTCGATGCTCGCACAGAGCAGAGTATAATACTATAAAGACCGAGGAATCAGTATTGCATCAAACCACCATTTATTAACATATTACATATGATTCTCCGTCGATAAGGTCGAGGCAGGATCTGTTACAGATCGAACCCGGTCGAATGCAGAGTCGGATTCGATCTGTGACAGATCCTGCCTCGAGATTATCGACGGAGAAACATATGTAATATGTTAATAAATTGTGGTTTGATGCGATACTGATTCCTCGTTCTTTATAAATATATATATATATATATGAATGTAGGAGACAGGAACTCATTACTGCTATTCTATGCAACTAAGTTGGATGTAGTCAAAAGCCACTTTATAGTAATGAATAGTTTTCCCAACTCCGTCCGTTTAAATTTTAAAATAATGATTCATGTTATTGATGATATCCTGCATGAAATAGCTGTTGCACGAGAAAACCTCTTTTTACCAATATCAGATACTGCCATGTGTATGGTCAAAGTATGTGAAATATAAAAGATCCTTTATCCCATTTGGTGTCAGGTGACATGTGTTGCGCTTCTCCTTAATAATTGCGATCGCACGAGAAAGCCCCTTTCCAAAGATTTCGCATTTCCTCTTGACCGGCCCGATGCGGGAGTTGGATCAAAGCAGTTAAATATTATGACAAGAATATACCCTGCGTTCCTGAGAGAATTTTTCGAATCAATGAAGCAGGAATTCTTGTGGAAAAAGCTAAAACGTTGTGTCAATTCACCAACAATAGAACCGAGTTTGACACAGAATGTTCGATGCAGTTTGCCACTGAAAAATGGAATAAAAGACTCTGAGAGTTCACAATATGCAATTGAGGAAGCTTTTAAAAGTCTCACTGATTTGAATTGGGCCAAAGATCCGTGTCACATGAAAAAGCATCTGAAATCTAGATTGCAAGAAAATTATTAATGGAAAACTCATCAATATCTCCCATGGACTACTGTCTCTTGTTTAATTGTCAACCTACATAAGCGTAGTTTTTCGATGATCATTAAAATACTAACATCGGGTGTAGTTTTTCGATGATCAGTAAAATAATAACAAATGATAGAGTTTTTTACTTTTTTTCTTTTGACAACGTGAAATTTTTATTACAACAATGCATAATATGCAAATAATTCTGATTCTCTCATTTGATGTTGATTTTCTTGTTAATGAATAATAAGGATTTTGAGCTAAAATTTATATCTTTAGGTCTATATAAGTTATTAACATTTTAAAGGTCTAAATAAGGTCTGAACATTTGAGGTCTACTAAAATTACTCTTTTTACATTATTAATTATTGATTAGCAATGTAAAGAAGTCAACTCTCATCGGTAGGCCATCATATGAATTAGACGACATATTAACTGTCCATAATTGAGTTTTAGTCGAGATAAAAACCCATTTCGACTGTGATATGCCGTGTAGTAACTCGACCGTTATATAACAAAATCGGGAGTAGAAACATACAAATGCTTTTAAATTGATGTACTAAATATCGACTCGCTGTACCATAACCGCTCAATGTTTTTAATGACATCAATTGAAATCTACCGAGTAGAGCAATAACTGTTTCGCAAGAAGATATTAGAATTATTCACATATTTATGAATGCCATCATAGCTATAACTTACTAGGTTAATAAAATTCTATATTTGAATTAGTCATCGTTTGAACTAACCTTATTGAAAGGCAGATGGTAGCTAAATATGTCCATCAGAATTTAAATATGAGTTTGACGATAACATAAAAGCTATTAAATTTTATAATTCGGAAATTAATAATAAATCATTCTTAACTAAGTGATAATTACTTTTAACGAGTTCTCATATTCCTTTTCTTCCTGCCGCTGATAATGGGGATGTTGATGATGAAAATAATGATGTTCAGTAAGTTTCTGGTGATGATAATGATTATGATGAGATTGGTGAGAACGTTGATCATCATTGTAACGATTATATTACAAGTAAACAAACATAGCTCATTATATCATCTGAGAATGTTCTTCATCTAGTGACTCTACGAGCATATCACCTGCTATACCTTACAGAGAAGCTAATAAAAAAAAAGCTCACCGGGGATATCAAACCTCTATTTTTTTTATTATTAGTTTGCTATATTAATGCGATATCCTGATGTGGTGTATGTTGGTGATGCAGCAATTGTAGAACACCCGAATAAAAGTTTCGCGTTAATTTGTTCGTCACCTTCTAGATTTTGAACCGAACAGTGTCGATGTTCCTCATTCATCGAGAAATAAAATGACGACACAAAAATAACAAAAATAACAACACAATCGGTCCAGTATGTGGAAGGAATATATTAGCTTTACGCTTGCAATAGCAGAAAGGGCGTTTTAACGTTTCGGACGCTAGTCATTCATCAAAAGAAAGAATGAGAAATTAGAAAGATTGAAAGGACGGACGGGCTGGAATTGGAAAAAAATATATTTAGAGAAAAAGAACAGGTCCAAAGGTTTCACCGTATTTTTTACTAAAGACATTTTAGCCTGATAGTGGAGTTTAGAACCCTCTAAGCAATGGAAAAAAATGATCATTGACGTACTTGTACGTCAATGCTCATCATTTTTTTAAATTTTATAGTGTGGGCACCGTTTATGAGACAGGCCTTCCCACAACTTGTCTCGCTGCAGTCCTGGGCGAAGCGAAGACCGAAGATGGGCGCCTGGCACATTGAATGCGCCCAGGCGCTAACAGTCCTCTGTCAAGCGGGCATAGCAATCAGTGGAGACTCCACTTCGACATTCTATCGAGGGTTAGTACTTTACAAGTGTAGACGACGTGCTCGGGGAGACTCTAGGCGTCGAAGACGACGAGCTCATCAGTCTGTTCGGTAGGACATTCAGCCCGGGACCTATGGACAACTTCCAGATGTCCCTAGCCTGGCAGTGCTACCTTGGAGCTCTACCCGTTCGAGATAAGATCTACAGGCACGGCCGCCCCGGCAGGGATCCTTCCAAAAGGAAGTGTTCAAGATGCGAGCAGGACATTGAAACCGTCTTGTACGCAATTGTACACTGCCATGGCCTAAGTGACCTGTGGAACTATGCAGGACAACTGCTGTCCCGTATGGGACAAATCCAGTTGACTGCCGAGACCATAGTAAGGATAAAACCGCCAGCCTCTTTCAAAAACGAAAGAGAGGCGGTTTTCCTCTGTAGAGTGGCTATGGTGAAAGAGGTTATATGGTGGACGAGATTGAGAAGACTGAGGACAGATGCCTTTCTCTCCGGACAACAATTGATTCCCTTCTTTAAGTATCACTTTAGAAGGAGAATCAGAGTCGAGAAAGAGGCACTGCACACCAGTAAATTTACTGAAAGGTGGGGGAATGAAGCGAAAATAGGCCGAGTGATTGGGCCTTCTCTGTTTATAAGCCTGTAGGTTAAAGAAGAGAGAAAAAGGAAGAAGTGAGCACTTGCACAACACGCTCCTGATGTTGAGGGTTGTTCTATGAACGGGGTATTAAACAACCCATTTGTGGCGCTTCCCCCTATTGAGGATTTCGATTGTTATAAATGTTTGTTGCAATATTTTTACACGACTGTATGTAAAATCCCCGGCATGTGTCTTTGTATTGTCCCCTTTTCTTGTGCGCCCTTGTGACAAATAAAGAAATATATCTATCTATCCATCTATCTATCTATCTATGTGGGTTTTGACAGGTTTTCTGGACCTGGAGGATGACATGCTGGTGTCCATGGGAAAGGCATCGGGTGACGCGTTCAGTGGAACGAGCCTCGAACTTGTAGTTCAAATGAGGCCCGAAAGGATCGCCCAGATCCCTGAACGCGTCATACTGGATGATCTAACCTTCATCAACATTACCGTTGAGGGTAGACGGCCCTCGTGTTACCTCTGCGGAACCAGAGGTCACCTGAGGGCTGTCTGTCCCCAACTTAATAAGAAAACCCCAATCCTGCCTACACCACCAACAACTGCACAACCAACACAATCACCACAACTACCACTACAAAAACAACCACCACAGCTCAAACCAAAACAAAACAATGTCCAACCCATCCCCTCCACTCAAAAAACAAAAACAATTTCCAAAACACCCGTACCGCAAACACAACCCGAAAATATACCCCTCCCCTCCAACGCGGAAGATGATCCTAGTTCGTCGTCAGACGAGGAGGAGCACTTCCACACAATCAAAAGAAAAAAAAGAAAACACACCTCAGACACACAAATGAAAAAAAACCCTCCCCAAAACATAACACTGACACCAACACAAAAGAGCTCACAACAACAGCAAACAAAAAACACCACACAAAAACAAAAACATGCATACACATACATAAATACAAGAAACAAAAAACTGTTAAACATTGTGTACAACAACAATCTAATAAAAACACAAGGGCCTAACTTCACCCAGGCAGGGGATTTCCCCCACCTCAAAATGATTAAGGCCCCACAGGACACCTATAAAACTTTAAAAAACAATTTTAAAGAGGACGTGGGTCCCCCCTGCGTCGGGCCCATTAACCGCGTCCTCCTAAAAAACTATCCCACCCCCTCCCCAAACACCCTCACAACTCCAAGCTCCCCAACCACACAACACACTGATGCCCCCACACTTCCACAAACCACCACCCCACCCAACAACCCACCCCCCACCCTAATGGAAATTGTGCAGCCCGATACCCGGGACGCAGAGAGGTAAGTGCCTTTTCTCTTCACCACCAACATGGCTATGCTAAGAGTAGGCTGTTTAAATGCGCGTGGCCTGGGCTCAACTTGGAAGCAAGCAATGCTTCTAAATGACCTCAGGACACAACGTATAGATGTGATGGTTATTTGCGAGGCCCGGATCAGCAACGTGCGACAGCTGGCCCCCACCTTTGATGACTTTGAGATGCACGCATCTCTCTGTCAGCCCGGAGGTGGGGGTGGAGTTGTTGTTCTGCTGCAAAAACATCTGGGTCTCGCAACACAGATGGTACATTTGGACCCGGAGGGTCGACTAGTGGTTCTGGACCTTGGCAGTGGTAAAGGCGGAGCGTTTAGGTTGGTAGCCGCCTACGGCCCTTTCGGGTCAATGCGGCCGGACTTCTTCCATCGTCTGGAGACTTTTCTAGGGACGTCCCGCTCCTTGCTATTAGTGGGGGACTGGAATGGTATCCTAGATGCACGCTGGGACTACGTAGGGGCCTGCCCCGATAGAGAGGGGTGTAATAGCCTCAAAGGGTTAATCGGTCGATTTGACCTGGCCGATAGATATCGACTAGATTTTCCGACTGCGCCAACCTGGACTTGGGCAAATCGTAGCGGATCATCTAGGTCGTACCTAGATAGGTTCTTAGTTAGAATTAAGGATAAGGACTTTTTAAGTTGTCCAAAAATGCGCATTGTTGGCTATTCAGACCACAAATTAGTGACCTGCATGGTCAACCTTGACAGAACTCATAGACAGGGCCCCGGTTACTGGAAGCTCAACTTGTCCTTGCCGGCAAGTAGAGCCTACAGGAATCGGATTAGTACGTTAGTTAAGGAACGGTTGACTGGAGCGATCGTCAACAGCAGGTGGTGGGTATCTCTAAAGAGAGAGATTAGAGTAGTCTCGATAGAATTTAGTAAGGTTCTAGCTGCGGATAGGAATAGGAAGGAAAGGGAGCTAATAGATAGAGTAGAAGAGGCAATTAGAAGCGGCGACGTGGCCAGAGTGCTAGCGTCGAGAACGGCTTTGAGCCAGTTTTTCGACGCGAAGCACGAAGGCTGCGTTGTCCGAAGTAAAATACGTGCTCTAGGGAACGAGGGGACCAAAGCTGTTAGCTGGGCCCGCGTGACAGAGGCCAACAGTGGAACTAAATCCACCATCCGGTCTTTGCGAGACCTGGATGGACGGGCGATTCTTGAGCCTAAGCAGATGTGTGAGGCCTTTCAAAGGCACTTTGCCCGACTGTTCGGGAGGGGCGGGGAGCCGGTTGGGAACGTGGACTTCGGTCCATACCTCGACGGCCTGCCGCGCCTCTCGGACAGGGAGGCGAAGTCCTGCGAGGAGCCGATTTCGGCCGCTGAGATAGAGGACGTGCTGAGCCAATGCGGCAAACGCAAATCCCCGGGTCTCGATGGTCTTCCTTACGAATTATATCTAGCTATGCCGGACTTGTTCCCCGATCTCCTCGAGGCGGTCTACTGCAACTGGCAACAGAACGGGAGAATTCCCTGTACTGTGACCAAGGGCGTAGTCACGCTAGTGAGGAAGGACGAGAACAAGGGGGACGAAATAAGTAACTTCAGGCCCATAACACTGCTAAATACAGAGTTACAGATTTTGGCCAAGGTGCTAGCAAAGAGGTTGGCGCTTGTCGTGGGCAACCTGGTGGGAGATGCGCAGACATGCGCTATCCCGTCCAGGTCCATCCATGACAACCTCCACCTCATGCGATACATCATAGAGAGGGTTGGGAACGAACCCGGCTTTGGTGGGGCTCTGATCAACTTGGATCAATCTAAGGCGTTCGATAGGGTCGACCATGGTTACCTGGATGCGGTGCTAGCGGCGGCAGGCTTCGGACCCGTTTTCAGGGGCTGGATCACTGCTATGCACAGCGGCCGCATCTGCTCTAGGGTCAAGGTGAACGGCTACCTCTCGGAGCCGTTCAAAATCGCGCGGTCCATCCGACAAGGGTGCCCTCTCTCCTCCCTTCTGTATGTGTTGACTCTCGAGCCACTACTGCGGAAGTTGGAGTTGTTGCAGGGCATCCCTTTGGAACCGGGATTGCGGAAAGCGGTGTCGGCCTACGCCGATGACGTGACAGTAATGGTGTCGACGGCCTCCGAAATCGAGGCGGTCGGCACCTTACTGGAGGAGTACGAAAAGTTCACAGGGGCTAAGCTGAACCGGGACAAGTCGATCGGTTTGCAACTCGGCACGTGGAGGGGCAGACCGATGCCCTCCGATAGCGTCGTCGGACGCTGGACGGAGGGCCCGGTGAAGTTGCTCGGGGTCTGGTTCGGACCGGACCTCCAGGTGGAGAAAAACTGGGCGGAGGTTACGAACAGGGTGTTTGCACTGACCCAGAAGTGGGCCAGTTGCAAACTATCCCTGAAAGGTCGGGCGGAGGTGGCGAACACCTACATAGCGTCCGTCATCTACTACCGCCTGACCGTAGTGCCCTGCCCAAGGGAAACCCTCACCAAGATGGAGCGCGCGCTCTTCCAATTCCTTTGGAAGAGGCGGGCTCCTATGGTGAGGAGATCCATCTGCTGTCAACACCCTTCGAAAGGAGGGCTGGGGATGCCGTGGCTAATGATGCGTAAACACGCATTAAGGCTACGGCACCTCTACGTATTCCTCACCGGACAACCGGTGTGGGCCTCGTTTGTGAGACGAACCTTTCCCAGACTCGTCTCACTCACCGAGCTGCAATCCTGGGTCAAGCAAAGACCGAGAAAACTGGGCGCCTGGCACACTGAGTGTGCCCAGGCGCTCACCGCCCTCTGGCAGGCGGATCCGGTTATCAGTGGAGACTCCACCGCAACATTCTATAGAGGGCTGGTACGCAGCAGGTGCGACGACGCCCTCGGAGAAGCCCTAGACATGGAGGAGGACGAACTGGCCAGCCTGTTCGGTAGGACATTCAGCCCGGGACCTATGGACAACTTCCAGAAGTCCCTGGCCTGGCAGTGCTACCGAGGGGCTTTACCCGTTCGAGAAAGGCTCTACAGACACGGGCGCCCGGGTAGGGACCCCGCCAAAAAGATCTGTCCCAGATGCGTGTGCGACGAGGAAACCGTTGCACACGCATTAGTACACTGCTCGGGCGTAGCCGATCTGTGGGGCTATGTCGAACAACTGCTGTCAAGGGTGGGACCGATCCGGTTGACCACCGAGTCTATTGTAATGATCAAGCCGCCTCCCCCCTTCAAAGATGAAGCAGAGGCGGTGTTTCTGTGCGTAATAGCCATGGCGAAAGAGGTTGTATGGTGGACGCGTCTGAAAGGACTGAGGTCGGGCACCTTTCTCTCTGGCCAACAACTGGTCCGTTTCTTCCGATATCATTTCGGAAGAAGGATCAGGATGGAGAGAGAGGTGCTGCACCCCAGCCGTTTCTATGAAAGATGGGTGAAAGTGGCGAGAATGGCCCGTGTGAATGGGCCTTCACTCTACATCAGACTATAGGTGAGGAAGATGAAAGACCAAGGGAGCACCCCTTCTCTGTGCTCCTGAGGAGAAGGGTTGCACACTTTTTTCGGGGGTGTGTGCGACCCCCCAAGGCGCCTCCTCTCTATTGAGGATTTTGTTAAAAATTTTATTTTTTGTTATATCTTATTTTATTTTTATATTTTGTTATTGCCTTCTCCTTATTGAGGACGCCTTTTTGTGTAAACTCCCCCCTTTGTACTTGTCCCACTTTTGATGCCCTAGTGGCAAATAAAAGAAATATATCTATCTATCTATCTATCTATCTATCTATCTATCTATCTATCTATCTATCTATCTATCTATCTATCCATCTATCTATCTATCTATCTATATATCTATATATATATATATATATATATATATATATGACAAGTAAGTATGTTTTGAAACAGTGAGCAGGTTTGAAATTAGTAAATAGAATAGCTTTCACCGTATTCTTGACTAAAGAAATTTTAGTCTGATAATGGGGTTTAGAACCCTCAGACCCATGTACGTCAATACTCATCTTTTTCCATTTATCTGAGGGTTCTAAACCCCATTATCAGGCTAAAATTTCTTTAGTCGAGAATACGGTGAAAGCTATTCTATTTACTAATATATATATATATATATATATATATATATATATATATATATATATATATATATATATATATATATATATATATATATATATATATATATATATATATTTGTTTTGCGAGGTTTTGATATGAAATCGTGTGTCGAAACAAATATTGTTATACTTGGGGAGGGTCATATTGTTGTAACAATATTGCCAGAATTAATAACAGAACACACTCACTGTTTGGTTGGTTTTCGCTTCTGTGTCTTTTATATCAGTTCATTTGGAATTAAAAGGAAGAAAAAACGGTTCAGTACTATACGAACACGCCAGACAACAACATGACGGTAACATAGATAACATAGAAATTAAAATAATATCTAAACATAGAAATGACCCAGCAGATAGGCAAATCAGAGAAGCTAGTGAAATAGAATTTAGAAGGCCAAAGCTAAACAGAAAAAACGAATGGAATAACAACACCCAAACAAACAATACTGACCTAAGAGAAATATAAATGAATAAATAAATATATACACAAGCACAATACAACAAACACATACAAACACACACTAGTAAACTAAGATAGATTACAATATCCAAAACACAGTCACCCAAACGCGAACACACACCACACACTATACACACACACAAACGCATGCGTAGAGAAGAAGACAAACATAAATAAATAAACAGATTAAATAAAGATGGCGTAGACATACAATACAACAGGAGTTAACATAATAGTACCACTGACGATGTTGCAGATGTGCAACGAAAGAACTTTTTTAGACTATATGTATATGTTTGTGTCTATATTATATCTGTATTTTTGACCGTTGGTCAGTCAATGGTAAACACTGAGGAGCGAATAAATGAACTGATATAAAAGATACCAGAAGTGAAACCAAACAAACAGTGAGTGTGTTCTGTTATTAATTCTGGCAATATTATTACAACAATATGACCCTCCCCAAGTATAACAATAAATATATATACATATGTATATAAACTTAAACAGAGGCAACACAACAAAAAACACAGTAGAATGAAGAAATATATATATATATATATATATATATATATATATATATATATATATATATATATATATATATATATATATATGCAAAAGTTCTATTTAAAATTGTTGGGATACAACAATTAAATATTTTTATAACTGATATAAAGCACTCGACAAGTATTTGGAGTTGATATACGATATTAATAAATGGAAACTATATTTATAAAACCATATTTATTTCATTATACATATTTCAGGGATACCAAATTAGGTTATGGTATGCCTTCAGACAAAATACAATATGTAACAGTTTTACAAATAAGCTTTGACGTACCCTATTAAAATGCAACCATTGTTTTTTGGAAGTCATCCGGATAGTGATTTGTTTATATTACTTTAATAACTCATAGTGTTAAGGACAATTAGAAAAAGACGGAGAGAAAGAAAAAGATGGAGAGAAAGAAAAAACGTGGAGAAATATCGGAGAGAGAGATATGCATGGAGATAAAAAAAGAAGAAAGAGATAAGTAAAGACAGGAGGAAAGGAAGAAAGAAGAAAAAAGGAAGAAATAAGAAAAACAGAGGAAAGCAACAGAGAGATATTAAGTCAACAGACAGATAGAAAAACTCAAGAGAGAGAAATGTTATATAGAGAGAGAGGGAGATTATGAAAACTTTACGTCATGTCATCTTAAGTTGAGTTAACAATTCATATGAAATGAATAATAAAAATATAAATATTAATATTCATGAATGGGACATAGATATATAATATGAGAAATTAAACATTGTTTAATAATGACTATATGTTTAGTTTAAACCTTGAGATCAATATACCAAAATTTGGGTTTAATCTCCAAAATGTACACATTGCTAGAGAATAGTATCTCAGGCAAAGACACACAAATATATATATATATATATATATATATATATATATATATATATATATATATATACACGCACGTCCTGAAAATAGAGATTATATTTACTCAAGTCAACAATATAGACAAATAAAGCGCAGACGATTTCTCTTAATCATTGCTATACATTCCTTGTGTTATAAAAGGTTCACAGTATATATACACATAAATATATACGATTAACATTCATGACTTCATATATCTGATTACCATTCATGCATTTAACATTTCTGAAATCCAAACTGCGTGGTTATGCAGCATAACTTTTACCCACACATATACATACACAAACATATATACATATACACCGATATATGTATAAATAAATATCTGCGTGCGTCATCAGGCATCGCTCATGTATACATACTGACATATATACAATCATAAAAAACCTATAACACTTTTATATGCATGTTAATACACACATATACTTTTGTATAGAGATAATCAAATATCAATATATTACTAAGGATTATACTTTGGAAATATAATTATACCAATATAAATTTAAAATACCAAAGGATTATATTTTGGAAATACAACTATATCAGTATAGTCAAAAGGACAAACGAATTCTAGAAATGTCAAAGCATTAAATAACTTTAAAACACTATGGAGTATCTTAAGTTAAAATAATATGTTTCATATATTTAGTATAGAAAATTATCCTACTTATATTTCAATCAAGATATTGAAAGGGTAGACTTATGAGAATTATGAGAAGCTATCAGAATCAAAGCAAAACTAATAAAAATAAATAAAATAAAATAAAATAAAAGTTAAATAAATATTATATCAATATAATTTAAAAATTTAAAAATTTAAAGATCTAAAAATTTCAAAAAATTTCAAAAAGAATTTAAAAAATTTTTAAAATTCAAAAATTTTAAAGATTTAAAAAACCAAGGATTCTACAGATATCCTTATATTTAGTATAGAAATTTATCCTACGTATATTTTATTTAAGATATTGTAAGTATAGACATTTTAAAGTAGTTTATTATATCTATGTTTATATTTAGGAAGAAAGTTGAAAAAGAAAAAGGTGAAGGAATCTAATGATTTATCGACAGGTTTTATATATTAACTAAATTACTTAATTAATTATACTACATTTTAAATTTATATTTATATTTAAACGTTGAGTTCAATCTATGTCTGCAGCAACTGAATAAATTGTTCCTTAAATTAATGGAATTTTTGGACTTTAATATAAAGAATATTTCTTCAATACAAAGATCACAATTTTCTGAAGAGGAATTAAAAGGAGTAGCTTGTGAAATAATATTCCAAGTCATCGAATATTTAACATTATTTCGTTTTAGGTCCCATAGTAGGCTAGATAGCGAAGTTGAAGATTTTTCGTTTGGATCTGTGAAAGAATTTTTATGATTATTGAAGCGAAATTTAAATTCAGTCGAGGTAGAACCAACATATTTAAACGAATTTAAATTAGTTTTAACATTACAATTGTACACTACATTATTAGCTAGACAGTTGTTATTTAACGGACAGTTAGATTTATTTCTACAGTTACAGTTATTCAATTGAATATTGCTTGGGTTATTATTGGTATTTTGGTTAGGTTTTAAATTTCTATTATTAATTCTATTAATATTTTGTGCTAAATTTTTGGTGGACGAGTAAGTTAATTTTATAGTGTGTCTATTAAAAATTGTAAATATTTATGTGTTCTAGGGAAGCGTTTGTCAAGAGCTTTAAATAGTTTAGCAATACGGGTTTTAATATTTAGTGAGAAAGGGGGAGCAAACCATAATATGTTTCTAGTTCTATTTCTTTTTCGGCTTTTGGAATTATTGTAATGTTTTCTATTATAGTTGCTAAAGTTGTTACCATAATTAAAATTGATATTATTTTGGTTAGTTTGCTTATTATTATTATCAATGTATTTAATTTCATTTCTATATCCAGCTCTACCTAACGCTTCGTTGTAATACTGCGCTTTTTCATCAAATATATTTTTATTAGATGAAATTCTTGAAATTCTTTCTTGAACAGAGTTCACTATAGTATTTTTAACAGATCTGGGGTGATTAGAGTTAAAATTAACATAATTCAAGTTCTCATTTAGTTTGTGAAATGGATAATGAAGACATGTGTTGAGATTTACTGTTACGTCAAGAAAATTGACTATTTTATGGTTATTCTCTATTTCTACTTTTAGATTATGGTAATTAAAAAATTGTATAATTTGTTTTCTTTTCCTATTTAGTTCACAGCTATTATTTTGTATAAGTAAAAGCATGTCATCACGATATAAGCCTCCGGTTACACCTGAAACTGTTATATATTGTATTTTGTCTGATGAAGGCATACCATAATCTAATTTGGTATCCCTGAAATATGTATAATGAAATAAATATAGTTTCCATTTATTAATATCGTATATATATATATATATATATATTAGAAAGTGAGGTTTTTTTACAAAATGAAAAATAACCGAGGTGTCCTACACGATTGAAAGTATAAAGAAAAAAAGATGAAATCGAAAATGCAACTGGAGTCTTATTTTTTTTTTAAATATATATATTTATTTGGTTCCTTTACCGGTTTCGCAGTTCTTCTCTTTTCAAAAGTAGAGTTGAGATGGAGGGTCTGTGGTTTTTCTATATATATATATATATATATATTTATTAAAATAACAGATATATCTCCTTATATATATACATATATATAAGGAGATAGGGAGAGAGGGAGATAGTGTGTGTGAGGTTGGGGGGGGGGGGGTAGTAATCAGATATGCATCCGTTTTTATTTTATTTTAAAAAGTAAACAGATTCTACATCATGTTATCTATATATAACCATATTTGAAATAGATAATGTGCGTATACTTAAGAGCACAAATAAATATTTCTTTGTTTACATTTTATCGATCAGAATCAGATGTTATCGTCCGTATGTGAGGCAGACTTAAACATGTGTGTATGAACAGTAATTAAAAAAATCTTAATAAAGCCTTTGTAACATTAAAAATAACGAAATTGTTTTTCTCGATATTACATATCATAAACAATTGCTTGTTTTTTTTTCGAATAACTAAATGAAATAACGTAATATAAATATTGCGTAGAAGAGAGTGAATTTTTTATAATAAACAAAACTGAGTTTTTAAAGTTTTCAAAGAATATTTAGTTTGGTAGTTCTTGGGGCATGGAATTTTCAAGTACTTAGGTTGTCTTGGATGTGATGTGTGATTTTAGAATCTATCGTGTATTTCGTTGGTGGAATAAAATCCTGTGCACAGTACGAATGTTAACATATAGGATGAATCAGTTAGCAAAAAAAAAATAAAATAGATATTTATTCGACATTTCTTTTCCAGTGTTTTTTTTTTATTTTCGCAATGGTATCGTATTCTCATATCTTTTCAAAGCTAATAGTTCAGACGAGAACTAGTTTAACATAACACATATCTAGAAATTCTTTAAAGGTTTGAAACATTCCCATATCAATTTGATAATAAAGAGTTCTACCATAAATCTTAGAAATACAATAAACTTAAACAAAACCCTGCCTGAAATCACCAAGACTAAATTCCAGTGAAAGGTAGGCATTTTCATATTATTCTGCAGTCATAGTTATGAGCAATTCAATTTCCACATCTAGAAGTTCATAGTTCCAACTAGTTTGACTATTTCATTCTTAAATCCACATTGTAGCAGATTTAATAGGCTAATATTTGTTTTTTAATTCACATTTGTTCAACGCTTCGTAAAACGAATGGTTCTTTGTTTACATCTCCTGGCTGAAAATTAAATGTGTCGATCTCGCTTTAGTGTAATGGTACTGCAGCCGTAAAGCAGATGTAAGTTCGCTCTACGTTCGACTATTTAATATTCAAAAAGTCGTTTAACACTTTCAAAATAAATTTTAAACACACACACACACTCGCACACACACCACACACACCACACACACACACACACACCCACACATACACACACACACACACACACACAAACACACACACACACACACACACACACACACACACACACACACACATATATATATATATATATATATATATATATATATATATATATATATATATATAAAGGAAAAGAGTCAGGACCACGACGGCTGAGCTCCTGTCGTTTCAACAGCTAGATCAGTTCGTATCTAGCTGTCGAAACGGCCGGAGCTCAGCCGTCGGTCTCCTGACTCTTTTCCTATTACCCACTCTACTACCCTAAGTATCGAGTACTCTGTTGCGGTATGGTCCACCTGATTTCTTACAACACTTTCTTTGTATATATGTAACTGGCACCTACCGGATAAGTGTCCACTACAAAATAGATGCCTGGATTCAAGTATGGTGTACCTGTGTACTATAAATTCAGACAACTTAACAGGGCATTACATAGGTTCCACGACTGGGGAGTTTAAAAAAAGATGGTATGTTCACAGACACTCCATAAAGAACCGTAGACTTGAGAACTCTACAACGCTGGCCAATAAAATCTGGCAGCTTAAGAACATAAACCAGGAATATAGGATTAGCTGGTCAAAATTACCGGGAGCTAGGGCCTACGACAATGGAATGTCCCACTGCGGACTTTGCAATATGGAGCTATTCCACATTTTAAAGTACAATAAGATGCTGCTTAACAGCAAAATAGAAGGATCAATTTTCTGTAGGCACATTTCAGCTACCAAGTTCACACATTTCAAACCAGCATGATTCGACCCAGCAATCCCAAAATTCGAACTGAACCACCCGGATTTAACGTACGGAATACATAGACCACACTGTTATTAGCTGTTAACTAACCTTTCTTTCACTCTCTCTCGCTGAAGCCACATCAACCCCATTAAGATAAGTCAATCAGCAGGCTAAATATTTACCACACACACATATAAAAAAAACCCTTCCCCATCCATCCTTAGCTCTTATGTCTCATCCTCGTATCTCTCACTTAATTTTTAATTTATTGTTTT
This sequence comes from Eledone cirrhosa, assembly GCA_964016885.1. Taxonomy (NCBI): domain Eukaryota; kingdom Metazoa; phylum Mollusca; class Cephalopoda; order Octopoda; family Eledonidae; genus Eledone; species Eledone cirrhosa. The sequence continues at coordinate 341,523,641 of OZ024743.1, forward strand.
TTCTTTTATCTGTCATTTGTTACTACCTCTTATTCTCTACACGTATGTACACGTATGTATGTATCTAATATTGCTTTTCGTGTTAGTACTACCTCCACCCCTACATCCTTATGCAGACACTTACTCACCACCACCAATATAATCAACTATAGTATTCTGTACTTATATACTTTTACTTATTTTTTATATTTTATTTCTTCATATTTTTTTACGTTTTACAACTGTAACTTCTTTACATATTTATCATTATATTTTATTATTGATGTTATTGTTTTGATTCTACGCTGTATATCTATATATACGATTGCCATATGTGAGTTCTCTAGTATTCAGAGGTAAACACAGTATTTCAGGTCGACTGACGCAACTTCGAGTGATTAGCAGCCTCTAGACACACCTGATCAATGAAACAATTGCTAATACTAGAAATAATGTCCCTTGTACAGCCGACCATGTTATTCTTCAATCTTTCACTATATATATATATATACTACCTCTCCTCCTCCTCTTTCCTCCTCCTCCTTCAAGTTTGACCTGTGTGAAATTCTTTTCTCGCGCGTCCTGGTCAAGCTGGTATGGAATTTTTTTTCTCTCTCATTTTTTTCTCTCTCTCTTTCGTCTGCGACTTCACAAAACTTATGTTTACCGAATTCGTAGACCAGACCCCTTCTTCTTCTTCTTCTTCTTCTTCTTCTTCTTCTTCTTCTTCTTCTTCTTCTTCTTCTTCTTCTTCTTCTTCTTCTTCTTCTTCTTCTTCTTCTTCTTCCCCCCCCGTTAGACTTGTGCGAAATTCCTTCCTTTCTCACATTTCAACCAGGTTTGATGGTCTTTTGTCTCTTGTTCACGATTTCACCGAGTTTATATTCATAGAGATCTGGGACTTGTCTATTTCTTCTCACTTTCCGTTGCTTAAACCATTTTGTTTGTTACCCTAACGTCCTCTTTATTTACGTGTCCCAACGACTTTTTTTAGCCGTTGTTCACACCAACCTGAGGCATATGGCCCTTAAAGCGATGAAATGCCTGGGACGGTTGGAGGGTCACTGATGAAGGACTCACTTTTTCATATGCACCACCATTTGCAACGGGCAGCCATCATTATTATCATATTTACACATAATTTTTCTTCTGCTGCCATCCGTCCGTTTCGTCCTTTGTACCTTTACCCTTTCTCGTTCTTTGTACCTTTTACCCTTTCTAGCAGTCTCTCTCTCTGTTAGCCTCCTCCTCAACTTTCACTCACTCATTCTCTGTCACTACCTCTCCTCCTCCTCTTTCCTCCTCCTCCTTCAAGTTTGACCTGTGTGAAATTCTTTTCTCGCGCGTCATGGTCAAGCTGGTATGGAATTTTTTTTCTCTCTCATTTTTTTCTCTCTCTCTCTTTCGTCTGCGACTTCACAAAACTTATGTTTACCGAATTCGTAGACCAGAACCCTTCTTCTTCTTCTTCTTCTTCTTCTTCTTCTTCTTCTTCTTCTTCTTCTTCTTCTTCTTCTTCTTCTTCTTCTTCTTCTTCTTCTTCTTCTTCTTCTTCTTCTTCATCTTCCCCCCCGTTAGACTTGTGCGAAATTCCTTCCTTTCTCACATTTCAACCAGGTTTGATGGTCTTTTGTCTCTTGATCACGATTTCACCGAGTTTATATTCATAGAGATCTGGGATTTGTCTATTTCTTCTCACGTTCCGTTGCTTAAACCATTTTGTTTATTACCCTAACGTCCCCTTTATTTACGTGTCCCAACGACTTTTTTTAGACGTTGTTCGCACCAACCTGAGGCATATGGCCCTTAAAGCGATGAAATGCCTGGGACTGTTGGAGGGTCACTGATGAAGGACTCACTTTTTCATATGCACCACCATTTGCAACGGGCAGCCATCATTATTATCATATTTACACATAATTTTTCTTCTGCTGCCATCCGTCCGTTTCGTCCTTTGTACCTTTACCCTTTCTCGTTCTTTGTACCTTTTACTCTTTCTAGCAGTCTCTCTCTCTGTTAGCCTCCTCCTCAACTTTCACTCACTCATTCTCTGTCACTACCTCTCCTCCTCCTCTTTCCTCCTCCTCCTTCAAGTTTGACCTGTGTGAAATTATTTTCTCGCGCGTCCTGGTCAAGCTGGTATGGAATTTTTTTTCTCTCTCATTTTTTTCTCTCTCTCTCTTTTGTCTGCGACTTCACAAAACTTATGTTTACCGAATTCGTAGACCAGGCCCCTTCTTCTTCTTCTTCTTCTTCTTCTTCTTCTTCTTCTTCTTCTTCTTCTTCTTCTTCTTCTTCTTCTTCTTCTTCTTCTTCTTCTTCTTCTCCCCCCCCCGTTAGACTTGTGCGAAATTCCTTCCTTTCTCACATTTCAACCAGGTTTGATGGTCTTTTGTCTCTTGTTCACGATTTCACCGAGTTTATATTCATAGAGATCTGGGACTTGTCTATTTTTTCTCACTTTCCGTTGCTTAAACCATTTTGTTTGTTACCCTAACGTCCCCTTTATTTACGTGTCCCAACGACTTTTTTTAGCCGTTGTTCGCACCAACCTGAGGCTTATGGCCCTTAAAGCGATGAAATGCCTGGGACGGTTGGAGGGTCACTGATGAAGGACTCACTTTTTCATATGCACCACCATTATTATCATATTTACACACACATATATATATATATATATATATATATATATATATATATATATATATATATATATATATATATATATATATACCGATAAATTAACGGAGCCATGGACTTTTGCTATTCCCTGTCATTAATTAATGTGCTCAAAGGAGAAGGAATCCCGAGCCCTTTATAATACAATATGTCTGAAATGTATAGCCTTACACACGCTGATGAACCATGGGCTAATCATTTCTGTCAACAAACTACTTGGCGAAACAGATCTTTTTGGATTTGTACGTGCGTGTTAGATAATTATCGAGGTATGTATTTACACTTTAATTTATACTTTTAATTATTGTGTCTATGCTGCCTTCCATGGGCTATAGATTCCATACACTGGTGGCTTTTCCCTATTTGACTGATGGCGCACCATCTCTCTCTTTAGTGTGTTATCTTTTCAACATATTGTATTATAAAGAGCTCGGGATTCCTTCTCCTTTGAGCACATTAATGACAGGGAATAGCGAGAGTCTATGGCTCCGTTAATTTATCGTGATATTTCGCGCCTTATAACAGTCTTTCCTCTTTCTCTGTTTGGTTGAGCAAACTTCTCTGAGTGGTTTGGGCTGCCCTTTCTAGCAGCTCGGCCCCCAGATACCACTGGATACTGCCCTAGGCATGCTGTGAATTCTCTCTCCCACGTGTGGCTGGATGGTCGCTTTAGATTCTCTTAGTGTTGTCTGAAAGGTATAGCCTTACACACGCTGATGAACCATGGGCTAATCATTTCTGTGAACAACCTAATTGGCGAAACAGATCTTTTTGGATGTGTACGTGTGTGTTAGATAATTATCGAGATATGTATTTACACTTTTAATTATTGTGTGTCTACTCTGCCTTCCATGGGCTATAGATTTCATACACTCGCGGTTTTTCCCTGTTTGACTGATGGCGCACTATCTCTCTCTCTAGTGTATTATCTTTTCTACATATTGTATTATATATATATATATATATATATATATATATATAGTGAAAGATTGAAGAATAACATATATATATGTATAGTATACCGTATGTGTAATATACCGTATGTGTAATTAAAAACATTTTGAAGACTTTGCGCTATCATTATTAAAGTAGTGACTATGTCACTATTCACTAAGGCCGTGGAATGGCAGTATCGGTAAAGAGACGGACACCATGCTTTGAAGCATAGAGTTACGTCCCTTTATGATCTGAGTTCAAATCCCGCCGAGGTTAGCTTTGCCTTTCATCCTTACGGGGTCGATAAAATAAAGTACCAGTAATACACTGGGTTATTGCTGGCTTTGTGGCAAAAGTAGAAACAATTATTAAAGTAGTGACTATTTCACTTCTTTTTTTTCGGCAAAAGAAGGGAGAGAACCTAACAGAGTCTGTTTCACACTGTTGGTGATCATCATAGAGGCTGGATTCTTATAGAATTCCAGTAATGATAAGTAGCTGCTTATACAGAGCGATTGTCGGTCCAGCAAAAGTTAGGTATTAGGATTGGTGCTCTGAAATAGGGATGTATACATGAATGTATGTATAGTATAAGGTCTTCAAAATATTTTTAATTAAACATACGGTATATTGCCAAATATACTATACATACATACATGTATACATTGCTACCTCAGAACACCAATCCTAATACCACACACACACACACACACACACACACACACACACACACAGACACTCACATATATATATATATATATGCGATAGACCCAACTGTGGCATATGCATCAACCTAATAGGGGGTTCGGAATTCTCTTTCAAAGAAGGACAACGTTTTATAGTAAAACACAATTTCACATGCGCATCATATAATCTAATATATGTATTAACTTGCTCAGGTTGTCGAGAACAATACATAGGCCAGACTAAAAACAGCCTCCGCCAACGCATGACTGTCCATAGATCCCAAATTAAAATACCGGAATACAGAAAAATACCACTGAGTGAACACATTGATACCTGTGTCGCCGAAAATCATCCCAACTTTAGAATCTTTCCTTTCTACAAATTTAAAGATAATACCACCCACGCCCAGCGCATCAGCAAGGAATCTCACTTTATTAACAAATACGGACCCCGTCTAAACACTTCTCCCCAAGACGAACCCACAACATACACACGTCAAAATACATACCTACATCAGCATACATCCTACATACATTTCTATCCACATATAAATACAATGACATACGTAAACACACATGTTCTATGGTGCAACACAAATATACACAAATGTGCATACCTTTTGATATCTATAGATATAAACGTACCAACACACATGCATTGCACACTGATGGGCACATACATATTTGTACTCCAGTATTCCCATACGGCAGGGCCTAATGGATTCCCCTTGCAGTACGTACAATCTGGACACTCACACAGACCTGGTGTTATGACAATACTATACATCATTTCACCGCTTTTATTGTTAATGTTTTTGATGTTCTTTTGAGAAAATCGTTTTTGCAAATTACTGAAAATATCAAATAATATAAACCATTTTTACCAGTATCAGAAAAATACTGGTCCATCTACACACACACACACACACAGGCACACACGCACACACGCACACACACACACACACACACACACACACACACACACACACACACACACACACACACACACACACACACACACACATACACACATATATACACACACATATATATACACACACACATACACGCGCGTACACTAACATAGAAACAGACATATATATACACACACACACACACACATTTCTCCGTATAAGACAAGAGCTGAAAAATATCTTTCAACATGTTAAAATATCCGCCACACACGTACAAACACATTCCTACTGACCGAACCCCTCTACCACGAACCACTCTGCTACACACACACACACACACACACACACACACACACACACACACACACACACACACACACACACACACACACACACACACACACACACACTCACACACACACACACACACACATATTTGTCTTAATAGGCGCCTGAACTGTTGATCTTTCAACATGACTGCAATTCACACACACATCCCTACTGACCATTATCACAACAATGAACCCCTTTACTACACACACACACACACACACACACAGACATATTTGTCTTAAAAGATTTATTTTTCAGTGACTTCTCAATCAGGCGAAAAAGGACACTCTTCGACAAACCTACATTTGGCGTAAAATCAATTTTTAACATTCACGTGACCTCTACCGACCAATCAAAATTGTTTTGACTACAAGAATTTTTGCAACACGAATTGGCGCGAAATTTATAGTACTCATTCACGTGACATTCAACAACCAACCAAATCTTAATGCCTCTGGAGCCACTTTTTTCACATAAAACAGGAAGAATTTCCAAAACTGAACAGATTAGAGCAAATATCACGGGCGCTCTATCTCAAAATTATTTTTGAAAAGCATTAGAAATGCGCAACCGGTAAACACTTCAAACTAAAACTGAATACTAACCAATACTTGCTTTCCAGCATAGTTACGTCCCTTTACGATCTGAGTTCAAATCCCGCCGAGGTTGACTTTGCCTTTTATCTTTACGGGGTCGATAAAATAAAGTACCAGTAATGCACTGGGTAATTGCTGGCCTTGTGCCTAAAGTAGAAACAATTACTCATTTATATTTATTCCTAATTAAACTATTTTTCACTAGGAATCATTTGTCAGCATTTTCTTTTCCTTTTACTAATATATCACAACTCGTGTGTTAAACCTCTATTCTTTTAAATATATATATATATATATATATATATATATATATATATATATATATATATATATATATATATATATATATATAATAACACTATTTATAGTTATGTATATACTATAAACAACTATAAACAGGAAAGGTCAGTAATTTCCTACTACCCTATTACCAGTATATATATGACTAACGCATGTACACTTTCTACACTCCTGCATATGTATTGCTAATGTACTATTTCTTTCTCAAAGCTCCTTTCTCAATGCCTCTTTAATTATTGGACTATTCTCTTGTATTATCTGTTGCCTGTATTCCACTCTGTGCTTTTAATTTGAATTTGAATTTTTGTACTATTCTCGTAAAATATATGGCACATCCCTTCCACCCAGTAAATACGAAACTGTTGCTCACAACGTTAATATATATATGTATCTATATTATTGTTCAGTTGCATAGGAGGTTAATTACATGTACAAACATTGATAATGCTCCGAAGACTCCAACGAGAGTTTGGTAGAAACGATTGTCAGCTATTAAATGAGTTGAACACAACTTTGATAATTGACTAATTTAATTATTTATTTATTTTTTTTTTTTTTTATATTTATATATATATATATTAATATAGAAAAGCTTCTACAGGACTAGAACTGTTTCATTCGTGAGAAATCATCGGGAAGCTGACTGTCAAAGTAAATGTGGTGGTATTTATATCTTTTCTGGTGGTAGGAGAGGGTGGGGATTGGGATGGATGGAGGTCATTGGTTGATGGATATAAAGAAAAAGGAGTTCATTAAAAGCTAATTCTTTAAAGCTATAATTTATATTAACAAAGACAGAAAGAATACTGTAAACAGGTTCAAATTGGAATACCAATCCTTGCTTATCTCTTAAACTATCAATGTGTGCGTGTGTGTGTGTACATGCTTAAGTGGGCGCGTGTGTGAATGTGCTTGTTGACACCCGGAATATAAATTAAGAGAAACTTCACAATAAGGGGAAGCACCTCAAGACTTGAACCTGTTTATAGAACCCTTTCTGCTTTTGTCACCCTTATTTCAGCCGTAAAGAATTATCTTCTAAAGATTTTCCCTTTTCTTTAAACCAATGAACCCCACCCATCCTGTAGACACCTGACTTACAGGCATTGTTAGTTTAAGAGATAAACAAGGACTGGTATTCCAATTTGAACCTGTTTACAGTATTCTTTCTGCCTTTGTTAATATAAATTATAACTTTAAAGAATTAGCTTTTAATGAACTCCCTTTTCTTTAAATCCATCAACCAATGACGTTCACCCATCCCAATCCCCACCCTCTCCTACCACCAGAAAAGATATAAATACTACCACATTTACTTGGACAGTCAGCTACCTGATGATATCTCACGAATGAAACAGTTCTAGTCCTGTAGAAGTTTTTCTATATTAAAACATTTATACACTGCTATGTATTTAGTACCTTACTTACTGTGGTTACACCCGATTGACCCCGGGATAACTTATATATATATATATATATATATATATATATATATATATATATATATATATATATGTATGTATATATATACGAGTGTGAATATATAAAAATCGTTTGGTAACACGCGATGAACCGATGGATGTGGCGGTTTTCCCGGCTGCGGGCCGGGCGCTCGGTTGTATGAGCCTTCCTCGAGTGCTTGGAAAAATAAATTTCCCCTTCTTTCTGTAAACGAAATCACGCGGAACGGCTGCTTCGCCGCGGGGCCCGCCGCGCCCCCGGTTTTGACTGCCAAATAGTACCTTTAAATTCTAGGCTTAATCATAACTATTAGCTGTATCATGCCTCCCTCTACTGGCACGTAAATAAATCCTCCTCCTGTGTGAATTAATAGTATTCATTTAGTATAGACGATGGCCTGACGCGATGGCGGACTTCCCGCTAACACACCCGACGCCTAAGACAGTTACATTCCTGGAGTGCTCGAAAAAATTAATTTCCATTTCTTTCGATAGACGATATCACTCGGAACGGTTGACATGTGGTTAGGAAGGGCTGGCCGGGATCTGCAGTCGTCACTGGTTATTGACTGCTAACAAGGGCTTAATCTTTACTTTATATCCTACCCTGAAAACTTATCGAGACTATCTAAAATACACTTAAACTTTTTCATAAAAGATTCTTTCTGTAAATTCTTTAACTAAATCTCACAACACAAACCTTAAACCTTATATTTCTTATTTTTCTAATTTCATCCTATAACTCTAAACATAAGTTTAACGTTCCTAATTGCTAACCGAAGTTTCTGTCCACACATTATACCATACAGACGCCCACTATATATGCCCTTGTTAAAGATATTTGTTCTTTGGAAAAAAACATTTTTCACGGCAATTTCTAGCACGCATAGTCAGCCTGATTGTGGCATGATTTCAACGCTGACATTTCTCTTTGACGGAAAGGTAGTAGCACATTATAAGATTACGCCCCCACACCAGATGGTCATAAGTAGACTTAATAGTCAACACTCGAGGGCGGCCGACTGAGGTAGAAGCTGCTAAATAGTCAGTCGCCCTCTTGTCTCTGATATTCAGCCCCATGGATTTTATCTGTTATATTCCTTTGTTATATTTTGAATACCTGATGATATCACTGGATACATACTGAAACCGGTCACTGAAATGATCATAGTATAATAAACCTTTCAAGTATTTACACCAGTCCAGCCTCCTGTTATTTTATAATTATATATACGTATATATATATTTGTCTGATAGTAGCTAAGATGCTTCCATAGGCGGTATGCCGGTTGAGCACTCTACGTGTATATATATATATATATATATATGTGTGTGTGTGTGTGTGTGTGTGTGTGTGTGTGTGTGTGTGTGTGTGTGTGTGTGTGTGTGTGTGTGTGTGTGTGTGTGTGTAGTATGTGCATGTATGTATGCATATATGTATATGCATGTACATGCATATATACATGCAGATACACACGATTGAAAGCGACTATCGTAATCTTTAAGTTCTAGAATCACCCCTGTATTGTATTAGTCGTGATATTACATCGTCTACATTCAGCAGTGAATGTTTATTTTACTTTCATTTGGTGTACAGATATACCTTGATGTCATGCCGAATCATATACAGATGTTGTCTTACGCCAAACCAAAAGGATAAAATTACATTGAATATCATTCGTATTTAGAATAGCTGTAGCAACTTACTTTGTTTATAACATGCGTGTAAAGGAAATGAAGTTTCAAAGCATTTGGTTGAATGTATTGATTTCTAACACAGGTAATGGTGAGAAATATTTGGAGTGTGACAATCGATTATATCGATGTACTTATTTGATCAATATTTGTTGCAGCTCTTTATTTTCTAAGTTCAACTACCATCGAGATCAACGTTAACTTTCAACGTTCCTTGGTAGATAAAATAAAGTAAAAATTGCTGGCGTTGTGCTTAAATTAGGGATCATTAAGTAATTGGTGTCTACTGTACCTGCATGAGCAGAACGAAAATCGAAATAGAACTATGCGGGATTTGAACTGCGAATGACCCAGCGTATATATATATATATATATATATATATATATATATATATATATATATATATATATATATATATATATATGCAAAGTTTTATTTAAATTGTTGGGTTACAACGAGTAAATATTTATAACTGATATAAAAGCACTCAACAAGTATTTGGAGTATATTTACGATATTAAATAAATGGAAACTATATTTATAAAACCATATTTATTTCATTATATATATTTCAGGGATATCATATTAAAAATATGGTATGCCTTCATCAGACAAAATACAATATAAACAGTCTTATAAATAGATAGATTTGACATACCTTACAACTTCAACTTCCATTTAAAAAGTTGATTTGGTAGTGAAAAATGTTAGGGACAGTTATAAAAAGAAAGAAAGAAAGAAAGCGAAGAAAAAGAAGAAATGCATGCAACGAAAAACAGAGAGAGATAGATATAGAGAGATAGATAGAGAGAAGAAATTCATGTAAAGAAAAAACAGAGAGAGATAGATAGAGAGAGAAAAAACAGAGGGAGAAAGACAGGTAGAGAGAGAGAGAGAGAGAGAGAGAGAGAGAGAGAGAGAGAGAGAGAGAGAGAGAGAGAGAGAAAAAATAGAGAGAGATAGATATAGATAGAGAGAGAGAGAGAAATAGAGAGAGAGAAAAATAGGTAGTTGGGCACCAGTTGAATGACGTATCAATGATATATTTATTTATTTATTTATTTATTTAGTTCTAGTATTAAGGTAGAGAGAGATATATGTGGTTAGGAGAGGAAACAGCCGTTACATAGAGAGAAAAGAAAAATATCCAGAGATAAACGAGGCAAATTTAAAACATTATGTTTCATCATCTAAAATATCAATTCGTATGAATTAGGTATTATAATGTAAATATCAGTATTCATGAATGAGACACGTATCAATAATGTGTGAAAAATAATGATCATATGTCTAGTTTAAAATTCCTACGTTTATGATCAGAACTGAGATAAAAAACTGAGATAAAAACTTCAAAAAATTGAAATACATAAGTATATATGCACTTTCATGAAAAAAAGAAAAAAGAAAATAGAAGGTTATCCCAGATTCGATACTATAGACATCCATGTGAATTTACGTGATCAGCTCTGCAAATTCCTATTTCACATGAAAACATTCTCATTGTGCTATAAAAATTCTAGTATACATATATGTGTAAATACACAAATATATATAGAATCTACATTAATTTTAACAATACTATTCTTGTCTTTACTCTACATGATTATCGTTCAAGCATAAATAGACAACAGATATCAATATATCAATAAAAATATTAAAAAATATAATTTAAAAAAAAAAAAATATATATATATTAAAAAATAAAACACAGTATGCCCCGCAAATCAACCACAGAAAACAACCCCTCAAAATTAATTGACAATATATTGCCAAGTTCATTATAAGCATCAGAATCAAATGCAAACAAAACCAAAATTATTTACCAAATCCTGTCTAGCAGAAATCATTCCAAAAGTTTAGGATACCCATTTGATCTACAGATGGTCTTATATTTATTATAGAAGTTTATCTAGTGTAAAATTTATTCGATATATTTGGAGCATCATCTTTTAGGGTAGTTTAATTATTCTTGAAGAATGTTTAAAACAAAAAAAAGAAATCGAAAGATTTATCGGCGAGTTTCATAAATAGTTACAAATCATAAGTAAATATACTACATTTTAAATTTATATTTATATTTAAAAGTTGAGTTCAATCTATGTCTGCAGCAACTGAATAAATTTGTCCGTAAATTAAGGGAATTTTTAGATTTTAGTATAAAGAATATCTCCTCTGCGCAGAGGTCACATGTCTCAGAAGATGAATTAAAAGGAATCCCTCTTGAGACTATATTCCAAGCCGTCGAATATCCAACGTTATCATGCTTAAGTTGCCAGAGTAAGCCTGATAGTGATGTTGAAGATTTTTTGCTTGGATCTGTGAAATAATTCTTGTGGTTATTATAGCGAAGTTTAAATTCTGTCGAGGTGGAACCAACATAGTTAAAAGAATTTAAGTCCGTTTTAACATTACAGTTGTATATTATATTTTTAACTAAGCAATTGTTATTTAACGGACATTTAGATCTATCTCTACAGTTACATTTGTTTACTTGGATATTATTAATGCTATTATCGGTATTTTGGCTAGGTTTTAAATTCCTATTATTTATTCTATTAATATTTTGTGCTAAATTTTTAGTGGATGAGTAAGTTAATTTTATAGTATGTCTATTGAAAATTGAGTGATACTTATGTGTTCTAGGGAAGCGATTATCAAGAGCATTAAAAAATAGTTTAGCGATGTGGGTTTTAATGTTTAGTGAGAAAGGGGAGGGGGGGGGCAAACCATATTATATTCCTAGTTCTATTTCTTTTTTGGCTTTTGGAATTATTGTAATGCTTTCTATTATAGTTGTTAAAGTTGTTGCCGTAATTAAAATTGTTGTTATTTTGGTTAGTTTGTCTATTATTATCTATGTACATGATTTTATCACTATATCCTGCTCTAGCTAACGCTTCATTGTAATACTGGTCTTTTTCGTCGAAAATCTTTTTATTAGATGAGATTCTAGAGATACGTTTTTGAACAGAGTTCACTATAGTATTTTTAACAGATCTGGGATGATTAGAGTTAAAACTGACATAGTTTAAGTTTTCATTCAACTTGTGAAATGGATAGTGAAGACATGTGTTGAGATTTAATGTTACATCTAGGAAATTGACTATTCTATGGTTATTCTCAATTTCTATTTTTAGATTAAAGTAATTAAAAAATTGTGTAATTTGTTTTCTTTTTCTATTTAGTTCAGAGTTATTATTTTCAATAAGTAAAAGCATGTCATCTCTATATAATCCTCCGGTAGCACCGGGTATTTTCCTATGCGCGGAGGAGATATTCTTTATACTAAAATCTAAAAATTCCCTTAATTTACGGACAAATTTATTCAGTTGCTGCAGACATAGATTGAACTCAACTTTTAAATATAAATATAAATTTAAAATGTAGTATATTTACTTATGATTTGTAATTATTTATGAAACTCGCCGATAAATCTTTCGATTTCTTTTTTTTTTTTAAACATTCTTCATGAATAATTAAACTACCCTAAAAGATGATGCTCCAAATATATCGAATAAATTTTACACTAGATAAACTTCTATAATAAATATAAGACCATCTGTAGATCAAATGGGTATCCTAAACTTTTGGAATGATTTCTGCTAGACAGGATTTGGTAAATAATTTTGGTTTTGTTTGCTTTTGATTCTGATGCTTATAATGAACTTGGCAATATATTGTCAATTAATTTTGAGGGGTTGTTTTCTGTGGTTGATTTGCGGGGCATACTGTGTTTTATTTTTTAATATATATATATATATATTTTTTTTTTTCCTTATATTTTTTAATATTTTTATTGATATATTGATATCTGTTGTCTATTTATGCTTGAACGATAATCATGTAGAGTAAAGACAAGAATAGTATTGTTAAAATTAATGTAGATTATATATATATATTTGTGTATGTACACATATATGTATACTAGAATTTTTATAGCACAATGAGAATGTTTTCATGTGAAATAGGAATTTGCAGAGCTGATCACGTAAATTCACATGGATGTCTATAGTATCGAATCTGGGATAACCTTCTATATTCTTTTTTCTTTTTTCATGAAAGTGCATATATACTTATGTATTTCAATTTTTTGTAGTTTTTATCTCAGTTCTGATTATAAACCTAGGAATTTTAAACTAGACATATGATCATTATTTTTCACACATTATTGATACGTGTCTCATTCATGAATACTGATATTTACATTATAATACCTAATTCATACGAATTGATATTTTAGATGATGAAACATAATGTTTTAAATCTGCCTCGTTTATCTCTGGATATGTTTCTTTTCTCTCTATGTAACGGCTGTTTCCTCTCCTAACCACATATATCTCTCTCTACCTTAATACTAGAACTAAATAAATAAATAAATAAATAAATATATCATTGATACGTCATTCAACTGGTGCCCAACTACCTATTTTTCTCTCTCTCTATTTCTCTCTCTCTCTCTATCTATATCTATCTCTCTCTATATTTTCTCTCTCTCTCTCTTCTCTCTCTCTCTCTCTCTCTATCTATCTATCTCCCTCTGTTTTCTCTCTCTCTATCTATCTCTCTCTGTTTTTTCTTTACATGAATTTCTTCTCTCTATCTATCTCTCTATATCTATCTCTCTCTGTTTTTCGTTGCATGCATTTCTTCTTTTTCTTCGCTTTCTTTCTTTCTTTCTTTTTATAACTGTCCCTAACATTTTTCACTACCAAATCAACTTTTGAAATGGAAGTTGAAGTTGTAAGGTATGTCAAATCTATCTATTAATAAGACTGTTTATATTGTATTTTGTCTGATGAAGGCATACCATATTTTTAATATGATATCCCTGAAATATATATAATGAAATAAATATGGTTTTATAAATATAGTTTCCATTTATTTAATATCGTATATATATATATATGTATATATATATCTATATATGTATATATATATATATATATATATATATATATATATATATATATATATATATATATATATATATATATATATATGTATATATATATATATATATATATATATATATATATATCTGTATATATATATATATATGTATATATATATATATATATATATATGTTTATATATATGTATATATATATATATATATATATATATATATGTATATATATATAAATATGTATATATATATATATATATGTACATATTTATATATATATATATATATATATATGTATTTTATATATATACATTTATATATGTATATATATATATATATATATATATATATATATATATATATATATATATATATATATATGTATATATATATATATATATATATATATATATATATGTATATATATATATATATATATATATATATATATATATATATATATATATAAATATATATATATATATATATATTTATATATATATATATATATATATATATAACGAAGGAAATGTGGTAAGGAAACAGGTGGACCATAACGCACCAAATTACTCAATACTTGGGTAATAGGAACTAGTAGGACCCCGACGGCTGAGAGCAAGCGGTTTTGACGGCTAATTCTGGACTAAATGAAAATTTTTATCCTGGTATATGAATAGCCGAGCTTCTCAGGGGGGTAATTCCATATATGGTAAAAGGGATTGTCACAAGGATTGGTCAAAAGTTTGTCGTTGAGACACATAATTTTATCATGGCAATTTGTGGAAGGAAGGGGTAGCTGAACCAGCCAGTAGAAGAAAGAGGGAGAGGAGGTGGAGGAAACCCAGTCGTGCGTTGATAGTGCCAACTACAGCAGGGCAGGATGTCAAGGATGTATACTAGGGAGGGGGAGGGGGAGGCAGTCGAAACAATAAGTAAAACAATATGGGGTAAATATATAGCAAAATACCAAGAATGTTAAAAAAAACCCAATTAAATATAAAAAAAACAATTTCTGGTTACTATTCCCTAAGGACAGCCATCAAGTCTCTCACTGGTACTGCTAGACTATAGAAAAGTTTACTAGGTGGGACGGAATTATAATGAGACCCTTTTAAGAGGTAGTAGTAATCAACCGAGTATATCTTACTTACGGTGACGGGTCTACAAGTGGGGGGCCAAAATACTAAAGAAACTACCACGAAATAATAATTCAGAGTCCCGAGACTAA
The DNA here is from genome assembly GCA_964016885.1 of Eledone cirrhosa. Lineage (NCBI taxonomy): Eukaryota > Metazoa > Mollusca > Cephalopoda > Octopoda > Eledonidae > Eledone > Eledone cirrhosa. Next base: position 341,539,354 of record OZ024743.1, read on the forward strand.
TACGAAATAATTGTTTCTACCCTAGGCACAAGGCCAGCAACCACACAGTGCAAAAAATAAACTAATACGAAATAATAATTCAGAATCCCGAAAAAATAATACTAATACTATCTCTAAGAATGCCGCTACGAAACAAAAATTCTAATGCAAACTGCATAAATGCTCGTACGAAGTATATGAAAAATTTGATACGGAAAATTAATTCAGAATCCCTCCCCCCCCCCAAAAAAAAAATACTGACATACGATAAATTAAAGCAAAGATACCACTAAGAAATGTAGAAAGCACGGAAAAGTGGCAGCCATCGGATAAGAAAGCAATATCCGGGGTCTATCACATCTGCTATAAAAAGCGGAGTCGGCCAATTCTATGATAGAATAGGGGAAGGGCGTGGGGGTACTGAGGCTACAAAGGACCGAGGGGCTGCCTCAGGTGGGCGAGAAAGTGAAAAGGACGACGACAAAAAAGAGGACTGGGGTGGAAGAAGTAGGAAGGGATAGGGGGGGGGGGAGAAGGAAATATAGAGGAAGCGATAAAAAGATGTAAAAGAAGATATTACGTCTACCTTTGCAAGCAGGGGTTACCCATTACAAAGTCGGCAAGTGGGGTGTTACAGCCCTTGTCTACCTCCCCGGTCATTATGGGGCTTGAGGGCGAGCTAAGTCCTACGCAATCTGTGTTTGCATGCAGTTACCAGTTCATCTTTCTTGTTTAGGAGTTGGTCCGTCGAAAACAGCATTTGTAAAGTTTCCTCCGAACATAAATTGCACGGATGGCGTCCTCCCGTGTAAGAGTTGGTTCTGGACAGTAAGCTCCAAGTGAGATCATAGGTAATATTGTTATCCTTGAGGTCCCAGATGTGGCGCGAAAGTGTGGTGGCGTGACGCCGGGCCGGGTTTCGGAAGGTATGTCTGTGTTGGTATAGCCGGGTCTTGAAGTCACATGCGGTTAATCCTATATAAGCTTTGTTGGAGGTGTCCGTCCTCACGTTGCACTGGTAGATCACATTACGATCTCTGCATCTGTTGTCGAGGGGGCAAATGTATCCATCAGGACAGTTGCACCTCCAGATCGGCTCTCCACTGCTATTTAGGTTATTTATTCCATAGGGGTTGAGCTTTTTGTTGTTAGAGGAGACGATGTTTTGTGCAAAGTTTGGTGTGGTACTGTAGGAGAGTTTGATGGTATTTTTGTTAATTATGTTGTGGTAGCGGTGTTGTAGTGGGAAGTGTTTTTCAATGAGCCTAAAGAAGATTTTCCCGATAGGAGTTGTCACTTCGGCGTTGTGGGGAGGATTGAACCATGTAACATTGTGTGAGCGGCGGTATCGCCTGCTGGTTCCGCTAATGGAAGCTGGACAGTAGGATATTTCCTCCCGGAAACCACTTCGCTTGAGGGCCTGGTTGTAATAAAGCGCATGTTCCTCGAATATCTGCTCATTAGCGGACAAACGAGATATGCGGAGGGAGATGTTTTTAACCAGGTTATTGGTGATGTTCCTAGGATGGTTTGACCGGCGGTGGATGTAGTGCAGGTTGTCGTTGGTTTTCCTGTATGGGTAGTACAGATCATGATCGAGGTCAAGGGTAATGTCCAGGAAGTTTACTCGGGTCAGGGACGTTTGTAGGGTTATTTTAAATCCCCAGTCGCGGAAGAAGCTGATTAATTGTTTACGGACCCGGTCTGTACTACTGGGGTTGTACCCTTTAAGGGTTAGGAGCCCATCATCCCGGTACAATCCACCGCCGAATGCAGGAAACATATCGGTGAGTTTAGCTAGTAGGAATAATCCTATAAGATCTATGACCTCAGCCGAATCCGTCGCGCCCATGCTGACGTCGAATGGTGAGTCGGGAGCTTTCTTTATCCATTTGGAGTTGTCGAAGAGTAGGACTGTCTTCCTGACGTGGAGGATGATGTTTCTTTCCTGGTCGGTGATGGGCGCAAGTGTTTCGGCAAAGTCCAAGGCAGCCGTAAGTAGCGGTAAGGTAATTGAAGCATAGTAACTCTCTATGTCAAACTGGATGAATTTAGTGTCTCGTTTGTCCTCAATATTGCTGAACCATGAGATTACTTCCTGGGTGTTGATCTATAGGCTAAGTCTGGCGTGTTGCTTAACTTTTCTTCTACGGGCAGGTTCAGCTACCCCTTCCTTCCACAAATTGCCATGATAGAATTATGTGTCTCAACAACAAACTTGTGACCAATCCTTGTGACAATCACTTTTACCATATATGGAATTACCCCCTGAGAAGCTCGGCTATTCATATACCAGGATAAACATTTTCATTTAGTCCAGAATTAGTCTTCGAAACGGCTTGAGCTCAGCCGTCGGGGACCTACTCGTTCCTATATATATATATATATATATATATATATATATATTTGAAAATGATTTTAATGATTACAGACAAATTTGAAATGATTCGAGGTCATAGTTATAAATATTTGATGTTAGCTTCTAATAATGCTGTTGAATATGTTGAAATATTTCCTCTGCGGTCAATCACGTTTCGGAAATGTGAGACATATTATCACACAAATTTCTTCCACGTCATCTACATAAATACGAATATACATATGTACACTCAAACACAAATACATATATATTGAGAGAGACGGAGATGTGTGGTTACTGTTAACGGGTTACTTACTGACATGTCCCATTGTCCTGTGTTCCCCCTATATCGGTATGTTTTCTTCTATTTTTCATTTTTTCCTCCTTTTTTTTCTTATTTCTTTCTTTCCCTCATGGCTTTTTGATACATAAAAGTCTAAGGGTGCGGAACGGACAGATGTATTATCTGTAATGCGCTGAAACACATGTTACCCGTAGTAGACCACTGATGAAGGGAAACTGTCCATCTCTTGTTTGTGTCGCGTTCATGTGGTCATCAGTTACCACACAGCCCCGTCTCTTTCAATCCATATTTTTACATATATATATATATATATATATATATATATATATATATATATATATATATATGACAATTGTACGGAATAAAAGCAGCTACAACCCAACAAAGGGTAGAAACACAGTTTCTGGACAAATTTTGTGACTACATAACAACTTCCCCATACCATGAACTACGGCAACCTAAACCCAAACTCAACACGAGTCGAAGGGAATAGGAGATTATTCATCAACTGAAAAACAATACTGACATTATAATTAAGGAGCAGACAAGTGCAGTACTGTCGTCATTATGGATGCCGAACAATAAAACAATTCTATGTTCTCTCTCTTTCAAGATACTAACTATGAAAGAGTAAAAAACTACCAGCAATCAAAAACGATGACCAGATTAAACACATTCATTTGTCGATACCAGGAAGATTTAACTAATAAGGAACGCGATTATTTAACACAATTTGTATGTAAAACGAGCAAACTTTACGGACTTCCGAAGATCCACAAGTGTAAGATAATTAACGATGCCTGTAAACAATCCACCTCAACCTGCGTGAACACACAATACCCCACATACCTTAAATTAAGACCAATTGTAGCGGATCCACAATGTGAAACACATAGACTAAGCAACTTTATAGACATACGACTAAAATGAATTCTCAAACACATACCAAGCCTTGTAAGAGACGATCTGGACCACTTAAACCACCTCCCCAAACATGTCAACAACGACACTATTATTGTGTCTTTCGATGGAGTGAATCTGTACACAACGATACCACACCAATACGGACTAGAATCAATAGCATTCTGGCTAGAGAAATTTCCCAATGACCTGACAGAATAGAAAAAAGCTTCACGTAGGGATTACAATTTATTTTACAGAACAACTTTTTTGATTTCTATGGCAGTACTTACTAGCAAATATCGCGGACTGCAATGGGTACAAAAGTCGCTCCTACTTATACCAACTTAGCCATGGCATACTTGGAAGTCCAGATATATTAACAGTCCAAATCAAAATACGGATTGAACTTCCACAAATATTTATCAGAGAATTGGAAACGCTACTTGGATGATTGTCTCATTCTTTGGTCTCAAACACTCGACCAACTAACTGACTTCAAAAATTTAATTAACGGCATCATTAGCCACATCCAATTAACAACGGAATAGAGCCCAGATCAACTCACATTTCTGGACATCTTAATCATATAAAAGACACAAATATTGAAACTGGCATACACTACAAACCAACAGATTCCAAACAATACCTGCTATTCACCTCCAACCATCGAAAGCACAACAAGACGAACATCCCTTTTAACCTAGCAAGAATAGTTTGCACAATTGTCTCCAATTATGAAACGCGAAATAAAAGAATTCAAGAATTAAAAGACATTCTACTCGAAAGACAGTACCAACCATTACTAATAAAAAATGGAATAGAAAGGGGTAAATCAATAGGCATTGAGGAATTACGAAAAGAGAAACAAATTCAGGGTGCGTCCAATATTCTATCATATATCTCAACACACAACCCAAGAAATGCGGAAGCTTACAACACTATTCACAAGAACATCCCACTATTTAAACAAGACCCAAGAATGAAAAAAGCCCTTGAAACACACAAAAT
>OZ024743.1:341548906-341556406 GCA_964016885.1 Eledone cirrhosa
TGAGTTCTTCATACAGATTGGACACTACCGTAAACTCTTGGTAGATTTATCTACATATATATATATATATATATATATATATATATATTCAGGCTGGTCTACGTCTGGATAGAACTCAATACAATCTTCTTAAATCCATAGAGAAGTTCTGTGTTTCGCTGAATTAATTCTTTAGATACAATCAGATATTAGGTATTAAATAAACAATAAAAATAAAAACAAAGTTATAAAGTATCTTGACTTTGCTCTTTTTATTTTGATTGTTAATTTAATAACACACACACACACACACACACACACACACACACACACACACACATATATATATATATATATATATATATATATGCGCAGTGTGACAAGAAGCTGGCTTCCCAACCACATGCTTCTGGGTTCAGTCCCACTGCTCGGGCCGACCAAAGCCCTGTGACTGGATTTTGATAGATCGAAACTAAAACAAGCTCGTCGTATATATGTATATATGTATGTGTGTGTCTCCCACTAATGCTTGTTGATTTGTTGACGTCTTAATAACTAACCCAGGTGATGCTCCAGCATGGGCGCAGTCCAGAGACAGAAAAAAGTAAAAGTAAAGTGTATATATATATATATATATATGTGTGTGTGTGTGTGTGTGTGTGTGTAGAAGAGGTGTCTCAAACTGAAGGACAGAAAAGGGTCATTACGTCCTGGAGGAGAGGCACAGTGGGCCAAACGTGGTGGTGAATGATGATTTTCACTAGTTATAATCATTTCTACTATAGGCTCAAGGCATGAAATTTAGGGTTTAGGGTCCCGTCGATTATATCGATCCCAATTAATTTATCGACCCCAAAAGGATGAGAGGCAAAGTTGAGATCGGCGGAATATGAACTCGGAACGTAAAACGGAAGAAGTACCACTAAGCATTTCGCCAGATGTGCTAACGATTCCACCACTTCGCCGCCTTATTTTCACAAGTTGTAATGGAATCTGAAATATTGGTTCTACCACGGGCCATAGGAAAGTAGTTCGCGGGCCTTTTTTTACAGCACCGTGTTGGAGAGATAGACATATTTCTTATAGATAGATAGATAAATAGATAGACGTGTACCAAACACACACACACACGTTTCTCACTCGCTATCCCTCTCCCTCTTTCTCTCTCTCTCTCTCTCTCTCTCTCTCTCTCTCTCTCTCTCTCTCTCTCTCTCTCTCTATATATATATATATATATATATATATATATATATATATATATATATATATATATATATATATATATATATATATAAATATATATATATATATATATATTATTTCTGTATAGCAATTCAAATTGAAAATCAAATCAAAATTAAAATTAAAACAAAATTAAAACAAAATTAAATACATTCGCCAGTTAACACAGATAATGCAAGAGGATAGTTTGTTAGTCACATGCAGTAGTTAGTGTATGCGTTAGATACACGTGGGGCATGCAAGTGTGTCCCATTTATATATGATTATTGTGTGGCAGGGTGTTAAATGTAATACAAGCACTTTAAGCGGGAAAGTAAGAGTATTATGGTGGTTGTAGTTGTAAGGTATTTTTTGTATATAATAAAAAAAGTATGTGTGCAGAAAAATAAAAATAGAAATGAGAAGCAAAAGAAAGTTATGGTTTTCGTATCCACCACCATTTTCACATTCAGGAAAAGTAATATATAGTTTTTGCATCCATCACATAAGTAACGATGATTCCGTATTGGATGTTTGATGCATTAAATTAAATTATTTTAGCTTATTGCGGCTCAGTGTTATTTAATCCAAATTTATAGAATAGGTTGATTCTGCTGCGAGAATTTAAAGCGGTTTATTATCTGGAAGTAAGTGTGTAATTAAGGGGAGTTAATGCGTAAGGGGAGGTAACTAGCTGATTTCCATAACTAAATTCATTGTTCTAACATACATTATAAGTCGCCTCAAATGAGTCCCTTATATAGACGGTTATATATTTATATCCAGTTTCCAATTTTAAATACAGTCTACTCTATCATGATGTACTAAAGGTATCTATATTAGGATGATTACTCCCTATCATACAGTGCTACAACTGAATACTCCATACAAAGAGCCATATCTTTATATCAAAGATCACTGCAAATGTAGTTTACTCTCAGATCATGTCAGGGACCTATTAGAATTATGTCTACATAACCCCTGGTAAGTTCTGGAGCAGCGTATGGATATTTGCATGGCAAAGCCACATACATCTCTAGGGCAGACAAATACATCTCTCATTTACAATGTCATTAATCTATCCATCAAGTTATACTTGCATATATAACTCACATACTATTCATACATAGTTCATTGCACTCAACATATAAGTTAAACAGATATTTTATGTTAATAAATTAATCTTATATATGTCCAATGTTACCACTCCGTACATATAAATACAATTACATATATAATTCATTGTCGAATCTGGTATTTAAAGCTTATATAGACTGTATTGTATCACTATATAATTATAAGTAATTGAAAGTAATTATACTAAAAGTAGGTGTTTATGGGGATAATTCTAGGGTATAAAGTTATAGATGGATGGAATGATTTGTGTCGAGATAGGGTGGATCAGAGAATGTGGAGTTGTGGTGTAAGGTGTGCCTTTGAGGTGTGGTGTTAGAAGTGGTGCTGGGTTCAAGTCTGACATTGTTATATATTGGGTTTAAAGTTTGGGAAGGAGTGCCGGAAGCGGTGCTGGCACGACGCAAACACTTCCGATTTTTTATTAAGGAGGTTATGGTTTGAGAAGATTATAGTATGGGTCTCTAGTAGACAGAGGTTACATAATTTATTAAGTGGTTTGTACGATGCCGCCTTACCTATCACTTCCCATTTAAGTGTATAAGATCTATTTCTAGTTTTTAGATAGTGTATGTAGCTAGATAGTGAAGTAGAGTTGGCTAGACTGTGTTTTTTTTAAGAATTGAGGTGTGATTTGTATCTGGTTTTGAAGCAGTTCGAAGTAGAGCCTATATAGGTTTCAGAAGAGTTGCTAGTTATGACGGTGCATGAGTATATGATGTCCTTGATTAAGCAGTTTTTATCTAAAGGGCAGGTTCTATTAGATCAACAGTTACAATTAATTTGGATGTTAACCTGCCGGTTATTATGTTGTGTAGAAGTCTGGTTGCTAGGTATTGCATTATGGCTATGGGGGTTGTCGCTCCCAGCGTTATTGATTTCACTAGTGCTATTAGTATTATTACTATTGATATAAAGGTTTGCAGATATAACGTTGTTTTGAGGGTTTACCCCCTGCCGTATTTTAGTTTGTTGGAAGTAAGTATTAATTTTTCATTTATTGTGAATTCTTGTGAATTCTATATATATAAATATATATATATATATATATATATATATATATATATATATATATATATATATATATATATATATATATATATATATATACATATATATATATATATATAGTAATAAAAATGAATGTGAAGACTAAAATCCCAAAAGGGCTCGCTAAGTATCAAATGTATAAGAACCTTAGAGTAAATATTTATTAAAAAAACAGATTAAAGTTTAAGCAAAGAATCGCTGCTTTCACCCTTAACGGGATCTTCTGAAACTATAAAAATCAATCCGTGAACGCAGAAGTAAATATTTCAAAAAACGTTGCAACCGAAGGAAAACAGGAAGACAATACTTTGGTTCGTGAAGACTTTCCCTGGCAATGACCGAAAAAAAGGAAGATAATTAGTCGTTATGTGGAGCGGTGAGAACAATTACACACAAAGTCAAAACCACGTTAATGGTATAAATGAAGTCGTAGACTAGTATTATATTTAGGAAACCGAATGATTCTCGGCTTCAGAGTTAAGAATAATGTAAATATATTAGTAGAAGGAAAATGACAGAGGTTTTGAATCAATAATAATTAAATATATACATACACGCGTCCATACACGTGCAAAAGCGAAAACACCTGCCATGCATGCATAAACATGTGAGGGTATACATATAAACGTATATACATATACACACAGAAGTACTTATATAGCGCACGCACACACATACCTACAATTAAATACACATATGTTCACCGAATGTACGTCAAGCAAAACACAATGTACACATATACACACCATACATACGTGGAAACACGCATACACGCATACACACAGAAACACGAAATAAATTTATACACATAAGCATATACACATATACCTGTATATATAATATACTATATACACCTATAACAAATACGTACGAGAAAGTTTACGTACCTTCACAAATATACGAGTAAGATATACTTACGTATATAATAAGTAATAGTATAAACATAAAATATACTTAGCTACCACATCAAGACGTAAATTATCCGCGCATTGCACTATCCGCTGGGGTATAATGTGGGGCTGGATACAAGAAAGGTTTATGCAATTTGTGTTTACAAGCCGAAATTGCCTCAGAGTTTTTGTTTAAGATGTGGTCATTGGCGTAGATATTTCCAGGGCTTCAGCGGCGAAAAGATCACATGGTCTTTTATTTCCGTCATATGATCTAGCCCTAGCTAGGATCGCCCAGTGTAAACTATATTGGGTGTGGTTGTCTTTTAGAATCCAGATATAAGCTAAAAGTGACGTCATATTCCTTGTTAAAGGGTTAAGAAAAGAATGGGTGTGCATATAAAGACGCTGCTTGAATCTATTGGCAGTTAACCCTATGTAGGCCCTACGGGATATATAAAGACCCGCAAAGGGAACACCGGAGGGCATAGAGAACGTGGCTGGATGTGCAAGTTAAGGAATGGCGGATACGGAAATACCCGTTAGGACCTGTAAGAGTGGTGAGGGTGGAAATAAAGGGACAAGTGTTGCAGCGGGAACGGAAACAAGTATGAGGGCCGGGTGGAGTCGTGGGAGAGGACGAAAAAGAACTACGAACAAGGAGGTTGTGGAGGCTTCGGGCGCGTTTAAAAGCAGTAATGGGTGGGTTTGGAAGAAAGCGACAAGTGACGGGGTCAGGAGAGAGGATACGGAAGGAAGGGAGGATATGTCGCCGGAGTGGTAGGGTGCTGGCGTGGTAGGTGAGAGCGAAAGGAACACGGGTGTTGGGTGTGATGAGGTGAGAGTGTTGTGGTGCGGCCTGTTTCACGGGCGCGGGTGAGAGCAGCTTGGATCAAGGTGGGGGGATATCCACGCTGGATGAAGCAGGAAGCCATGCGAAGGGAATGGGTTTCGAAATAGTCGTCCTGGCTACAGGGTCGACGAAGACGGAGGAATTGGGAATAGGCTATGGTGTGTTTGGTGTGGGTTGCACACACACACACACACACACACAGACACACACTTACTCATGCTTTCGCACGTGCTGAAGTATAGCTCTTTTTACAAAACTTTTTTTTTTCCCATTTCAACTAGACGCGCGCCATCATCCACTTTTCCAAAAACAAATCATACACAAAACACCAGCATGAACAGTTTTGCAAGTGATGTCAACATGAATGGACCTATTATTTTTATCTAAAGATAGTTTTTCCAATTCCATCCCTCCCGTCCCCTTAATGTATTTTAATTCTCATTCTTTCTTAACCTAATATATACCTTCCATATACTGTACCGTGCGTGTTGTTATTTCTGTTTACCTTTTACATACATATATATATATATATATATATATATATATATATAGAGAGAGAGAGAGAGAGAGAGAGAGAATTAGTATATTTACCAACATATGCGTACAGATGTACACTAATGCTAGCAAATACATATGTTATGTCATAGTACCTAGGTGGTTCAATGCAGGAGGATACAGAACAATTATATGAAAGACGTAAAATAAGAAAATTTTAAAAATTAAAAATTAACTTACTAAAATTTTCACTCCAACTAATTAGTTTCTGTAATGGGATAAAGATAGTTACGCAATGTAACCATCGAGAATTCATTACGTCATCAGGGAGTCTATTCTCAGCTAAGTCTCCAGGCAATGCGCGGACACTAGGGACTCATATAAAAATAATAATTCGGTGGATGGAACAGCTAGCGGGGACTGAATTCCATAGCACTGAAAAAGTTCACTGTCTCTGGCCAAATGGCAGATTCTAAAGAATCAATCACGTGACACTGAGGCTAGTCAGAAGGAGTGGGGTGGTATAATGACAAAAGCCTACTACCACTACAAATATATTAACTCTTACGTGGACCTCTCAAAATTCGTTGGATTTTCAGATTGGACTTTCACTTCGAAACTGGATACCAACCCGGAGTACACCTGAACTTCCACCAGGAAATCGTTCGTATCTTTGAAATGTTCTTTGCTTCTTATATATATATATATATATATATATATATATATTAGAAAGTGAGGTTTTTTTACAAAATGATTAAAAAAACGATGTGTCTACACGAGTTCAAGTATAGGGAAAAAAATGAAATCGAAAATGCAACTGGAGTCTTTTTAAAAAAAATATATTTATTTGGTTCCTTTACCGGTTTCGCAGTTCTTGTGCTTTTCAAAAGTAGAATTGAGATGGAGTGTTCACGAAAAACCACAAACCTTCCATCTCAGTTCTACTTTTTGAAAAGCACAAGAACTGCGAAACCGGTAAAGGAACCAAATAAATATATTTAAAAAAAAAAAACTCCAGTAGCCTTTTCGATTTCATCTTTTTCCTTATATATATATATATATATATATATATATATATATATAGAACAGTGTAATGGTAGATGAACAGCAGAGTGTTAAGATGTTATAAAGGTTCTAGCGTTGTCTACGAGTGTTAGTAATCTTCTGGGTGTATCATCGAGTAACTTCATCAGTAAGTATGGTGGTCAGGATATGTCAAATACGTTACTTCAATTTAGTCAAAACTTTTTTTTTTAGCTATAAACTTCTTCTTCTACCCAACGCCGTAGTAAAACTGAATGGCGTTAAGTTAGGATTTCTTGCTGGCCATTCATGTGAACAGCGATGATCCACCCAATGCTTTGGAAATTGGACATCAAGCCACTCACGGACAATGTTTGCAAAATAAGGGACCCCATATTGTATGAATATGGGGTCATTGGTGATGTCGCAAGTGGTCAGAGTAGTCTAAACATTATAAGTCATTTTTGTTTGGGAGTTTCCTTCCACCCACCCTGTATTTAGGTATGTGTGTGTATACGAATGTGTATGTATAGAAATATTCATTCAGATACTCATACATACGCGCGCACACACACATACACACACACACGCACGCGCGCACGCACACACACATACACACACATATATATATAATATATATATAATTAGTAGAGCTGCAATTTGATTGCGTTCACAGGCGGTATGCCAAGATGAGCACTCGATGCTATTTGGGAGCAGATTATTCAATGGTAATAATAAATAGCATCTACATATTTAATTACATATGTTTATGATGCCGTACTGATTTTTTGTTCTTTATTGTATATATATATTTTTATTTGTTTGACCCGAATTACTTGGCCGTTTTTTGGGGGG
>OZ024743.1:341561406-341583906 GCA_964016885.1 Eledone cirrhosa
TGTCCAATGTATGTGTGGAATGTATATACAGAAATAAGAACATTTCTATACGCCCAGTTAAATTAAATACATGTATATATATATATATATAACATCCCATTTGGACATTTGTTTTATGTTGATATTTTTGAGCTTAATATACATATATATGCATACATAGTAATGCACACACACACACACGCACACACACACATGCAGACACACATACACGTATGCATATATATATGCGCATATATATATATATATATACTGTATAAATATATATATATATATATATATATATATATATATAGAGAGAGAGAGAGAGAGAGGGGTGGAGAGAGAGAGATATAGATATATAGATAGATATGTTTCTTTATTAGCCACAGGGGCACAAAAGAAGGGGACAAATACAAAGGGGGAAGTTTACATACAATAAAAACGTAAAATATTATCACAAATGCAATTTCAAAAATTAGTCGATTTTCCCCAATAGGGGGAGACAGTTCATATGGGTAACACATACCCCCGAAAAAATGTGCAACCCTCATCTCCGGGAGTACGAAGAGATTGTACACCTTTCCCCTCTTCCTTTTTTTTCTTCAACATACAGGCTGATATAGAGAGAAAGCCCATTCACTCGGGCCATTCTCGCCACTTTCACCCACCATTCATAAAACTTGCTGGAGTACAGCACCTCTCTCTCCATCCTGATTCTTCTTCCAAAATGGTATTTGAAAAAAAGAATCAGTTGTTGGCCGGAGAGAAAGGTGTCTGACCTCAGCCCTTTCAACCTTGTCTGGGTGGGTGGTGGTTTCCGGCGGGGTGGGGATGGAGATGTTTTGTGGGGTGTGGTCTGGTGGGATGGGGTGTCTGTGGTGGGGAGATATTTGAGACGGACGCGGTTAAGTGGTTTCACGCAGGAATTCCCCACATCCTTTTAAATGTTTCTTTTAGGGACCTATAAGTTTGTATAGAGACTTTAATCAGTATTAGGTTCAGTTTTTTGTTATTTTTAATAGAGTGGGTGAAAGTTTTCCCTTCGTTTTCACCGAAGGGTTGTTCGTGATGGTCTCCATTAGTGTTTTGTTTTCAGTGTTTATGTAAGTGTAAGTAATTTTCTTGTGTTGTGTTTGTTTTTGTCTGTAGTTCTTGTGTGTGCTTTCGTTTTCAGGAGGTGGGAGTTTTGTTTGTGATGTTTTTGTTGTTTGTGTTGGTGGTTGAATGTTTGTTGTAGTGTTTGCTAGTTTTTTGCTTTTGCGATGTCTTTTCTTTCTTTTCGGGCGATGGGGTTCTCCCTCGTCTTCACTGGGTGATGGCGAGATAGCCTCATCTGTTGTATCGTCTGTGTGATGGGGGAGGGGTTTGTCTTGGGGAGCTGTTTTGTCTGTATGTGATTTTTCAGTGGTTTTAATTGGAGTGTGGTTGGGTGGGACTGTGTTTGTTGTGGTTATTTTTGTGTGTTGTTGTTGTTGTTGTGGTGGTGGTGTTGGTCGTTGTGTTGTTTTGATGGGTGTCGGCAGAAGAGTCTTTTTTTTACTCATTAATTTAGGACAGGAAGCCCTCAGGTGTCCCCTGCTAAAGCAGAGGTAACATGAAGACCGCCTACCCTCAACCAAAAAGTTTATGTAGGTGAGTCCGTCCAGGAGTACACGTTGTGGGATCAGAGCTATTCGCTCTGGGCTCATTTGCACCAGAACTTCAATGCTAGTCCCATTGAATACATCTCTGGGGGACTTTCCTATTGACAGTATTTTGTCTTCATCAAAATTGATGAAGCCGCACAGTATCCACCATATGTTCACCTTTGGTGTGACACTCGTGATTTTAATCGTTTGTGTCCTTTTTCCCATGTATGTAGGGAAAAAGGTATACAGGTTGGATACAATTGGCGACACAGAGTAATTTTCGGCCGTCAATTGATCCTTCATGAGTACCGAAATACTCCCAAAGAGTTTGCTTCTTTGAATGAATGAAATATCATTAATTGATTTTTGAAAACCAGTTCAATTTGTTTCTGTGACAACTGGACTGGTTTTCGGGTAGAATTGGAAACTGTGCTAAAAACTATCGTTTTGAGAGCAGTTTGCGAATTTCTACCGGAGAATTGATGCTGAAAGCACCATTCTTTTCGAAAGTGACATATCTCCTAGCGTCCTTTAAAAGTTCTTCGGCATTTGTTATGTCAAGATATGTCGATTCCTCCTTTTTCTGAACTGTCTGTGCAAAGGATATTTTGGTTTCTTTGTGGAATTATCCGTGTTGCTGGTGTTGTCATTATTGTTGTTATTGTTGTTGTTATTCTTGTTGTCACTGATGTTGATATTATTCGTATTTTCCTTTGTGTTTGTGTTGGTGTTGTTGTTGTCTTTGATGCTGGTATTATTGGTGTTGTCTTTATTTTTTCTTTGTTGTTGTTGTCATTGTTGTTTTTATCATCATTATTGGTGTTGTTATTTTTGTTGTCATTGAACTGTTTGGTGTCATTTGTGTTGTTTGGATATGAATTTGTTTTTACAATTTCATTTCGTCTTTCCATCTCCATAGTATCTAGGGAAGAAGACGATGTTGACTGCGAGCTATGTAGTCTTACCGACTCTCCACCACCATTATCGTCGAACGCAGCGTTCATAACGTAATCAAACTTCTTACGATATTTTTCCAAAAATTCGATGGAGAAAAAATTTTTCAAACGAATATTTCGCCCCTGTAGGAGCAAAAATGAGTTGACCCACCACCTGAAGGTCCAGAAGGGGGGGGGGGGGGGGGGTCAAGTTACACAATAATATAAAATTTAACTGAAAACTCAGATTTTTTTCTCACATAAAATAACGGAAAATTCTCCGCGAAGTTACACATGTCTGATAGAGAGATAGATAGATATATAGATAGATAGATAGATAGATTTCTTTATTTAACCATAAAGGCATAAAAAGAAGGGACAAATACAAAGGGGGAGTTTACATACAATCGAGTAAAAAGGGTGTAACATGAAAATAATCGAAAATAACATCAAAAGGGAGGGGACGTGATGGGGGTTGCACACACCCCCGAAAAAGTGTGCAATCCTTTGCCCGGGGAGCACATGGAGAACGTGCTCCCCTCTCCTTTACTTCTTTACCTACAGGATGGTATACAGAGAAGGCCCATTTACACGAGCCATTCTCGCCACTATCACCCACCTTTCATAAAACTGCGCGTGGCCAAGCACCTCTCTCTCCATTCTTATCCTTCTTCCGAAGTGATATCGGAAGAAGTAGACCAGACTATGGCCAGAGAGGAAGTTGCCTCCTGACCTCAGACCTTTCAATCGTGTCCACCAAACAACCTCTTTCAACATGGCTATTACGCACAGAAAAACCACCTTTGTGAAGAGGGGAGGCGGTTTGATTGTCATCACGGACTCGGCGGTCAATTGAATCGGCGCCACCCGCGACAGCAGTCGTTCGGCGTAGCCCCACAGATCAGCCACGCTCGGACATTGCACCAATGCGTGCGCAACGGTTTCTTCGTGACGCACGCATCTAGGGCAAATCTTTTTTGAGGGATCCCTGCCCGGGCGCCCGTGTCTGTAGAGCCTCTCTCGAAAGGGTAGAGCCCCCCGGTAGCACTGCCAGGCCAGTGACTTCTGGAAGTTGTCCATTGGTCCTGGGCCAAAAGTCCTACCGAATAGGCTGGCCAATTCGTCCTCTTCCATGTCCAGCGACTCTCCAAGGGTGTCATCGCCCCTGCTAGCCACCAGCCCTCTATAGAATGATGAGGTGGATTCTCCACCGATGGCCTGGCCCGCTTGCCAGAGAGCCCTGAGCGCCTGAGCACACTCAGTGTGCCAGTCTCCCAGTTTTCCGGATCTTTGCTTGACCCAGGACTGTAGCTCGGTGAGCGAGACAAGTCTCGGAAAGGCTCGTTTCACGAACGGAGCCCACACCGGTTGACCAGTGAGGAATACCTGTAGGTGCCGTAGCCTTAATGCAGGCTACGCATCATCAACCACGCTTTGTTCGTTTGTAAACAAACTGAACAGCCTGAATTTATGCCGCACGGTGTTAAGGCAACCACGTCACCTTTTTGTTCAACACTGACACAGGAACGATGTACTAGTTTCAAGCTTGTTAGCTATCATCAGCACCGTATACCCATCTGCCAGATAGTTGAACGTTCGAAAGTATATACTTTCCTTATGAAAATTAACGGCTGAGCAGCCTAATTTGCATATCGAGTGAGTTAAATCCGTCAAGCGCACCGAAAACGATGATTTGTATTAAAATGAAAACGAAATTTCATTTCTCACTCTTAGTACGGCACTTACTTAAATGTAAGTATGTATGTATACGTACATACATATATGTATACAGACGTACAGTAGCATGCATATACATATATATATATATATATATATATATATATATATATATATATATATATATATATATATATATATATATATACATACAGGTACACATACATATATGTACGCATCAGTTTAGCGGACGCTTATTATAGCGCCCGCTTTGTTCGTTTGTAAACAAACTGAACAGCCTGAATTTATGCCGCACGGTTTTAAGGCAACCACGTCACCTTTTTGTTCAACACTGACACAGGAACGATGTACTAGTTTCAAGCTTGTTAGCTATCATCAGCACCGTATACCCATCTGCCAGATAGTTGAACGTTCGAAAGTATATACTTAGTTAATTTTCATGAGGAAAGTATATACTTTCGAACGTTCAACTATCTGGCAGATGGGTATACGGTGCTGATGATAGCTAACAAGCTTGAAACTAATACATCGTTCCTGTGTCAGTGTTGAACAAAAAGGTGACGTGGTTGCCTTAACAACGTGCGGCATAAATTCAGGCTGTTCAGTTTGTCTACAAACGAACAAAGCGGGCGCTATAATAAGCGTCCGCTAAACTGATACGTACATATATGTATGTGTACCTGTATGTATATATATATATAAGCATGCTACTGTACGTCTGTATACATATATGTATGTACGTATACATACATACTTACATTTAAGTAAGTGCCGTACTAACAGTGAGAAATGAAATTTCGTTTTCATTTTATTACAACTCATCGTTTTTGGTGCGCCTGACCGATTTAACTCACTCGATATGCAAATTAGGCTGCTCAGCCGTTAATTTTCATAAGGAAAGTATATACTTTCGAACGTTCAACTATCTGGCAGATGGGTATACGGTGCTGATGATAGCTAACAAGCTTGAACCTAATACATCGTTCCTGTGTCAGTGTTGAACAAAAAGGTGACGTCGTTGCCTTAACACCGTGCGGCATAAATTCAGGCTGTTCAGTTTGTTTACAAACGAACAAAGCGGGCGCTATAATAAGCGTCCGTTAAACTGATACGTACATATACGTATGTGTACCTGTATGTATATATATATATATATATGCATGCTACTGTACGTCTGTATACATATATGTATGTACGTATACAAACATACTTACATTTAAGTAAGTGCCGTACTAAGAGTGAGAAATGAAATTTAGTTTTCATTTTATTACAACTTAAATATATATATATATATACATATATATATATATATATATATATATATATATATATATATATATATATATATATATATATATCTATCTGTGTGTGTGTGTGTGTGTGTGTGACCATTCTGAAATGTGTGCGAGCCTCATTTGTTTGTATATACATATATATTGTTAATAGATACATAATTATTGTTTTGGCTAACAACCTACGAAGCACTGTAGAATATTATAACAATATACTCTAAACTGTAGCAAATAATATGTTCTACTTAACACACATTTGCACAAAAGCAAGCTCGTAAAATATAACTGCTTTAGGCTGTTTCATAAATTTCTTCAATTTATCGTTAATTTCAGTTATAACAATAATAATTTACTTGTAAACTTGCCTCAGGCAAGTCGCTGGCTAAGAAATATTTACAATAGATTAAATCCATATAAATTATCACTGAAATAAGAATACACTGACAGGCGATGTGTATAGGCTAGCGATGTACATTTTAATTGAAACAACGTTAATAAAGTACAATAGTTTAGTTTTATTGATTATTCGGTATTCTTAATATAAAATGCTGAATACATATATATATAAATATACGACTACGACTTTACTAATTCATGCGTAATACACCTCAACAAGCAAATACTTATATCCTCCATAACTTTGTGTCTAAGACCTCCCCAATTTAGATATTCATAAACAGAAAACAAAAAATTGAATAATTATACGCGATCTTTCATATATATAATATGAAACATGTTAAATATTCTGTTACATTATGAATTTAAATCTCCATTCTGTGCGTCGCCATAACCTGGTAATAAAGCAGATTATTTGCAACCAGGTCGTTCCGCATTCAATTCTATCATATTTAAGGAATGGTTTCTTATCATCTTACAATAACGTTCGTTCTACGAAAGCTTTATCAACAAAAGTGTATGATTGATAGCGTTGAAAACTGAGCTTGTAGAGTGTAACCGAGGAAGAGAATTAAAACCTAAGTTAAAGGAAAGAAAGAGCTATACTGGGTGGAGTTTCTGGAAAGAAGTGGGAGTGAGAGAAATGTATTAGTCGGGCATAAATGAAAACCGACCCACATTAACACACACACACATAACACACACACACACACACACACATATACACACACACACACACACACACACACACACACACACACACACACACACACACACACACATAAATACATACACACACATACACTCACACACACAAATTGACAAATAATAGTCACCTCGTGAGTCAAATATAAGTAGAACTGCACACCTTCATGAATTGCCATATTCAGAACATATATATTGCATTTCTATTAGTTATCTACAGTTTTATCGATCATATAAAATTAAGATTGAGATTATGTTTTCCATTAATGGTGATGCATAGGTATTAATGAATATGCATAACTGTATTGCTACAAATAAATAAATGACTTCACTGCGACTCTATTTTGCTAAAACGGTCCATCGTGTTATTTGTGCTCCAACATTACACATGTTGCATTAAAGACAGGGGTTTTGGAAAAGCAGGAAAAAGTTGAGAAAAGGAATATTCATTTTCAAATAATTATATTCTATTCATGAAAAATAATGAAGAAAATAGATTTGTACACATGGCTGTCACAGATTTTTGGTTTTACTTGTGGATATATGTATTTGTGTATGTAGGTGAGGGGCGGCGCATACAGTAAATCATTCTTGGCCTCTCCGAATTTCTCACACTGTGCCAGCCAGTCTATTCAGTATGTATACTCCTCTTTCAACCCTTAAGTAAATTCGCTCTACATTTTTTTCTTTACTCACTTTCCACTTTCTATAGGTTATCGCATATGACATCTGTCACTGGGCTAATAAATTAACACATCGGATGATATATATCAGAGATTTCCTTTTTTGTATTTGCTTTGCAAATTGCTTAATCTGAGATCATCTTTTGAAAAAGATATTGTACTTTTTAAAGGCCATGCTGCCAATTATAATACGCACTTTAGTTCAGTTACACTTAATCTTTTATTATTAATTGCTGGCCTTGTGCCTAAAGTAGAAACAATTATTAATTAGTTAAATAGGACAGTGGATTGGCAGCATCGGTAGAGCGTCGGACAACATGTTTTTTGCCATAGAGTTAAGTCATTTTACGTTGAGTTAAAATCCTGCTGAGGTTGGCTTTGACTTTCATCCTTACGCGGTGGCTAAACTGAAGTACCAGTGGCGAATTGTGGTCGGTTTAATCGACTTTCTCCTCCCTTAAAATTGTTGGTATTGTGCCTAAATCTAAAACCATTATTAATTTAGTAAATAATCCATCCATAGGTTTTTAAATCAACCAATTGACTAATTATTTAAGTGTAACATTATTTTCCTCTCACAGTTCATTACGTCTGTGTTTCACTTACAGCTTGACGTCAATGTATTCAACTTTGTCTTTCTCTTTCTGTCCGCAATTAGTGGTTCAGTATGCATATAACACTGGTATTTAATATGAATACCTGGATTGCTAGTGAGAAACACTAGCTATCCCTGTTAAATTTCTAATCAATAAGACATATCTTTTAGCAAAACTCTCATGTACTAAAGGATAATTTGTAATATAAGCTTGCGTGTAAATTTTAAAACGGGAAATGTAATATACAATAAAAGATAGACAGAACAAAATTGAAGGGACAACAACGACAGAGTCATCCCATACCTTGAGGCGAAGAACCTTCACGAATGCAACATCTTCAAAGTAAGCGCAAATGTGATGAAAAAATTACTTTGTATAAAAACAAGATGAAACAACAAACAAGAAGCCTTGGTTGAAGAGGCGACTTAAAGATGAAATCAAGGAAATGACAAAAGACAGTGGAAAGCTTGAGTCTTTACTATACGGGACATTACAAAACATGGACACTAAAGATAGATTAAAAATAAAATACAAGACTAAGGAAAACGAGATAAATGTTATCATAGAGTAACTTAAGCAATACATTTTAACAAAAAGCCCAAAGAGTAAACAACATGAGAACAGAGTTAGTCAGTATAGACAGAACCGCATCTTTGACAATGACCAGAAGATATTATTTGAACAGCTTGAAGGGAAAGAAAGAGGTAATGTCGTGATCCCTGAAGCTGAACGGACTAATGCATTTAGACAGGAATATGGGAGCAGGATGTTGAACATAATAGACAAGCAGTGTGGATTGAGACAGTTGAAAAGGAGATTAGTGAACAAGCACACCAACAACCTGATTTGAGTATCACGGTTGAAACTCTTAAAAAGCATGTCAATAAAATAACCAACTGGAAATCACCAGGCCCAGATGGTGTGCAATGATATTGGACAAAAAATATAACATCTCTCCACCCAAAACTGACAGCCATGTTCAATGATTGTTTAGTGCCGGGTGAAGAACCAGAGTGGTTGATAAAAGTTGCCACAGTTCTAGTAATGAAAGACCGAATCAAGCGTAATGAGGTTACCAACTATAGGCCTATCACATATCTGTCCGTAATGTGGAACCTGCTAACAAGCATTGTGTCTGAAGAAATCTACTATCACTTCCATATAAACAACTTATTGCCGGACGAAGGCAAAGGATGCCGAAAAATTCAAAAGTGTTGAAGGTCTGTTCATCGTTCTTTTTGGGAGGAAGACTGGGTCTAAAAGAACCATAAGTAGTAGTAGTAGTAGTAGTAGTAGGTGTTTTGGGGTCTTTTCACAGAACAAAAATGTTTTTAGGGAGAGGAATTTTTCTATATATGCGTGTGTATCTCAATTCTGTTAAAAAACTGGTCAAAGGTTCAGTTGGGGTGGCGAAGTGGGAAAGTGTAAGCTAAGGTCAATTGCTTTAGGGGAGAGAGATATATAGGAATGTCAAAGCTATATAGGAATGTCAAATTGTGAAAGAAGTTCTATTTTAGGAATATGCTTTAGAGGGTATTAGGTGTATGTGTGAGTGTATATATATATATGTGTGTGTGTGTATGTATGTGTATGTGTGTGTATGTATGTGTGTGTGTGCGTGTGTGTGAGAGAGAGAGAGTATATGTGTATATATACATGTGTGTATGTGTGCAAATGCATCGATCTATCTGTATATGTGGGTTTGGTTAATCAATAGGTGCTTATGAATAATCTAATTGGTTTAAATTTGTTAAGAAATAGATTGTATTTATTTATTCTTTGTTGTTGTGTGAAAGAATCTGAGCACTTATAAATGGGGCAGATTTTAAAGTTGGGTAAGGTCATTTCTGCACAATCTGCAATGTGGCTACTTAAGGGAATTTTTCTTGTGTTTACATCACGGATTTGTTGGCGATGAATGATCATTCTTTTGGGTAATGACACACCCATCTGTCCTATCTAGTTATGTCGATGCCCACCGCATGTAATTGCGTAGGTTCTTTGAGTTGCAGGTGAAGATATCTTTCACTGTAAAAGTTTGGTCATCTTTAAATGTGAATGTTTGTCTTTCAATGAAGTATAGGCATGTGCCACAGTTTGTTCCTCAACATTTTATTACTTTAGGGTTGGAGATTGCTTTGTGTATATTTGTTCCAGTGAGAATGTGTCTTAGTGATTTGGGTTACCTATTATTTTTAATGATCTTGTGTGTTTCTAGGATTTATTTCATTTTATAGAATTCTTTCTGCCTTTGTCACTCTAAATACAACTTTAAAGAAATAGCTTTTAAAGAATACCTCTTTCTTTAAACCCATCAACCAATGACCTCCACCCATCTTGTAGACACCTGAAAGATAGGCATTGTTAGCTTAAGCGAAATTTAAAAATAAGGAGTGGCACTCCAATCTGAACTTGTTCATAGAATTCTTACTGTCTTTGACACTCTAAATATAATTGATAGCTTTAAAGAATTAGCTTTTAAAGAATTCCCTTTTCTTTAAACCCATCAACCAATGACCTCCACCCATCCCAATCCCCACCCTCTCCTACCTCCGGAAAAGATATAAATACCACCATATTTAGTTAGACAGTCAGCATCCTGATGATTTATTTCTCATGAATGAAACAGTTCTAGTCCTGTAGAAGCTTTTCTATATTAAACATTTATACTCTGCACTGTATTGAGTGCCTTACTTACTGTGGTTACCCCCGATTGAACCCGCCATAACTTATATATATATATATATATATATATATATATATATATATATATATATATATATATACATATACATATACATATACGATAGGCGTACTGAAATGCTCCTGGCTTTAAAGGGTATCACGAAAGGGTATTTGGTGGCCAAAACCTCCGAGGTCTTTCTACTGGGTTTAGAATACCTTAAGGATCACTGCAATAAGTGTGTGAATCTGAGAGGGGAAATTATTGAATAAAATCAAAATTAACTGATGCTCTTGTACATTCATTTACCCAAAGCCAGGAACATTTCAGCACTTCCTCGATATATTCATACTTCATTTCTATCGACTTGCGCTACAAGCAAGCACGAAGTATTGCAGCTGAGATAGTAAAGGCATCCAAAGTTTTGGGTTAACCTGGAATCCTACTTCAGATCTGCAAATAAAGTGGTCTGGCAGACCATCTATCGACATCGGAATAAGAAACCCTCCTTCACACTCTCAGGAATGCGTCTGGTGTTCTACTACCTTGGAATAGGTGCATCCAGGCAAGGAGAGAATACTTTGCTGATCTCCTAAACCCAATTGCAACAGCATCTGATATACACGTGGTGTATGTAGGAGCATTGACTAATGTCCCAGAGGCTGCGATCACAAGGGCAGTTAACGAGCTCAAATGTTGAAGGCCACGGGGGAAGATGAAATCCAACCAGAAATATTAAATAGAGATGGTATTCTCTAGCTGTCTCGTGTGTGCCGGTTGGTCTGGATATCTGGAAAGGAACCTAATCGGGAGTGATATATATAAACCCAATTTTCATAAAGGGAGTCAAAGGAGAGTGTTTCGTTTACGGAAGGATCTCATTGCTAAGCCTATCCGGTAAAGTCTATGCTAAGTGTCAGGGAAAGAGATGCTGGGAGATTTTCTAGTCAAATCTAGCTGAGCAACAGTGAAGATTTCGAACCGAAAGCAGTACAACCGACCAAATATTCACACTGCGGCAGTTCTTCGAGAAATCGTAGAGGTCGCTAGAGGGTTGGACGCAATGCTTTGCAGCATAGAGTTATGCCCCTTTATGGGGATTTCAAATCCCGCCGAGGTTAACTTTGCCTTTCATCCTTATGGGGTCGATAAAATAAAGTACCAGTAATGCACTGGGTAATTGCTGGCTTTGTGCCAAAAGTAGAAACAATTATTATTGTTTGTAGACCTTAGAAAGGTATGTGACCGGGTTCCTCGGGATCTGCTATGGAAGGTTCTATAGGAGTATGAGATCGATGGCCAGCTTCTTGCTGCCCTGATGTCTCTATTCAAATATCCATGTATTTGTGTTCGGATAAATGGTGGTAAATCGAAACCTTTCGAGAAGAAGCAGAAGTTGATGATGATGATAAGGAAAGAAAGAATAATTTCTATTGAGTTTTTATAGTACAACTGGATCGATATAATTTTCTTTTATTTCGATCTATACCTTTGTACACGCATGCACATACATGCAAACACACACACACACACACACACACACACACACACACACACACACACACACACACACACACACACGCACACATATATATATGTATATATATATGTTTGTGTGTGTGTGTGTGGTGTGTGTGTGTGTGTATGCATAATGTGAAACAATTGATGTATTAGAGAAACAAAATGAAGTAGTAGTAATCCATTGATTTATGAATGTTTAAATGGAACAGATAATCACATGTGAATAAAGGTTAAAGTGCAGTTTCATTCAGCTGATATATAGAGGAATTCAGATATATATACGTTCAAATTATTTAGAATGAGTATTATGTGGTATGCCGACTTTAATCAACCATATGATAGACATGCTCAAAGATAGCTAGGGAATGCGTATTACAGAAATACATACCGACATAGATGAAGATATTCATATATACACATACATATACAAATATACATATACATACGCTTATATATATATATATATATATATATATATATATATATATATATATATATATATATATATAAATAAAAGATGAATATAAAATGAAAGTGCTTTTATAAAGGAATTTATTAGGTATTGACATATGTTTCTGTAACAAACAGACGGAATACCTAAGTATCGCTGCTTGCGAAATCATATAATGTTAGCAAGTATTCGATAGCAAATGTATAATCAGTTGTCACTTCTTCAGAGATATTGGATAAATTGGAAAAAATCAGAAAAAATTGAAGTATTTATATTAGTTGTAAGAAAGGAAGAAGAGAGGGGATAGTATATGACAGATGGCAATTCAATTTACTGGTAAACAAGTATATAAAATATTTCTAATGAGAATACAATGAGTATATGGTTTATTTTATCTAAATAAGAATTTTGGGGAGTGCCTATTTTAATCTATACTTGATCAATTGAACAATGGACAGGGCTGGTCGTTTGCTGTAGTAGTATTAAGAGATATAAAGTGTCAATTAAGGAAGAGGGAGATTTTCACTGCTACTGAATAACAACAATGCTGGTAGCCTACTGGTATATGCATTAGGGAATTGAATTAAGAAATCTCATTTTATCTATAGCAGTTTATATTAAATGGTAAAGAATAGAAGAGTTGATAGAATTAAGACTGATAGAGAATGTTAATATGTATTTTGACAATCAAACGGAGATGGAGGCAGGCGTTCAATCCTGGTAGTATTTGTAATATGAAAATGTAGATTTCAAGCGATGGTTACAGTATAACGATCGCTCTATTCTGTTATTTAATAAAATATTTTTGGATTTCATAATACAAAATAATTCCATATTACACAATTTACAAAATTCCTGTCTGTGGGAATCTTTCAGTGTCTAGCTTGTATGTCTGCCTCTACCATTGCTGCTGAACAACAACAACAAAACCCGAAGATCGTGTCTTCCTCTACCATTGTTCCTGAACAACAGCAAAAACCCCCAACTAAAAAACAAACGACCGTAGCTTCTGCTACTACCCCTGTTGAAGGACTTCATCAACAACAGCAACCCATGTCTTCTTCCCCCGTTGCTTTTCAGCAACAACAACCGACGACTGTGTCTTCCCCTACCATGCCTGTTGAAGGAGAAGAATAACAACCAAAATCGACCGTCAATACGGAGTTTTAGGAAATACGGCAAATGATTTCCGCTTTAAGCCGAGAAATAAGGGAATAAAATCAAGCGTTCGTGTAGAACCTCACAATGAGGGATCTTACCAGAGTGCCTTGTTAAAATATCTCCGCGTACCTCTTGTCGAACCTAGACTCATTGAGAATGCCACTGAATCTGCAAACCACGAAGTGATTGCCATTGGTGTACCAGAAGACATAGTTGATCTTCAGGTATTTGCTGCCAGTTCATCCAAAGACTTGAGCTGTGCTCCCACGAAGGGTGCTCTACGTCTTGGCCGACCAGGTCCGAAACCCAGGTTAATTAGACTGTCGTTTTCGAACTCAACTGAGGCACGATCATACCTGGAAACCTCTGATAAAGCTAGGCGTGAAAGTCGGATTGCTTTCCGAACACGCCCTAGTCTTCCACCCGATGTCCGCCAGAAGCTGTTTCCTTAAACCACAGTTCAGCAGAACATGAAGGCTTCAGCCTACGTGATGATGGGCAGATATGGAAGTTTGTTAAGGCTGGTTAAACATGGAAAAGAGATACCAGCTGGTCTGAAAACACTGTACCCACAACAACTAACAATAAAAAAACTGAAAAAACTCTGGGACACTAAATCAGAACAACCTGCCATCCCCTGCACATAATCATATGCTGGAATCAAGGTACAAATTGTTGTCCTTGAATGCACGTAGTATATGCAATAAGATTAATCTTTTTGACTCCTACGTCAAAAGTATCAACCCTGACTTCATTACAGTAACGGAAACTTGGGCACATTCCTTACTCTGTGATGAGGTTTTCAGCATAACTGGCTACACCTTGTTTCGCAAAGACAGGATTAATCGTGGTGGTGGTGGTGTAAACGTCTACGTTCGGTTAAATTTGTCGGCAATTCCTTGTGTTTTTTTGAACCAATTGCAGCAGGAAGTATTTTTCTGCGATATACGTATGACCATGTCAACACTGCTACTTGGAGTTGTTTACCGTCCCCCAAATTACCATCAAGACACTAAACTTTGTGATATCCTCAGACTTGCTGCCAGGAAAACAGCCACTTATGTTTTTATTTCAGGGGACTTCAATCACCCTGAGATTGACTGGGAAACCTTTCGTCGGCCGCCAAGTACAAATGACTTCCTTCAGCTAGTGCTGGACTCGAATTTGTCCCAAGTAGTCACCTCCCCAACAAGAGGTGACTTATTTATTACAAATCTATATAGAAAACATTATTCTGTGCAGCCTTTAGAGACATACGCACATAACCACTGATTTGATTTGCTAGGATTAACAGCCAGATACCATCAAATCATACAAACATCACAGTAAACGCCTTCGCATAACAACGGATTCGATCTTTTAGAAATTACAGCCAATCACACACTTCCATCTTAACGGAAGGAAAAGGGTTATTTCTCCTGCTTTATTTCTTATTATTATCTACGTCTCATTCCCCTACACACACACATACATGCACGCACACACACTCACACACAGACACACATACACACACAAACACACACACACACATACACACACACAGAGACACACACACACACATAGACATACACAGAGACACACACACACATAGACACACACAGAGACAAACACATACACACTCCCACTCTCTCATAGGATAGTCCTGAGAATAAACGTATAAAATGTTACAGTGATGTGGTGGAGATATGCATACATAACATAAAAGAGTACTGGTGGAATTTTCCAGTCAAAACACCAATAAAATGCAAACATAACAGACCAGATATAGTAATATGGAACAAAAAAAATAATGTATGTAGAGTAATAGATATCAGCTGCCCAGCAGATGCCAATAAAGTTCTAAAGATTAGCGAAAAGGAGAACGTTTAGGAAGAACTAATGAATAATCTTCCGATACTCCTCGATGACTATACATTTAGATTTGTAGATATGACCATTGGGGCTCTTTCTTATGTTACTAACCGCCCCAGTACAAAACTTGATAAGCTAGTTTTCACAGAACCAGCAAGAATACGGCTACTTAGGAAGTTACAAATACAGTCCATTAATGGAACTACAAATATATAAAACATTTCAGAAAATCAGCATGTAATAACTACATATACACATGTATATATACATAAACTTATTCACGGGAACACATATAACTCAAAAGATACAAATTCACTTATGCAATAGCATCCATTCCTGCAAAGTGCCTCCCTCTCACACACACATACGAACACATACAGACGTATTTATCTAGATGATGTCTAAATTAAAAAAAATTAGTCTTATTTCTATATTAGAAACCGGCATTCTCTATTGGTGAACATTTATAAAATACTGGTTTCTGATTTAGGCACAAGGCCAGTAATTTTGGGGAAAGGAATGTCGATTAAATCGACCCCGTAAGGATAATGCGCAAAGCTAAACTCGGTGGGATTTAAACTCAGAACGTAATAAAACGAAAATAACATACATGCATTCATAAAAATATATTCATGCATTCACATGTATGTATGTATGCAGTTATGTGTGTACGTACGTACGTATGTGTGTATGTATGTATGTACATATATGTATATGCATGTGCATGTATATCCTCGGGGACATAGAAATAATTTTGCTGGATACCCGATCGCGCGGTTAAACCACTGGTAGTGAGGGACCCCGATCCTTTGTCAGGGTATTTTTCTAGGAGAAGGCAACTCAGGAAACGGGGATAAATCAGACATAAACCTGCGACTCAGTAGTTGACGATGATGTTGATCATTTCTTCTTTTCGGTTTATAGCTACTGTCGCTCAGAGAGTGGGATTGGCTCAGTGCATAGTATTTCCTCACTTTAAAAATAAGCTTCACGCACAGGTATTGCACTATAGCATTAATTGATAATTATTAATAATGTGCAATGGCCATACTCGATAACGAGGGGGCAGCCATCATGTATGTATGCATGTGTGCATGTATAT
Source organism: Eledone cirrhosa (assembly GCA_964016885.1). Lineage (NCBI taxonomy): Eukaryota > Metazoa > Mollusca > Cephalopoda > Octopoda > Eledonidae > Eledone > Eledone cirrhosa. Next base: position 341,578,088 of record OZ024743.1, read on the forward strand.
TTGCTGGATTTCAGTTAGTCAAATATCATTTAAAAGACATTAGACTGTTCTAGTGTGTGGTAGAAGACACTTGTCCTTTATGCCACATAGTAAGAACCACGTCGCCATGAAGAAATATTTTAAACTAAATAGCTTTGCTGTCAATTATAATGAAATGTGTATTTTTATGGGCCACGCCAGAGACGGAGTATGAACAGAAGTTCTTTTGGCTGACGCCGCGGTCTTCAGTGTCTCAGATTCCCTTATTACGCGACTATCTCTTTAATATTTACACTCTGGACTGAAACACTTTAGACATGCTTTAAAACCTCTTCGAATTCCTTAATTTCTAACATGAAAATATGTGTCACTGTGATAATCTTTGAGTGTGATCACGCTACTTAAACGCCTCTGAAGCTAAATATTCTTGTGTTTGAAGCAAACATTCTTATCCAGCTTATTAATTTTCTTCAAATTTTCCGACACTTTCAAAACATTAATTTCATATTCTGCTGTTAATTAATATTTCAGAGGTCTGTTCGTAGTAGCTAGAGTTGAGAATCGATAGAGAAGTAACATTAACATTACGTAAATGCTGTTATCAAAATATAATCGATCTTAATTCTTTTTATTCCTTTTCAATCTCTGTTTGTTATTTATTTCCTCAAGAGTAATTTTGATTTTTTCCTTCGTATTTTTTAACATGACCTGGTCAGAATAGCGAAAAGAAAAATTAAATAAATAAGTAAATAAATAAATAGCGCTTTCTCGTGATTAAGTAAAAAATTCTGAATTTCAGATATGAGGTAATTGGGAGATCTAAGGCGCATGCTTTACCAAAGTGAATGCCAGGTGTATTTAAAGAGAATTTATTTGATTTATCGTTTCAATATGAGAATCCCAATCTGATTTATTTCACGATGTTCTACAGATTTTGTTACATATCTAAAGAAATGGGGGCTTATTTTGACAGGGTGTGAATAATTTGTGATGGCTTTTAATGATATGTATTCAAGTATGGAGGTGGAATACTAATTGTGTAAGAGCAAGGAAACGACTTTAGATTACTGATATGCAGATGCAATACAGTGCATTGAGGCAGTCATTTCTCTCACAAGGGCGTAAACTACGGTGGTTATGTGAAATGTCTTCAATCGCAAATTGATACCGCATTGTTATTATGGCGGTTCGATAGCTTACTTCGTGTTGTCCAGTAACTACAGTATTGATAATCAAGATGGTATATTTTTTTAGAATTGTTACAAAGCGCTGTCTCCACTTACATAATTTCTTCCCGTGTTATATGATTCATAATCTACTTTCAATAGAATTACATATATCTACAGCCGAGTGTGTTTGCTTCACAGCTATCTATAAGGCTTATATTTATCATATTTAATCTTTTCATAACTGTCTGGAGGAAGTAGCCGTGTCCATAGCCATTGCAGGCTCTCCGAGATCGACGAAATCACCGCGGTTAATATTTTTCAAAAGCAGAAAGCTGTTGGCTGTTACAAAACTCCCTGCTGTAAGTGGAAACATTCCAAACGATTATCGTGATGGAGAATAAGGGATATCGTTAAGTGTTCGTTTGATGAAGGATTAACACAATATGGTTTGACGAGAATCAAGCGGATCATGAATGCCTGGCTTAGGATGGGACGCATCTACCTAACTTTAAAGAGTAGAGTCTACTACACTAACAGTGACAAATGTCGGCATGTGTTGGGAGTGATACCATGCAAATTGTTTGAATGCCTTTTCTTTCAATGCAGCTTTGCATGAGCTTTGGCGAGTGCTATTAATTGTTGGCATTTCTGAACATGAAGTGCTATGCTAGGATATGCGATGCAGTCATTTCTATAAGAAGGACGATGCAATGTTTGCTATATTGAGAAGATGTCATGCAGTCTTTGCTACATTGAGGAGGGTGGTACAGTGGTGTCTTTACTATATTGGAATGCTGAGGTGTAGACTTTTCTACATTGAGAAGTGTGGTACTGTCTTTACTACATTGAGAAGGATGTTGCAGATTTTGCTATATTGAGGATGTGTGGTGTTGTCTTTGCTACATTGATGAGATGCAGTGCAGTATGTACATTATTGAGGTACTTAGGTGCAGTCCTTACCATATTGGGGAGGTGTGGTGTTATTTTTGCTACATAGATGAGGGCCAGTGCAGAAATTTCCATATTGAGGTGGTTGAATGCAATGCCTACCATATTGAGGTGGTGTGGTGCAGTCTTTACTATATTGAGGAAGCGTGGTGCTGTCTTTACTATATTGAGGTGATGAGGGGAAGTTTTTACTATATTCAGGAGAATGGTACAGCTATTATTATATTTAGGGTGAGGCTGTTGTCTTTGGTACATTGAAGAAGTGTAGTTCAGTCTTTACTATATTTACATATTTACTATATGACATATTTACTATATGACATATTTACTATATGACATATCTCTACAGAGCCGACGCCTATAACATACACGCATGAAGCTAGACACATCACATTTACATGTGCAGAAACAGAGTTTATTATAAGCGTCGGTGTTTATCTCTGTTTTTCATAATGTTAGACTAATGAGCGACACGACTCCTATTTCCCATCTCTTTGATTTTACGCTGGTTTAATACAGACAATTTTTGTGTAGAATGTCTTCAACGACCTGGACCTACAGACCACCAAAGTCATCAGTCACCCTATAGCAACGATCTCTAATTTCAGCCGGTCAGCATATTTGCGAGGAAGGAAAAGCCTATTATAAGTGTACCAGTACTTAAATGGTACACTGTTTTATCGACCTAGGAAAGATGAAAGGCATGATTGACATCGACGAAACTTGAATGAAATGCGATTAAAAATGTGTTCGATACACTTAAAGATTCGTCCAATCGACCTTTCTTTCTATGATGGTACTAACAATTAAGATTTACAACAACTTACAATACTCCCCTAGAGCTAAGTCAACTCCAACGAGTTAAGTATCTTGGCGATAGATACAACGCCAGGAGTATCAGTAGCACCATCACCATTATCATATCCATTGCCAATAGAAAACTCCTACTTTTCAATTGCTTCTCCGAGACTTTTAGCCATCGACCTGGGATAAATACATTTTTGTAAGTCTGGCTTTTTACTATGATTTGCACATTTCGTTTGGTGTTTATTGCCTTATCTCCTTCACGTGACCTATTTCTACGAATATACATAATAATATTATGTGATCGAAACTAGAACCTTCATATTTGACACGAAATCTCGACTCTTAAATGTTCAATAACTTGCAGCTATCTAATAAATAAGCAAGCGTGTATTTTTTCATCTACAAAATAAGAAATATATATATATGAATAAATATATATGTACATATTACAAAGTAAAGCTGAAATGAAAAGAAAATATGTGTCTTGGTCTACAACTGCAATAAAACTTGGTATGCTTTCTTGTTTTAATTATCTTCTAGAGTCTATTTTACATTCTACTTGATGGCAGCAAGCAACAAGATCGAATGTCTAGAAATATTATTGTCCACAACATTTGAACAGCTCTGCCAATATCTCTTTGGCAACATCGCTTCATTTCATATTAGAAACAAAGAATTAAATAAAATGACAATACAAAAGGAATTGTCCTTTCACTGACGAAAACAATAAAGAGCAAAAGTCTTTAATAAGAATTTGTTATTTTCTGCAACAAAAAGTTGATGAAGTAAACTGGCACTATTCTTGAAACATTTGTATAAATATACACTCACCGTTGTCGTCTGCACCATATTCAGAGTCGCCATCATTATCATAATCATAACATACGGACCATAATCGTATATATCGTCATCGTCGATATAGTCTAGCTCAATAGCAGCAACTTCATAATATTTACCTCACCCAACTCCACAGAGTGCATTCACCTGTCCCTTCTTTTCATTATTATCAGGAGTATCAGTAGCACCATCACCATTATCTTATTCATTGACAATAGACATCGGACACCATCCCCAGCAAAATTATCATGCCACGTTTCTCCCTATTAATAACTGTACAATGTTCACCATCACCAACACCACAAGGATTACAACCATCATATTCTTCATACTCATGATCATAGCTATGATAAACACAATGAAGAACTGCTATCATCTCAATCTCGCCACCTCTACCACGATAATAATAATAATGATAATAATAATTCTTACCAGCACCACCACAACGACGACGACCACCACCAACACCACCATCATCATCATCATCATCATCATCATCATCATCATCATCATCATCATCATCATCATCATCATCATCATCATCATCATCATCATCATCATCATAATCCTCACCATCACCATCATTAAAATTATTTCCAACGACTTCATAACCACCATTAACTTCGTCAGATCAATTTTATCGAGCATAAAAAACAACACTTCAGTAGGGTTAGAAGAACTGAGTAATATTTTCATATGTCATAATTAATGCAAAAAAACAAATTGCTTAAGGTAGTCGATATTGTAGGGAAAAACTGAAGGAGGGGAGAAAAGAAAATAAATAAGGGAAGAGCGGAAAGATTCACGGCATCAGTTTATGTCTAAGATATATTTATCGAAGGAAGACAACAGATGTTGTTCGAAAATTATTTGAAAGAAAACTATTTGTTCGCAGTTTTAAAAAAGATTTTAAAAATCACATCTAAGAAGAGAGTTTTTATTTCATAAATGTAGAGGAAAATGATTGGCGAGGTAGCATATCACTTGGAGTAGACAGTATTTAGTATTGTTTTTGTTTTCATTTATTTTAATTACATCGCAATTTACGGACATGATTTAAGGATTTGATGCGCGAATCGCTGGTTCAAAGCGTCTCTCTGGGCTAGATTACAAAGAAATTATCGAACTAAATGAAGAAAATATAATGTATAAGATTTTATTCGAAGACCACTAGTGTTACAGTTTCCTCATTGATGTTTAAATCTTTCTTCAAAGTAATACATTTTGTCTGAATCTCTAGGACGAGGAGTTATCACACACAGTCTAATGGTAAATCACTTGCACCGGTAGAAAATACAAGCATAATATGCCGCCATAGCTAATTGAATCTGCAAATATGTGGTTACAAGATAAATCTCAAACCACACAATCATGTTTGTTATAGGATTCAGAAATAACAGAATTGTCGTTTTTGCATTGCATGAATTTTAGTCAGTAACAATTAGACTTCAAGAGTTGACATTAGAATACAAGACTAGGAAACGTTTAACTTAGCATTAAAAAGAAAACATGGAAGACATGTTTAACTGCAGGACATTCTGTAGAGGTGTGGGTGTGTAGAAATTAGAGCTATGACTGGGAGAAGGAATGAATTACGGATGAAGAGAAAATCATTGACTAGTGAAGGGAGGAGAATGTAGGAGACCAAACACATCCGACGAACAGAATACACTGTAATGGATGTATAATTGGGAGAGAGGTGAAAGCTGTTCTGTAAACTAGATGTATATAAATATACACACATACAAACACAAAGACACACACATCACAGACACACACATATATATATATATTGTTCCGTTTGTGTTTGTCAATGGATAATTGTTTCACAATTGTACTTGTCCATCAATTAAAATTGTGTACACAGATTTTAGAAATTCATATTTCCAGACTGCGATACAATCAGGCTGGGTTATGTACAACTGAGTTTTTGTACATGTATAAGAAATAAAGCAATATTCTAGAATCGTATATCATTGTATCAATTACGTCATTCCTATTGACGAAATTATTAAAATTATAAAAGATTCCAGAACACTGGCTTAGTCTTTATTCTTATATATATATATATACGCCTGA
>OZ024743.1:341586406-341611406 GCA_964016885.1 Eledone cirrhosa
TATATATATATATATAGAGAGAGAGAGAGAGAGAGAGAGAGAAAGAGAGAGAGAAAGAAACTTTCGCCGTATTTTTTACTATAGAAATTTAAGCCTGACAATGGGGTTTAGAACCCGCTAAGAATTGGAAAAAGATGAGTATTGATATACAAGTGAGTCGAACCCACATCTATCCAGACCACTGTGCTACCATTACAGCAACACATCACCTATCTCTTTTCATTCAAATTAGAAGCTGCAAGCATGATGACAAGTGAGTATGTTTAGCTAAAATTTCTTTAGTGAAAAATACAGCGAAGCTTCTATTTCTCTCTCTCTCTCTCTCTCTATATATATATATATATATATATATATATATATAATACCAGGACTATAATTTATATATATATAATATCATAATACCAGGACTATAATTTATTATTTGTTCATATATTAAGTAAGTGATTATATAAGTTCGACCTTCTAGGGAAAACCGAACTATAATTTATTATTAGTTCATATATTATATTAAGTAAATGATTATATAAGTTCGATCTTCCAGGGAAGACCAAACACTTATAATAATGTCATTTGGGTGTTTAAATTATTTATATAAATGTAACTACGATTATGTTAAAGATATTTGTATAAAACTATATATATATAGATGTACTAGCTGTTAATGAAAGGCTAAACATTTAATAAAAATAGTAATTATAATCATTGTTATTAGTTTTATACAAATGTAACTATGATTATGTTATTATACCAGATAAAGTTATTTGTGCAAACTATATATAGAGATATACTAAGTATTAATCAAACGGTATACATTTAATAAAGAATAACGATTATAATCTTTGTCAGTAGTTTCATATTGGTGTAACCACGATTATCTTATTATACTAGATTAAGATATTTGTACAAACTATACATAGATATACTAGATATTAATGAGACGGTATATATCTAATAAAAAATAGCGATTACAAACATTGTTAGTAGTTCCACTTCGAGTTCAGTGGAGAGATAAACCAATATTTGTCTGCTAGTATAGCTTGTTAAATATACATAAAAAAGCAAAGCGCAAAACCAACTTTCTGAGTCCTCAAAAAGCATCTCAAAATGAGTAAAAAAAAAAATATATATATATATATATATATATATATATATATATATATATATATATAAGTATATACATATATATAAAAATATAAACGCATGAATGATCCACAGTTCAAATTAAAGTCAGTAAAATTTACAGGTTAGATATCTAAACTATATATTTAAAACAGAGATAGAAAAATAAAGATCTGAATCAAGGCTAAAAATATCAAAAAAAAACATAGGGTATGCATATCTAACCAGTAAACAAGTTATCAAACAAGTGTCATTCCAACATTAGTTCCATTATAAATTATTAAAGTTTTATAAGCCGTTATGACTTATATGTTCAACAATTGATGATGTACGTCGAGAATCAGGCTTGGTTGCTTACTGTTTTTTCCTGACTTTATGCGAGGCTTGGAATGTAGACAAAGCTTTATGAAGGCAGTTTGAGAATAATTCACTTTTTTGTTAATTAAGTTTTCATAATTATTAATTATTAATAGGGTCTCCTTTGTACAGAGGCTGCAGTTAATTGATATATTTGAGTTGAGATAAACTCCACTATTACAAAGTTTCGTCCGAAAGATCGAGTATTTTAAATTTTTGTCTTTTAATGACCATATAAGCTGTGATAAAGAAGTCGAAGATTTCCTATTAGAATTCGAAAATGAGCATTTATGATTCGCAAATCTAGCCTTAAATGTAGCTCCTATGTAGTTGTATGTGTTGTTATTTGTTTTTACGGTGCATTTATACACCAAATTACTATCCAAACAATTATTTTGCAGAGGGCAATCTGGTTTATTTCTACAATGACATTTTGATTTATTATTATTTATGTTAACACTATTATTAATATCATTATGTTGATTTTGATTTAGAATTTTACTGTTTATTTTAGCAAATGTTTTGGGCCATATTCATAGTTGTAGAATGAGATAATTTAATAGTGTGTCTAGTAAAAATGGAATGGTATTTATGTTGACTAGGGAAAGAGCTATCCAAAGCTTTAAAGAATAGATTAGCTATTGGTGTTCTTACTGCTATAGAAGCGGGGGGGGGGGACAATATAACTGATTTAGTTCTGGTTCTTTTCCTCGATTTATTCACAGTCTAGGTGTTTGAATTACTAGAATTTATAGAATTTCGTTTATATATGCCTTTATTTTTTTCAGGATTAAAACTTGGACTATTATTGTCTACATATTCTATATTATTTTTATAACCTGCCCTTTTTAGCGCTACATTGTAATATCCTGCATTTTCATCAAATATTGCTTTATTGGCAGATATTCTATTAATGTGTTTTTGCACACTATTTACAATTGCTTTTTTTACTAACTTAGGGTGATTGGAGTAATAACTAACGTAATTTAAGTTTTCATTGGAAAGGGTAATAAAAACCATAGTTTAAGTTAAACGTAACATCAAGAAAATTAACTATTTTCGTACCACTTTCTACTTCAAGCTTAAGGTCCTACATTTTAAAGAATCCAATTATATTTTTCTTTACTCTATTTAGTTCAATATAGTTGTGTTTCACAACCGCAAATAAAATGTCGTCCCTATATATACCACCGGTAATCTCCGGCAGTTTTCTATTTATCATATTTAATATGAAAATCCACAGAAGATCTGTGATTTGCGCTGAATGAGATGACCCCATGGTAATGTCAAAGTTTCTATTTCTATCTGAGCGGGTTCAATACTTATTGTTGAAGTTAACAAGAGTTCTTCTAGCAGTTAATATGATATCAATTTCATCCGTAGTTAGATCAGTATGCTTCTCAGCATATGAGATAGCCTTATTTAGTTGGTTGGGCGTTATGTCCATCTGGATGAAATTACGGTTTTTCTTATCATCTATATTCTTATACCATTCAATGACTTCGTTTGTATCTTTCCACAAGCTCAATTTAGACCAGGTAGAATTCTATCGATAATATTTTTACTGATTACTCCAATATCCGATTTGGATAGAAGAATCAGTCTAACTGGCAGGTCTTCCTCGAAGTTTCTTTTGTGATCTGTGAAATTGATCCGCGGCTGCCTAGGTATAAGGAGCTCTGTTCTTTCTTCGATTCCTAATTTGGTAATTAATTTATATGCATCGTTATTAATGTCTGTAACATCTTCAGCCGGGGCTTTTTTATAATTTTTCCTAAGTTCCTTTCAAATCAAGTTATTATATTCTTCTTTATTTATCCCATATAAATTGTTTGTTTTGTCCGATTTTACCAATAATTTATTAACTTTTTATATTTCCGTGATTTTTTCTTTTAGAGTTTTAAGGTATTGGTGACCTATATATGGGTTTTTCCTAAATTTAATTTTTTTAAGTATACCGAGCATTTCAGTTTCAAAATCCTCCAGGAGTTTGTTGTATGGAGGATTCTTTCTTGATTTAAATAAAGATTCGAAATGATTGCTGTTGTTTTTCTTTTAGCATCTTTATTTTCGACATGAAATGCTCGCCATCTCATTCTTCTTATAAAAGAGTTTGTTTGTTCGATAATTTTCCTCATGTATTCCTCATTAGATGGTATTGGTATATCCTTGAGAGATGTCGGGAAGGTTAAGAAATCCATAATTTATTGAATATGCAATCTATTGTATAGAAAAACGCTCACCAACTGGGAGCTATATATATTAAAGAGTTAAACAAGATTCAATGAGTACATCAAAGAATGTGTTTTACAATAGATTGGAAGCACTCTAAAAAAATATTTTCCAGAGTTATTCATATTAATTAAAATATTAACAAAAATAGATATTCTTGTGATCAATTAAATTTTATTATACATATTTCAGAGGTACTGAATTAAGTTCAACAGTACGTCCTCATCAGATAAAATAAAATGATACTTGACAAACCCTAACATGGTAGATGGTTAAGATTTAATCAAGGTAGTGATTAACTTATGAGAAAACTCAATATTTATACCCTAATATTGAGAGCATGAGAAAACGTAATAGAATCAATAGAGAGAGTGTGTTAGTAATATATTTTAAGAAATACATTGCCTTAATGCAACAGTTTTAGAAATTTTAATATTTAAAATACTACTATAGAACTATGCGGTAGAGGAAAGTATAGAGGAAGACGTAGCTGAAGTTATAACTTATTTAGTATTTAGCTTGAGAAGACAAATGACAGATAATTAAAGTATAATAACATAATCATAGTTACATTTGTATAAAACTAATAACAATGATTATAATTACTATTTTTATTAAATGTTTACCGTTTCATTAATACCTAGTACATCTATATATAGTTTTATACAAATATCTTTAACATAATCGTAGTTACATTTATATAAATAATTTAAACACCCAAATGACATTATTATAAGTGTTTGGTCTTCCCTGGAAGATCGAACTTATATAATCATTTACTTAATATAATATATGAACTAATAATAAATTATAGTTCGGTTTTCCCTAGAAGGTCGAACTTATATAATCACTTACTTAATAAAATATATGAACAAATGATAAATTATAGTCCTGGTATTATGATCAATACACACATATATATATAGCTGAAAACTCTGACTTCTTTAGGTTTAATTATAAGACCTGTTAATATTTTAGGCACTATAACTATTTAACAATAAATTCTTTCATAGTTTTAACTGTAATTATCTCATAGATTATATTATAGAAAATGTTGTTATTGTTATAAGTAATTTTGATAAAGATTACCTTTGTGGGAATATTGAACATTATATGTATATTTTCTTTCTTTCGCGGACTTCGTAAATCCTTTAAATTTTGTATTTTAGAAATTTAACATAATTATATTATAATATTAATACAAATACCCATCAACTTTTAAAACCTAAAATTGTGATTTTTTACCCTGAAATAACAAATTAAATATTTTGAAAATTAACCGCCAAAACTATATATGATTATGTGTGTAAAAAAACATTTGAGCATAAATTACACCCCTTTGTCTCTCCCTCTCTTTAATTATCTGTTATTTGTCTTCTCAAGCTAAATACTAAATAAGTTATAACTTCAGCTACGTCTTCCTCTATACTTTCGCTACCGCATAGTTCTATAGTAGTATTTTAAATATTAAACATTCTATAACGTTGAATTAAGACAATGTACTTCTTAAAATATATTACTCACACACTCTCTCTATTGATTCTATTACGTTTTCTCAGGTTCTCAATATTAGGGTATAAATATTGAGTTTTCTCATAAGGTAATCACTACCTTGATTAAATCTTAACCATTTACCATGTCAGGGTTTGTCATGTATCATTTTATTTTATCTGATGAAGACCTACTGTTGAACTTAATTCAGTACCTCTGAAATATGTATAATAACATTTAATTGATCACAACAATATCTATGTTGGTTAATATTTGAAATAATATTAATAACTCTGGAAATTTTTTTACTTGTAGAGTGCTTCCAATCTACTGTAAAACTCATTCTTTGATGTACTCATTGAATTTTGTTTAACTCTTTAATATATATATATATATATATATATATATATATATATATATATATATATATATATATATATATATCGAGAGTCAATCAACACGATTCCAGACCTCATTCGCATAACGAGTGGTGTGGAACTTGTCGAATCAGACCGAGAGAACAATGTTTCCATTGCTAATACTATCTGTCGCAAATAAAGTAACAGGGACGAGGAGTTAGATCTTCATTGCATTTATTGAGGTGTGAGGTGTGTTTCGCGATTGATTAGTTCAAGCTTCGATCTGTATCGTTCGGGTCCGATTCTGGTATCAAAGGTCCGACGAGTTTTTCATTCCAGATTGATACAGATCGACCATTCAGCTGATCAATCGGGTAATGCGCGTCACACCTCAATGAATGTAATGAAGATCTAACACCTGGTACTTATTATTATTGTTATTATTACACTCTGCTTTACGGTCTGAGATCAAATCCCGCCGAGGGTAACTTTGCCTTTCATCCTTACGGGGTCGATAAAATAAAGTACCAGTCACGCCCTGGGGTCGATTTAATCGACTTTCCCCTCCCCCAAATTACTGGCCTTGTGACCATATAAGAAACCATTATTACACTCTGCTTTACGATCTGAGTTCAAATCCCGTCGAAATTAATTTTGTCTTTCATCCTTACGGGATCGATAAAATAAACTACTAGTAATGCACTGGGGTAATTGCTGGCCTTGTGCTAAAAGTAGAAACAATTATTACAATCTGCTTAGTACTACACCAGTATACATACTAGAAACTGCGCATCGAGTGCTCACTTTGCTGAACCTACAGTGACTTGACGTTACACTCCCTGTGTATATATATATATATTTATTTTTTCAGTGTGGTCTAGCCTTGGTTGTAGGGTCCGTACCGTAGATAGAACTCAATGTAATCAGATGGCGAGTAATCCAATGAAATCCATAGAATGGTTCCGTGATCCGCTGAGTTAATTCCTTAACTCTTATTTATTGCCTTTGCACTGGTATTCACCCACTTAACGACCTTAAGTAACATTTGTGCATAGATTTCTACTATTCTTCTCCCACTGGTAATGGTATATCTATTTTTGTATTTACCCTGTTTATATACTACCAATAAAGATTCGAACTTCATTGTTGCCGAAGAGCACGGTCTGATTGGACCTTATATATGACGTCTGATAGAATACAGTTATATAACTGCTATAGATCAGACAATGTGTCAATATGTTCACCCCTCCCAAACGATCGTAAAACAATGATATGTATAGGTAAAATAACTCCACTTTATTTTCATTATGTTCCTTGTCAAATTAATACCTAACATATATATATGTCCGAAACGTTAAGACCCTCTTCCTGCTATTTAAAGCGTTAACCTAATATATTCCTTCTATATACTGTACCGATTGTGTTGTTATTTCTGTTTAGCTTTTACACACACACACACACACACACACACACACACACACACACACACACACACACACACACACACACACACAAATATATATATATATATATATATATATATATATATATATATATAATATAAGATCAAAAGATGGTTAAAGGAGTTCCATGTATTTTATTATGCGCATTTCAAAAAGAAACATCATCATGCAATAATATTTGTGTTTTCATCAGATAAAACAGGAGAACATGATATGGAGGCTAAAAAACAGTTGTGCATAGTGCAGTTTTAAATCAACATATGAAAAGTGGTTTTAGATTGATGTGTGATATTGGGAAAAATATTTTATTTAGAGAGGGGGGGGGGAGGATGAAAAGGGAAGGAGATGAGAGGGAGAGATGGGTGATAGAGAGAAAGAGATAGTTTTTATAACTGAGAGGAGATATATTTTTTGCATAGAGAGGTTGAAAACCGTTGGAAGATACTGTATAAATTAAAAATTTTGAAAATTAACGAAGGGAGGATATGTGCGAGGAAAAAATATTTTATTTAGGGAGGGGGTGGGTTTGAAAGGATGAAAAAAAGGGGGAGGAGATGAGAGTGAAGGTGGAGAGGGAGAGATGGGTGATAGAGAGAAAGAGATAGTTTTTATAACTGAGAAAAAGATATATTGTTTTAACATAGAGAGGTTGGGAACCGTTGGAAGATAATGTATAAATTAAAGGAATTTGAAAATTAACGAAGGGAAATTATGTATGAAGATAGAGAGAAAAAAATAATAATTGTGGATGAATATTCTAACGTCAAAAAAAGAAATGTATGTATTGTGGCAATTTCAAAATTAACGAAGAGAAAAATTATTAAGGTTTGTGTGTAGAAGGATTTGAGAAAAATAATGTGAAGTTAAAGTTTGTATATTGATTGAATTGATAATATATGCGAATAAAGAGTTAATATGTATTAATAATGAGTTCGTTGATGGGGAGAAAAAAATAATAAATTAAGGATGAAATTGAGATTAAAAAGATTTATGATAGAGAGAGAAAATAATAATGATTGCGGATGAATATTCTAACGTCAAAACAACAGATGTATATGTTATGATTTGAGGGTAATGAGTAAACAAGTATTATAGAGTGTATAATGCCCTTTAAAGTAAGGTAGATGGGTATATTTTAAAGAGGTGTATGTATATGTGCCTTTGAGAAAAGATTCTAAATTGATAAAGAATTGAATATTAACTGTATACTTTGTGAAAAGTTCTATGGAATTTATGCAGGCAGATAGAAAACAAATCTGTGCGTCTATTTATTATAGAATCTAGGTTAGAGATAATGGTAAATTTTTCATTTAGGCAGAGATTACAGATTTTAGATAGAGAGCTGTTCAAGTATGAGGATGCAGAAGAAATCTTCTCCCAAAAGATGGTATATTTAATGTTTTTGTCTTTTAAGGACCATATGAGTTCTGAGAGAGCAGTGTTAGTTCTTTTAAGTTTGTATTTGAAAGATGAATGATGATTATAGAGACGAGCTTTAAAAGAGGTGGAAGTGGAGCCAAAATAGGTGAAGGAATTGGTGCTAGTTATAATTTTACATTCATAAATTAAGTTTTTATCGAGACAATGGTTGTTGAGAGGACATTTATTTTTAATGCGGCAGTTGCAATTAGAGAGATTATTAATGAGTGATCTAGTGTTATCTATAGAAGGAATTGGATTGGAGAAGTTGTTTGCGATAGGAATAATAGGAATAATAGTTTCTTGATTTAGAGTTGGATTATGAACATTTAGCGAAGTTGTGTTTGACGTTGTATATATATATATATATATATATATATATATATATATATACAATTTCTTTCCTTTTCAGAACTGGGGGAGAGAAAATATTTCCTGCAATATTTTATGCCCGTTATTTCATAGATATTTATGAAACAAGAAGTCATAGATACCGCGCGGAAAATCATTGGAATAATGTCCCTTTAGTTCTAATTCGTAACAAATGTTTCATTCTGTTTTTGATTAGAACTTCTCATTAAATATTATGTACGTTTATCTTCCTTTCAAGTAGAATGGTAATTGGCTATTCCTAGTATAATGAGTTAGAGTATGAATACAAAATAAAGATCAAAGATTCCACCGATTTAGTCACTCAAAACACACATACAGACAAAAGCTCACATCATACATTACGCACACATATACATCTCACACAAATTGTTATATTGTATTCTCTTCTTATTTTTCATATATTTTGTGGTGACAAACGTATCGCCACACTTCTGCAACTTAGTTATTGGCGCAATTTCACTGCAACGCAAATAATGTATCGGGTTGATTTCATCCGCTGAGCTCTATTTGATGATTCACTATTTCAAATAAGCGGCTATTGTAATAAAACTTCACATCTTGGTTTGAATATATTGTTAAAGCTATTATACTTAATCTCGTCTTACTCTTTCTTAATATAACGGTAAGTAGCTGGACATATATATTCTTAGATGAAACTATTTTGTTTAATTCACACTAGTAAATCTATTACTAAATATGTTGAGGAATAAATATACGCTCCGAATGTATAAGCATTCGAACATATTCAAAGAAATAGTTATTTCAAATTTGAAATTACGAATAACGTTACTAGCCATGTCAGTGATTCTTTTCGTCCATAAAATATTGTGCAGAACCATGAAATTCTCAGATTCTTATATTTCTATCTTTATCTCTAAACATGAAACCTTGCAACTTTGCAAGAAATCAATAGGTTGTATTTGAATTACAGTAGCTGCAAAGTAAATACAAATGACTTTGCTATAAAGTTCAAAAACCTAACACAGATTTAGTTGTTTTTACATGGACACGTAGAAGATAGAAATATTAAAGTAAAAACATAAAATAAAATATGCGTTAAACATTCTGAGTATGAAAGAGATGTATGCAATACTGGATGGTTACACCACGTTCAAATTCTTTCAAGCGGTAATATATACAGCCACTGGGTATAATAGATAAATATTGACGGTAATTTTATGAAAGATGTTTTAAAAAAATGAAGTAAAAGGATAAGGCTGGATATCGATTAGATAGTGAACGTCATCTTTGATTATACTACATGTATTTAAGCACATACACTCACGCACACACAGACACACACACACACACACACACACACACACACACACACACACACACACACACACACACACACACACACATATATATATATAATCATACACACCCGTGTATATTTACCTATCTATATCTATATCTATATATATATATATATATATATATATACATATATATATATATACCTACGTGTATGTGTGTGTAAATATTGTCGTCACAATGCAAATAACTATAAATAATAGTTGAATAAATCTGGTAAAGTAGCCCCAAGAGACGAAATAGAAGGGACAGAGTTGACAACGGGTTATCGAACCACGCATTTCCCGGTTGAGTGAATTTCACCATTACGGTGAATGCTATCTGGCGGTTTGTTACCAGGTCTTCAGAAGATGTTGATGTGATGCGAGAATTGAGAATATTATTTGCTTGGTGGATTGGCAGTATCGGTAGAGGGCCGGACGCCATGCTTTGACGCATAGAGTGAAGGCCCTTGCCATCCTGAGTTCAAATCCCGCCGAGGTTAACTTTGCCTTTCATCCTTATGGGGTCGATAAAATAAAGTACCAGTAATGCACTGGGTATTTGCTGGCCTTGTGCCAAAAGTAGAAACAATTATTTGCTTATATTTTGAAACTTGAAATATATTCGCCATAATTCAGTTAACTATTATAATAATTGGTAATTATAAATAATTGTTTCTTCTTTTGGCACAAGGCTAGCAATTATCCCAGTGCATTACTGGAATTTTATTTTATCGATCTCATAATGATGATAGGCAAAATTAACCTCGGCGCGATTTGAAATTAGACCGTAAAGGAGCGTAACTCTTCGCTGCAAAGCATGACGTCCGACCCTCTACCTTTACTGCCAATCCACCGATAATTATAAATAATGGTTGAATAAATCGAGTAAAATTCCCTGAAAATGGAAAAGTGAACAGAGTTGATTTTATTCAACGTATTATTTATACTTATTTGCATTGTGTCCAAAATATTTTCAATGTAGCTAGGCACTAAAATAACGTTACGTGTAATAGAAGAGGTGTATAGAAGAATAAATAAAAATGTTTTAAATGTATAATAATCTTACACTACTCTCCTTTTAAATATTTTAATCTTTGAAGATATTACCATGCTTATACTAATCACGCCTTAACAATCTGGTTCGCCCTGTATGCAAATGAGCAACTACAGCTAGTGTTCCTTACAAAAAAAAAGCATATATAAATGTTAGCTTATGTTTGTTTCAATACCGAGTGAGTAAATATCACGAATGACAGACAAAAATACAGAAACATGAGTCTGACAATCTCAGCGGGTAGGGAGATAACTGTGATATGATTGCAGCTTAAAATATACGCAGTAAGACTCCAGTACAAGTTGCTTACGCAAGTAATAATATAATATTCATCTATACATAAATACACTTTGTTGGTATATAAAAAAAAAAAAATAACAATATATATATATATATATATATATATATATATATATATATATATATATATATCTAAGGCGGGTAAAATTCCCGAGATCCATGGACGAGTTCTCTCCAGCGGTCTCTGTCCCTCATTATCGCTGCCATATCCTGCATCTCCAACAGACCAGTGTTGTCTGTCCTTAGGGCATCAACATATGTTAACCTTGGTCTTCCTCTTCTAGTGTGTCCATGTAGGGGCTCCCAAAGGAGCACTGAGTGCAATGTCAACTCTGGATGTCGGTGAGCATGTCCAGCCAACCTCAGTCTCCTCTGTGTCACTTTTGAGCTGACTTTTGGGATGCTCCCATACAGCTCTGAGTTTTTCATCCTCAGTGTATACTGATTAATGTTCAGAGCCATCCTCAGCATTCTCGTGTAGCACCCATCCACCATCTGAGTGAGTTTCTTGGTCAGTGTCCAAGTCTCAGACCCATACAGCAGCACAGACTCCACTACAGCAATGAAGAGGCGGATTTTCAGGTCTCTACGAAGGTCCGACTTCCACACCGATCTCAAGCTGTGGCACGCCGCCCAGGCCTTGCTCTTCCTCTCAACCACATCATCCTCCGTATTCCCAATCTTTGCTCCCAAATACAGGAAGTCCTCAACCAATTCCAGCGGCTTCCCGCCTACATTAGTGATCCCCTCTGGCTTCTCAACATTCTCTACCAGATATTTTGTTTTAGTCTCAATCATTCTCAGCCCCACACTCATCGACACAGTCTCAACCTCCCGCATCAAATCCTCTGCCTCCTTCACTGTATTTGTCACCAAAACTATGTCGTCGGCAAATTCAGCACCGATACCTTTTTCGCCCAAACTCTCCTGCTCTGAGCCGGTGCTACAGTAAAGCCAGAGTCCTGGTGTTTCTCCAGTGCAAGGCGCATACAATAGTCCACTACGATGATAAAAAGGTAGGGAGCCAATGTATCTCCCTGGAGCACTCCAGCCAGTATCTCAAAGAACTCTGTCATCCCATCAGGTGTAATGACTTGGGCTTTGGTGTTGGTGTAGAGCAGTGATATCAGGTCCACTATCCTCTTGGGGATTCCATAAGCCTGTAAGATCTTCATCAGGCAGTAACGGTCCACAGAATCAAAGGCCTTCCTAAAGTCAATGAAAACCATGACCGCAGGAAGGCACTTTGCTCTAGCTCCCTCTAATATCCTCCTCAGCATCAGGATGTGACTGGTGGTTGATCTATCCTTTCTGAAGCCGTTCTGGTTGTCCCTGAGCTTCTTCTCCATCTCAGGCTGGATCCTGTTAAGAATCATCCTGTTGAGGGTCTTTGCCACAAGTGATGTCAGTGAGATCCCCCGGTAGTTGTTGGTGTTAGAGAGATCTCCCTTCTTTGGCACTGGGACGATGTTACTGATCCTCCACTGATTCGGGGCAACTCCTTTCTCCAGTGCCCCGTTACATAACCCCAGGACGATATCATCAAAATCAGACCTCTTCATCACCTCTGATGCCACTCCATCTTCTCCATGAGCCTTGCCCTCCTTGATCTTCTTCTTGGCTCTCTGAAGCTCCTCTCTGGTGAAGGGCTCTGTCTCAACATCCAGTTCCTCAAACAGTCGCCTGATCTCCCCAGTGCTCTGGGCTGTGGAGGGTGGCTCTCCCAGTAGGGTCCTAAAATGGTCTAGCCATTTCCTCTCCTATCCTCAGGCCCCGTTCCCTGGATCTGACTCGAACACCTTTTCTTCCTCCCTGTGATCTCGTTGATGATCATCCAGCTCTCCTAACATCCAGCTCTGTCAACCGCTCTCTCCACACTTCTGATCTTCTCTATCAGTGCCTCCTCTCTGACCTCAGTGTAAGCGGTACAGAGCTCTTCCCTCATCACCTCCTCAGTCTCCATCGTCTCATCCGTAGGTTCAGCATAGAATTGGTCCCTGGCAGCTTTCAGGTGTTCTCTGGCTGCACACACTTTTGGGTTTGCAGAGCTGACGTGCTTCCCTTTGTTCTTTTTCCTCGGCACCAGGGTTTCACTTGCTTTCGCCACTGCATTGGTGAAGTGCCCGTACCTCCTCGTCACACTCTCCTCAGTCCATCCAATCTCTCTCTCCTCTGACTCTCCACAAAGAGCACTAAACCTGTTTCTCACTTCCACTGTGAACCTCTCCTGTAGCTTATCATCTTCCTTGAAAGCTCCCCAGTCATAGATTGTTCTCCGGGGCTGAGCCTTGCTCTTTCTTAAGCTCACGCGGACCTCACTCATAACAAGCCGGTGGTCACTACCCAGTGTACTGAAATAGCTGTATGGTTCCGTGTTCAGAACACTATTCCGCCACTTTTTCCTCACCAGAATGAAATCAATCTGGGAATTGGACAGGTGCATATCTGAGATGTAGGTCCACATCTTCCCCAGATTCTTCCTAAACCTTAGGTTGGTCGCCATCAAGTTCGCCTCCAGCAGGGTGTCTCTCAGTAGTCTTCCATTTCGGTTGGTGTTGTTATGGAAGTACCAGCAAGGATCTTCACTGCCCTCCTTACTCAGATGTGCATTGAAGTCCCCCAAAACAAGCAGGATATTGTGTGCCTGAGTGGTGTTGACAGCCCTACACACCTCCTCATGGAACTCCTCCGCATTCACATCACTGTCCCCCTCGGTTGGACTATAGGCTGAGATGACTGTCAGTCTTGGGTTTCCATTGAAGGTCACCCTCAACACTCGCGGGGAGATAGGCATTATTTCCCTCACCAACAGATTGGTTTTTGCACTGAACACAAAACCCACTCCTCCCACTGCAGCATTTGTTGTGTTCTTCACTGCCGATGTAGTGATGAGCTGGCTCTTCCTCCCGATCATCACACTCCTCACGGGCTCATCGTGTAGAATCCTGTGTTCTTGGATCGCAAGTATCTGTATACCACTCTCCTCGAACAGATGTCCCAACTCCTCTCTCTTCTCCAGCGTTCGAATAGTCCTCACATTCAAAGTGCCCATTTTGATGGCTCTTCTGCAGGACAAAACTGCATTCTTTATATTTGTCTCAGAGACAGCTGATCCATCATCCACTGGCCCTCTCTGTGGCTCTAAGCCAGCAGAGTCATAACGACCAGGTTGCTACTTGACAGTGTAATTAGGGGCTCTAACCCTAGTGCTGTTAGGTCGACTCTCCATATTTCTTTTCAATGGCTGACAATACCTTACCGGCGCCACTCGAATAAGGTAGTTATTTAACCCATAAATGGAGTCCTAACAGGTACTACCACCCCGGGCCAGGGAAGACCTGGGAGTCATGACAACTAAGGGGTAACTCCACATTCCCCACATCTCCTGAACTCCCGAACTGGAGCCTTGCCACTGGATGTAGTTTAATGTCATACCCAGGACATATATATATATATAAGTGTGTGTGTGTGCATGTGCGTATGCTTGTAAGTATGCGGGGGTGGAGGTGTGTCTATGTATATATGCATGATTTTACAAACATAGACCCAGAGCTTCGTCTAGCTTAACCCACATTTATTCTAATTCGATGTCATCCCAAGTTTGTACAATGATACGTTTAGGTGAAGGTGAAAGTAGCAAAAACGTGATATCTATTCTTTAGGAAACATGATGTTTACTTCGGTACCACATTGTGGTATATAGCCAACGACATCAACACTTCTATATATGTTTTTGTATAGCATATGCAAAAATCAAGCAGACTTATATATAAAGGTGTTCTAACCATGGATATCCCGTATTTTACTAAAAGCCAATGAATCTATGACTTCAATATCCAATATGCTCTTAACTTTTTGAAAGTAGTATGTCGTTATTTCATGTGCACTTGATTGCAATTTCTATTAGATCCTGTTAAAACGTACAGGTTCCCTCGTTGGCTCACCCCTAGCACTCATTTTGTTCATTGCAACCTATTTTATCGAGGGATAAAATGAAGTATCAGGCGGGATTTGAACTATTTGAACTCGGTATGTCTTGGGACTAAAACCAATTAACAAAGGTTATTTTAACTGAAACAGCATCGGGTGAAGGAAGACGTGTTGCGGGCTCCTGGGCTGCTGTAAACATATGCGAAGTGAATATAAGTGAACATTTAAGATGCAGTGTCGGGAATAAGCAGGGGTGCTCAATGCGTTTCAATAATTTTCTGAAGGATATTATGAGCAGAACAATAGAAGACTTTCAAGCAGACTTACGAATACAGCGGCTACCGGTAAACAATCTCAGGTTAGCTGGCGCAATAACCCTAGTAAATGGAAGTGAATAATATCTGCGCAAGCTGGAGATAGGGAAGGTAATCGAAGAAATTTGTTATGGAAATATGTGTTGATAAGAGCAAGGTACTTGGGGTGATATGAAGTGCAAGAAACAAACAAGAGCTGATCAAGATTGATGAAAAGGAACTAGAGAAAGTGAAACAATTTTAGAACTCGGGATGTACCATCTCAGAGATTAACAATTGAAGTGAAGTCAAGAACTGGCATAGAGATGACATCTTTGAACAGATAACATCTTGAAGAACAGTAAATGAAGATTCAAATTGAAACTGAGGCTCATGAAATCAATAGTGATACCAGTGATACTGTATGGATGTAAAAGCTGGACATACAATGAGGAAGTGAACTGAAGGATGAACGTATTTGATATGAAATGCTGTAGAACATTACTGGAGGAGAAATGGTAAGACAAACAAACCAGCGAGGAAAGCACGAGTGCAGCACAGAAGTTCATGATAAATATAGCACAAATTGCAATCTGAAGTATTTTAGTCATGTTGTAAAACACCCCAAGGATTTGAGACTGGCACTGTAATACACGGACATCCTCCATGTAGCAGGGTATGAGGGTGGTCAATGTGTTAGATTAGTGAGATCGGTGCATGCGCCGACAGTATAATGGTGATGATGGTGACGACGATGGTGATATCTGACGCTCAACCGATGCCATCAACCTGCCGCTATATTCTTGAAACTTTTAATATTTTAATAATCGATTGTTCAATATTTAGCTATATAATATGTATATAGTATTGGATCTGGACTCATATTTAAAAAAATATGGAAAACATATATTTATTGCTGACTGGGAAGCATTTTCATGAAACTAAAGAAATAACTTTTAAATCAATAGTGAGAAACGTATAATAAACAGTAGTAGAAAAAATATCTTTCTATCATACATTTATGAACAATATCGTTGTTGCTTATATATTTTCAT
Organism: Eledone cirrhosa; assembly: GCA_964016885.1. Lineage (NCBI taxonomy): Eukaryota > Metazoa > Mollusca > Cephalopoda > Octopoda > Eledonidae > Eledone > Eledone cirrhosa. The sequence goes on from OZ024743.1 coordinate 341,603,173, forward strand.
TGGCCTACTTACTGGTTCACTGGGTTGTGATAGCAAGAATCACAACAGAATGTGTATTTAAATTAGACGGAATAATTAGTTTCTAATAATGTCTTGACAATCGGGTAGAAATGTTACTTCCTCGTTGCTTTATATACATTTCATCAAATTAAGCGCACACGCTCACGGTCATAAAATAATGACTACGACGTATAGTAGAGGAAAGTCGTTAATTTTATAGTAAATGACTTCAATAATGTCGGTTGCATAACAAGATTTATTCGGTTTTTGCGGATACGAAGAACATCGAAATGTAAAGCCTTGTTGATAAAGGAAGGGATGAACAAAAATGATGGCCGGTGTTCTCTCCCATTGTGTATGCTACATAATAAAGGATTGTGATGTGTACTGACACCTTGCATACACTGTGAAATTTTGGCAACAGGAAAACGGGAGGAAAATACTTCTTTCTAATTAGGCTAGAAATTGGAAGAGAAGATTTACTCAATGACATCGACCTTACTAATTGGTTGTTACTTTATTTTATTACCCCCGAAAGTTGAAAGAAGCAGTTGAGCTCGATGTAATGTCAGGTCAGAATGTAAAGAGGTGGGACAAATGTCGTAAAGCATTTAATTCTAATTCCTAATGATTCTGCTAATCAACCGGCTTAGATGGAGAGAAAATAATAATTTCTATTTTAGAAACAAGGTCAGTAATTGCGGAGAGGGGGAGATTCGATTGTATTAACCCCACTACTGGAATGATACTTTAGTATATCGACCATATAATCCTGAAAACTTAATATAACTTCACTAAGCTATAAACAGAGAACCAAAAACGCCAGAACGAATATAGTATATTTTGTCTGATGCTCTAACGATTTTGACAATCCATTGCCAATATGGACGTGAAATAATTGTTAGTGCAACATAAGACTAGGTTTCCCTACGACCATTTTCTTCACTAAGTATTGATCAGAGAAGAAGACGTATGCCCAGCTTGATACGTGATTGTTAAAAGAAATATGTTTAAGTACTCAGCCATGGTCTCAGTCGTTTCTAACTTGATATACTTCTAAAATCATAAGACAGTATTGTGATAACTAACATTGAATTGTTGGTAAATGTCTATCTAAGTGATCCTTACGTCTATTGATATTAAAAGCAATTTGACAGCAAAATTTACCTCGTAGGAGAAATTCATTTTCTTCAGCAATGACAAATATAATTTCTCTCTCTATCTCTTTACCCCACATCGATTACACTTACAGAAATCAAAAATGATATAATTATAATGGAATAAAAACAAAACAAACCTAAACATGTTTTTTAAAATTATGCAACAATGTGTATCACTTTATCGAAGCTCTTAACAAAAATGTGTCTTTCCTGTTTTTGATTTTGTAATTATTTAAACCCACGAGACCACTAACCGAGCAGTCGTACTATCATAGATATAATAGACATCAAGCTCGTTTCTTTTTCTTCAACACAATGCACCAGGTTTCACATTGTTCAATATTTTCTTTTCTTTAAGTGTATGAATTGTGCCTCTGAAGCAAATTTAGGAGCTATTTATAGCAGTTCAAGGGACTACTTATGAGATCGATATCGTAGTAAACACTATTTATTGGTTAAACTTCAAATCCTTGCACAGTGTTTTTTCTTGTTCTCAGCAGAGGATTTCCTTTCTTATATTAGCGTCTAACCCTTTTATGAAAATGAGGAAGGAAATTACAAAAGAAAAATAATTGAATGCGTTGCACCTTTGTCTTATCAGATAAAAGCCTGCGTTACATAAATTACGTAGTCTGCTTCAATTTGTTCTAAGTACACAGCAGACTAGTCTGTAATTTCTATGTTATCCATTAGGAGGTTATTTTGATCGTATCTATATCTCTTCTATTATGTTCCGCTGCCACTGTCTGATTGTTCAGGCTACAGAAATATTTGTTTTGTTTATTGATGACCGGCTTCAGGCATTTAGCAAACTTTCCATTTATTTTGATCATATTGCTTTCTTGATTCTTTCGCAATTTCTCTATTAGTATGCTGTCAATCGCCCTATAGTTTTGTACCAAACATTAGAATAAATAGACATAACATATACAGCACAAACTAGTACACAGACACGGACGCGTACTCACACATGCATGTACATATGTAAATATATAAGCACATAGAGCCATGCATATGTGTGTGTGTCCATCACGTAAATATATACATGTAAATGTAAGTATGTTTCATGTTCTAAGCCCAAATCGTTGTACCCAGTTATCTAAAATTTGCATAAGGACACATTCGACAGCGAACGGCGAGGACATCTTGTCTTAAATTTCCTTTCTGGACTGAGAAAGTCTCATGATGATTTGAGATTTTTCGCGATGCTCTACTCAGAATATCGTTATTTTCTCAAAGAAGCTGCAGTAGGGATATTAAAGTAAGTAAGTAAAGAATGTTTCTTATCTTGTTTGCTTTCCCATATATGATTTTATTAAGATCTAAATGTGTAGATTTTTGTTAATTTTTTCATAGAGCAAAACATAGTATCATTCCGACGTCCTTGTATCTATACTTGTGTAGATGTATGTATATTACTTCATTTGATTTGTGTGTGTATATATATATATATATATGGTGAAAGAAATTGTAGACGTTAGAAACGTTCTATACAGGTTATAATATACTTTTAAACATGCTGAAAAATGGGTGTTAAAAGCGCACAACGTATATATGTAAAGGAACATTATATCATGTAGAAAGATTGATGTTAGCAAAGCCTGATTTCTTCGTTTTGGATTATCAAAACATTTGTTATTAGACTAAATTATTTTTTCATTAACAATCCTGATGCTGATTCTCGATCACAATTTAACGACAAAAATAAAAAACATAACAAATGTTTTGATTATCCCAAACGGAGAGAGCAGGCTTTGTTAATATCAGTTTTTAACATCAATGTTTGTACATTATGAAAAAATCCTTTATATATATATATATATGTATATATATATATAAAGGATCTCTTTATAATGTACAAAAGTGCACCTGTTATATATATATATATATATATATATATATATAACATGCCCACTTTTCAACCTGTTCTTAACATCTTTTTATATATATATATATATAAACTATACCACTTTAAATATACATATATATATGTGTGTGTATATGTGTGTGTACGTGTGTGTGGGTGTGTGTGTGTGTGCGCATGTGTCTGTATGTATGTTTATATGGGTGATTATATATATATATATATATATATAAGAGCAGATTGAAAAGTGCACCTGTTATCTATATATATATATATATATATATATATATATATATATATATATATATATATACATATATATATATATATATATATATATATATATATACATATATATATATATAACAGGTGCACTTTTCAATCTGCTCTTATCATATTTATATATATATATATATATATATATATATATATATAATCACCCATATACAGACACAGACACACACATGCGCGCACACACATACACACACACACATATATATATATATGTATATTTAAAGTGGTATAGTTTATATGAAGCATTGTGAGATATGTAACAAAGGTGTTACTTAGAAAGCTGGTACAATGCGAATAGGACAAATAGTGATCGAAGTAGAGTGGGGGTAATATAACAATGACAAAACAAACAATCGTTTTTCCCATATATTTCTTAGTTCAAGGTTATGAACTTCTTTTAAAATGTACGATGCAAAGACGAAATATGTTGTTCCTGCAAACATTTATTTCGCTGTGTGATTGACCGTTTGTGGAAATGTGACATGCGCAGACGGTTCATAACAGCCAGTCTGTGCCATGCAGCCCAGATCTCTTGTTAATGTTCAGCTTATCCCTTTTTATAGGAAGAACCTCTTGTTTGTTCCCCAAATTAGCCACGTTCCTCTCGGTGGCCTCCATGTTGATCTCAATATCATGGTGTGGCTTTTCTCTGGTTGTTGCTTTACTCATGGTCATGTGTTTCAATGAGTATATTTAGCTTTTAAATTTGTTTGCGTATATGAGCTACTTCCCTTCGATTCCTAATCGAACAAGATTTGTGAATGGTCCGGCCATAACTGGGTACACAATTTCGAAGGTTGTATTATGGTCTACGTTGATGAAATTAATATATATTTTGACGGCCGCCTCACGCAATGAAGTGAGCATGATAATATCGTCCACATATCAGGAGAAGATGGATCAGGGGTATCAGATAGTAACCACACTAGGCCTCTGTTTGTATATGCATTAATGGTCAGCAGGCTTGAGTGACTTGCTTTCAACCGCAGTCCAGAGATCTGTTTGCAGGCGGAGACATCGAACTCACTTCGGACATCAAATAGAAGTAGTGGGTCTACATGGAGCAACTCTTTGATCATCCGGTTCGACACTCTATCGAGTAAACTTACTCTAAAATCACTTCGGAAGAACCCCATTTCGGCGGCTTTTATTTGCGATCGTATTCCTTCAGTCATTACCATAAATTTATGTCCAAGTAAGGGGTGGCCTAACTACTGAATCAAAGATAGAAAATTTGACCTACCTCACATCTGTCGATGGCCGAATGCTGGCGTATTGCAGCACAACTCCTGCAATTCCTGCACTTAACTTCTATCATTCGTGAACATGTTGCTGACATACATAAACATTTCCACCTGCTTCGGGATGCTCCACTGACATGTAGAATGCACCGCGTAGGCTTCCTTGGTGTGAAGAGTGTTTCAGTCTTTGCAGAACTGATTATCATTCTTGACGTGCAGCACTCGGCAGCAAACCTATCAAGTGCATATCGAAGATCACCTTCTGATGAGTTAACTAGCACCATGTCGTCTGCAAATTGCATTCGTGATACCACTTCCAATGCACTTCATTGGGGATTTCGTAAGATTATAATACATTTCGTTTATAATTTTATGGTAATACTATGCTAAGAGTTGTGAGAATGGTAATTCTCAAATCAATTTCGCTACATTTTTTTCCATGAGTTCACTTTCAAATCTATTTAGCTCATTAACATTAATATCTTTGAAAACCATAAAACTATACATCTTCAGAAAGCTCATCGAAAGGGAAATAATCTGGTATGCAAAACATACAAAATATAAATTCCCTCATTTTTTTTTTTTTTGCCCAATTCCTCCGGTTGTATTATCGAGATGAACATCAAATGATTCCAAGATGTTACAAAAGAGATTCACTTGTGTGCATAATGCTAGTCATATCAGATTTGGTAATTGATACTACTCTGTGGCGAACGTTAACACTTTTCAAAACAAGGATTTTATGTGTAGCGGTTCATTTTACAACAACAATAGGATAAATAGATTTGTAAAAGCTTCAGAAAATCATTTCCTGAAATATGTCAAGGAATTTAGTTTACTACGCACTTCACGCAATGGTCTTTCGAAAGTTCTAATATATTTAACTTCGATCGAGACGGTTAACAACTGTGTATCCTGAAAGTTTATTAGATTAACAGTTAATTGCATTTAACTTCTCTTTTTTCTAAATATTCGCACATTCAAGAAACAGCCAGAACATATTCCTACAAGCGTTTCCAAGCCTATTTTCTGTGTGGACATTTTGTAAATGATTTGTAATATTTGAACTACAATTCTCAACGCCTTTATTCCAGATTTTCTCGAAAGATTTACGCTACATCTACGCAAGTTAGTGATCATATTATTTCTAACAACTAATGATTTAAAAAATTATCGCAGAAATTAGGATAAATATTTTGAAATGTTTAAAGTTAAATTAATATGCCGCCCTTGCATATGATTTGTGCAAACAGCAATATGTATTCCATACGTTAGATTATTCAGAAATAATATAAGGTTTATTATTTGTAGTCTAAAAAAAGTTTTAAGGTCGACTGGACACATCGAATTAAATCGAAAACACTGTTAGAATTAATATTCAAGGAATTTTCAGTACACACACACACACACACACACACGCACGCACACACACACACACACACACACACATATATATATATATATATATTTATGTATATATCCAAATATATATATAGTGAGAGAGAAAGATTATATATATATATATCACCTGGGTCACATTGACCGACCAGTTTGTCGGGCGGCAAACGGCGCCGCTGGTCAGAGCACATCGTGCTGTTTTAGCCATAAGATAACGCCATCCCACTGGCTGGGAGGGCAGGCCGGTAATCATTTCTACAGCTGAGTAAACTGGAGCAACGTAAAATAAAGTGTCTTGCTCAAGGAAACAACACATCACCCGGTCCGAGAATTGAACGCACAACCTTTGGATTGAAAGCCCAATACTTTAACCACTAAGCCATGCGCCTTCACAAGCATAACAATATATAATTGTAAGTTGTGATGTTGCTATTCCATGGAATAGCAACATCACAACTTACAATTAAGGACAAAATGAAAACACGCACACACATAGAACAAACAACCAACCAGTAACATGTAAATAAACAAATAAATAAACAAATATAAACACACACAGACACCCGGATGTAATACATGCGCAAACTAAGCACACAACACACACAAAAACAAGATGGCGTAGGACAGAACAAAGGAGATGCACACAAACAAAGAAAATAATTCCCAGTCGCTGAAGAGGTCACAGAATGTGTGACGAAAGAACTTTGACAATATATGAACAATCGTCTGGTTGTGGAACTAACCAACCAACCAGAAATTTATAAATTCCTAAATTTATAAATTTAATTTATAATAAATTTAAGTGAAAGCGACTGGTGCGTGTGTTTCTTATTAGCAACATGACCCTCCCAAAGTATAACAATATCGGTTTCAACACACGTTTTCACTTAAAGAATCTTGGTAAACAAATTCGTAAACGAAATATATATATATATATATATATATATATATATATATAATTTATATATAAAGAAAAGGGATGAAATCGAAAATGCAACTGGAGTCTTATTTTTTTTAATAATATATATATTTATTTGGTTCCTTTACCGGTTTCGCAGTTCTTCTGCTTTTCAAAAGGTGAGTTGAGATGGAGGGTCTGTGGTTTTTCTCACATCTGGTTGGTCTCCGAATGTTACTTGTTTTATATGGAAAAGGTGGCTCGAAATGCCAGGTTTTTCGAGAAGTAATTTGATTGGTTTGTCAATAATTATAATAAATTTCGCGCCAGTTCGCGTTACAATAGTTCTTCAAATAAGAGGGGGGGGGGTTGTCACAGGTTGTTTTTTCATATATGAGTGTTTGAATTTCTTTTTACTTGAAAAAAGGAGGTCCCGCGAAGGCTTTTTTTTGGTTGGTTATAAATGAAATTATGGCTGTCACGTGAACAAGTTTTCATTAAATTTTTGTGCCCTTATTTGGAAATCCATTCTGTAGCCTTTTTAGAGAATTTTTTGATAAGTGAAAGATAATGATCAAGATAAAGGGATGGGAGAATTGTTCTGGTTCAGTGAATATGGTTAGTTCGCTGAGGTGTCAGAATTCAGATTTTCTATTGAATAAAGAAAGTAAAGATATGTATGTTTAGGTGTGTGCTTGTGTGTGTGTGTGCGTGTGTGTGTGTGTTGTGTGTGTGTGTGTTTGAATTTCTTTACTTTAAAAAAAGGTGGCTCACGAAGGCTTTTTTTAATAAACGTGATTTGATTGGTTATAAATGAAATTTGGCTGTCACGTGAACAAGTTTTCATTACATTTTTGCGCCCTTATTTTGAAAACTATTCTGTAGCCTTTATAGTGAATGTGATGACAATGGAAAGATAGTGGTCAAGAGAAATCGGATTGGGAGAATTGTTCTGGTTCAGTGAATATGGTAAGTTCGCTGGGGTGTCAGAGTTCAGATTTTCTATTGAAGTGAAGATATGTATGTTTATTTGTGTGCTTGTGTGTGTGTATGTGTGTGTGTGTGTGTGTGTGTGTATGTGTGTATTGGAAGATGATTCTATTAATAGAAATGGGGGAGGGAGTTGTGTGTGTGTGTATATGGGTGTTATGTGTGTGTGTGCGAGTATGTTAAGATGGAGAGAATATATATTTTGTGTGTGTGTATATATATGTGTGTAGGAAAGTGGTTCTATTAGTAGAAATGGGGAGGGAGTTGTGGGTGTGGGGGTTGTTATGTGTGTGTATGGGTGTTATGTGTGTGGGAGTATGGTTAGCATGTTAAGATGAAGAGAATATATATATATATATATATATATATATATTTATATATTGTGTGTG